>JAVKOQ010000052.1:80000-250000 GCA_031835245.1 Balamuthia mandrillaris | reverse complement strand
TCGCCGCCACTTGAAAAGAAAGAAAGCATTAACGTTGTGGCTGAGAGCCTGCGGTGTCCTTTCTTCGCCACCCGCCCATGACGATATTTTGCTAAATTATCACAATAAAATAGTTGGGATACTCCTGAAATATTTATTGAATATTTATTGATTTTCACGATAATAGGCCCATGCGCCTATCGTACAATTAATGCCGATAGGCTGAGAAAGGATATATGCAACAACAACAATGATAGTTTAGGAAAGAATGAAGAATTTTTATTTTGTTTTTAAGTTGTTGTTCTGATTTAATTGTTGTTTGTTTTTGCAAGGTTTTGTTTTTTTATGTTGTGGAACATTTTTTTTCCCTTGTTTATTCATTCATTCAATATTAATGAAACACCTTTTAAACATTCATTTATTCATTTATTTATCTATTTATCTATCCATTTGTCAGTCAGTTTCACAAATATTTTCTATTATTTTTAAAATACAAAATCATGTATAAAATTAATTACTCAGTCATAAAATATTTTTACTCTTTGGATAGAGCATGTTGAGTTCTACAAGAACCTTTTTTATTTTTTCAAACAAAAGCATGGTATTCCTTTTTTTTATTAATAAACATCAATTTTCCCTTTTTTCAATCATTTTGGCTTAGAGAACATTGAAATTTTTTCTAAGTCTGAAATTTTTGCTATGGAACCAGGGAACCAAGCAGGTTCCCTTGGTTCCGCATTTTCGCACCTCAATAACTTTGTTACAACTTCATGAAATACCAAACTGTTTGTTATAGCAAATACTTCAAGTGTTGTTCTTCCTTTGGATGTATCTATGTTTATGATATACCTTATACTTGTCCGGCAAAGGGTAGCCTTAAAACGAGGCCGATTCCCTAACCCTAACCTTAAGGATTCGATCTCTCAATTACAAGATCTACAAAAGGCCCAACTTTCGGATAATAGACAAAAGGACAACGGTTGTGGCTCTGGGTCCAGCTCTTCGTCGTCTAACGAAGAGGAGGAAGAAGAGGAGAAGGAGAAGAGAAAACCTATGCTCAATCTAATGGCACGCCGTCAAGACTTACGACGATGTACTGCCAAACACAGCACTGGTGACAGCTTGGGCGATGTTCGGCTGACGCAGAGTCTGCTTACCACAGAAACGCTGCTGACCTTCCATGGCAAGCCAAGCGAGGATCCAAACATCTTTTTGACCTCGTTCGACCGCTATGCGACCGCCACGGGCTGGAGTCATCAGGACTACATTCTTTACTTTGAAGGACAACTTCGCGACAACACGGACGTCGTTAGCCGCTTCCTCGAGCAAGAATGAACGAAAGGTGGCGTCCTACTAACCCCCACGGAAGCTAAAACACAACTTCTCAACTGTTTCTAGCATCGTGACCGAGCGACCACAAAGATTGTGAAGCTTGGAAACCTCCGGATGAATGTTGATGAGTCAGTGGATGCTTGGAACTTGAGGGTGAGAACAGCACTGCGAGAGGCTTTCCTCACGGATTTCAGCGAGACTCAGGTCTTAGAGAAGTTCGTTGCAGGTGCTGTTCCGGACCTGAAGGAGAAATTCCTTCAGTGGGAAGACATCGCTAACATGGCTGATGCCTTGAACCTCACAAGAGACTGGGAAGGACGACGGCATGTGATGAAGAGCTTAGACCATCGGTCGAAGAGCTCAAGATGGGAGAAGAACAGTAATGACAGCGGTTCGGGCAATGACAGGAAGAAAAAGCGACCCTTTTGCTACAACTGCAAGTCAAGAGAGCACTGGACAAGAGAGTGCTTGGAGAAGAAACGTGTCGACCAAAGCAAGAAGAAGGATACTTTTGGTGGTGCTTTGCGGGACACAAAGGGCAAGTCTGGAAGCCAAAGCCAGGCGCTGGCCCAGAAGGACAGTACTGGTGGAAGGACAGGATCGACGAATATTGTCGTCAAGAACGCGCGTTGTCTGCCGAGGATGTCAATGAAGATTTCCGGAGGAAGGACAGTCGAGGCCGTGCTGGACTCCTGTGCCACCGATAGCTTTGTCCGGCAAACACTTCTACCCAAAAAAGTGAAGATGAGTAGCTTACATAATGGAGATATGTGGAGAAGTGCCACTGGCCATGAGGTGAAGCCGAAGGGATACGTTACTCTTCGTTTTCGGACGCCTACTCGCGAGAACGTTAAGGCAACCGTTGCTGTCTTAGCGGAGGATGATCCGATGCCCCACGATTTTCTCATCGGCTGGGACATTTTGGAAGCTCGACAACACTGGTTGCTTTTTGCTGAGAGCAAACCTGTGGAAGGTTCGTCTGGTGACTCTGATGATGACCGAGTGTGCACCTCAGTCACAAAGGAGACCCAAGACGTCGTGGACGTTATCTACCCGGTGGAGCTCCCTACCGAGGAAGAGGTAATGACGGGCTTGAGAGAGCTCGTGAACGACGCAGACCTAGATATCGGGCAGAAAGCACGGCTTCTAGAGCTGGCCCTTGAATACAAGGACGTCTTCTGCTACAAGCTTCCTGAGCCGGGAAGTGTCAAACTTCCTCCCCACAAGATAGTCCTAACGGATTATACCCCCATCCGTGTGAAGCCTCACAAGGTCAGCGCCAAGGTCCAGGAGACCATCGACGCTGCCACGGACGACATGCTACTCATGGGCGTCATTCGCAAATCTGTTAGCGAATGGGCACACCCGGTGATCATCGTCATCAAGAAGGACGGAAAACCACGTTTCTGTATTGACTACAGAGAGCTAAACAAACGGACAGTGAAGGACTCCTATCCTATGCCAAACGTTGAGGACGGACTGAATTGCCTCCACGGCTCCAAGTTCCGGTCCAAGTTTGACTTAGCGTGCGGTTATTGGCACTTTCTTATGGAGGAGCGTACCGCAAATATGTGTGCCTTTGTCACGAAATCCGGTCAGTTTGAGCCTGTGGTTATGCCCTTCGGACCTACTAACGCTCCGGCTACGTTCCAACGAGGAATGGACGAGATCTTCGGCGAATTCAAGCGGAAGTTTTCTTGGTGTCATATCGACGACCTCATCGTCTTTTCTAAGACATTCGAGGACCACCTCGTTCACCTACGCAAGGTCTTTGAGCGTCTCCGTGAGTATCGCCTCTACGTGAAGGTCAACAAGTGCGCCTTCGTGAAGGAGACGATGGAGTACCTTGGGCATATGGTGTCTAGCGACGGAATTAGCCCTGTACAGAGCAAGGTCAAGGCGGTGCAAGATTACCCTCGCCCTACTACCAGAAAGCAACTACAAAGCTTTCTCGGACTTGCGAACTACTATCGCAAGTTTATCCATCATCTCGCCGAGATGGTGAAGCCCCTCACCGACCTCACGAGCCCAAAAACGAAGTTCGTGTGGAGCGACTAGCAGGAACAGGCGTTTCAACGGATAAAGGAGGCTCTGATCAGTTCTCCTGTCCTTGCCTATCCCGATGCTGAAAAAGACTTTCGGATCTGCTGTGATGCCAGCGATTACGCCATCGGGGGAACTCTGGAACAGAAAGGAGAGGACGGGCTATACCACGTTGTAGCCTACGGTAGCAAGAAGCTTTCCGGTCCGCAGCTCAATTGGAGCGCTACGGAGAAGGAGGCTTATGCCGTTGTCTTTTTCCTACAGCATTGGAGACATTATGTTCTTCAGCAGCTGGAATGTGTCATCACCGACCATTCGGCGCTGCAGTGGCTGTTCTCCCAGAAAAACCCTTCGGGCAAGTTGGCGAGGTGGATTGCCAAGCTGCAGGAATTCGGCCACGTCCGAGTTACCCACCGACCAGGGAAGGAACATTTCAATGCCGATAGTCTCAGCCGTGAATCGTTCGCTCTCGGTACAGTCAACACTGTTACTCGTCCGAAGAACCGCATTCAGGTTACTTTCGAAGACGGAGGGGAAGGCAGCCAGTCAGATGACGAAGACGACCGTGGGATACAGTCACAACCAAATGGCTCCCCGCAGGTTTTACCGGATACGGAGTTGGATTCCGACTCATGGCTTGAGCTGCTGCATAACGACGATGAGTTTTTATGGATCGTCGAAGCCATTGAAGGCAACGAGGAGGCATGTCAACGCAAGACACCCCGTCAGTTGGCGCTCATGGAGCAGTGCTTCCTTCAAGACGGACATCTTTTACGCGCGATTTGGCCTGATAAAGCCCAGGTCAAACAAGCTACCGTCCAACAAATTGTGCCCAAGGAGCTTAGGAACGAGATACTTGAGATCTTCGCGAGCACGGACCTCCCTAAGGAGCTTCTGTCAGATCAAGGAAGAGAGTTCGTTAACAAACTCAACAATGAGCTTTCGACTCTTCTTGGCATCAAGCGCAAATACGCCACGGCAGAGCATCCCCAAGGAAACGGCATGGTTGAACGATACAACCGCACCCTTAAGGAGCAGCTCCGAAAGTTCGTGGATGGCAGGCAACAAGCCTGGAGTGCGTACCTTCCTATGCTACTTTATTCTTATCGCCACGCGCCGCTGCCAGGACGACGATTTACCCCCTACGAGCTTATGTTTGGGAGGAAGTCCAACGGTACCGGTTTGGTGGACACAACACACTTGTCCGACGATTCGTGGGTGAGGCAACTGCAGGAGACACAGCGTGAACTTGCAGAAGAAGCCCGCGGAGTAGACAACGCGCAAAAAGAGAAGACGGAGATACGGCATGGCAAGCCGGAGGAAGAGTTTAAGGTTGGCGACCTGGTTCTCATTCACTCCAAAGCCACATCCATCGGCGAGTCGCAGAAACTTCGACGTAGGTGGAAAGGAGGACCCTACAAGATTATCAAAATCTGTTCTCCGCAGACAATTAAGGTGCGGAATACTGCTGGTCCTGAAACGGATAAAGTGGTAAACCTCAACCGCGTCAAAAAATTCATCCCGCGTGACGACGAAGATAGAGAGCTTGCTGATGATGAATATGAGGTGGAGAAAATTCTTGATCACCGCTATACCAGCCGAGGACTTGAATATAGGTTGAAGTGGAAAGGTTTCTCCAACCGCCACAACTCTTGGGAGCCTGAGCGTAACGTTATCAACGCCCCAGACCTGGTCCAGGCATATTGGAGAGCGGTATCATGATTATCGGCCTGACAGTCAATCATAGAGTGACTTTGGCCTGGGAGGGGGAAGTGTTATACCACTCTCCCATAATACCTATCCCTATCTCTCCTTGTATATATATTTCTTTCTTTCATTCTATTAAAGGTCTTTTTCCTGCACACAACGAGTTGGTATCCGTTGGGTTGTTCCCTCACCGGCCTTATCACAAAACCGAGACTTTCATCCTTTCTGGTTTTTCTCCTCATCTTCTTCCTTCTTGTTCTCCTACTCCTCCTCCTCTTCTTCTGCTCCACTCAATCGCTACATTTTTTCTGGAACAACGGTTTGCCGTCCTCTTCGTGAGGAAAAGAAAAGAAAAGAAAAGAAAAGAAAAGAAAACGAGTAGCAGAAAAGCGTCAAGGCGAACGACGGGCAACAGTTGTTTATTCGCAGCATGATCATTCCATTCACGCCCCTCCCTCCATCCCAACCCACCACTTTGCCCTCACAGACATGAGAGAAGGATGGGTTGTTTTGGCGGGAAACATGCTCATTGGCCCAAAAGACTAATCCATTGTTTCTTTTTTGTTGTCCTTAGATTTTATGATCTTTGCGCCGCCATAAGAAGGACTGCGCTGAACCATTCCGAGAAACAACCATAAATGCATCAACATTTTTTTGCAAAGAAGATCAACCAACGATGTGCTGAATCTCCAAACCCACTGCTGTTGCCATAAAACACAAATAAAAGAACAACAAGAAACAACCTTTTTAAAAAAGAATGGACCTGTTAGTAGGCAAAAGCAAGATAAATAAGGAGGGACAGTACCATATTTCTTGTTGATAGTAAACTTGGTAATGAAGCATACCACTAGCAGCGTTGACACAAGGTCCCCCCACAGGAAAGCAAACGAGGCAATCATTTGGTTGGGTAAGTCCACTGTGTACTCTCTACCAAAATGTCGGATGCCGTCCACCGTTAAAGCGACTCCCAACCCAACCAACAGGTTGAAAAATGGTCCGCCAAAGCATGCCGCTACTGCCATTCCTGGAAAGCCATTTCGAGCTACAACTACATCGCTCACCTGTTGTATGTTGTCATGTAGCAGAAGGAAAGAGGAACTGTGGTCAGACCCTAGAACAAGCAAAGGAATATGAAAAAAAAAAAAACAGAACACAGAAAGGCGAGACATAAAACAAAAAAGATAGAAGGGTAAGGAACGCAAAGAAACAAGCAAAGCTAAAAAGACGAACCAAATCACCAATAGAGTTACCCCATGCCAATACTGTGATGCCAAGAATGGCATGACTTATATTCCATACCCGTCCAAGAGCCTTTTAATAGAAAACGCTCGATATGAGCTCAAACATTAAACTTAAAGCACTCGAGAATACTTACATCAAGAACGCTCACAACTTCTCCGGCCGTGATATCTGATGTTTTAAAAGAATATGAGCATTAGAGAATAATACTTAAAAGAGACGAAATACAAATAATAACGTACAAATAATGCCAACGGATGCGCAAAAGGCCCAACACACCATAAAATACCTCCAACGGCTAGTGGGAGGCGCCTTAGCGGGAAGTAGCAAGTACAGGAATATCGTCAATAGGAACGCTCCAGCTTCTACTACTGCTAATAGAGGAACCGGTCCTACCCACCACGAGAATGGCAGATCATCTTTGTTTTCATAGGTCAAGCGTTGGTGGTAAATCAAAAATATTTTAAGAAGAAAAAGAAGAAAAAGCAGAAGGGCAAAAGAGAAACAAAAACACTAACCGTGAACAATAGTGAGAATGAGGAAAGAAGAGAACAAGGGACAAGCGAGAATCGCCCAACGTCGATACTTCCAGTTCTCTTCCTCAAGCAGAGGGATGCACAAAGAAGTGATAATGACGACTGGAGAACTTAAGAAAAAATAAATCCTTTGCATGATGTTCATTTCCCGCCACCCTATGTCTTTCACAAAGCTCATCCAGTAGCTGCATTTGATCAGTACAAACAGAGGTACCAAGAAGGAAATAAAGAGAACACATATACAGCGTTGTGGGTAGGGAATAATAATAAAGATGGACAAACCTTTTCAAATTGCAACAGGATTGCTCTGTCGACTCGGGTGACGTTACCTCAGAAGCCTTTTTATTGGGAAGAGAGACGTCAATAACACGCAACTGTGTTTCAAATTAGATTAAAAATGGGGTAGCCCAACCTTTTCGTCTTCAGGCCTAAAGCATTCTTCGCCCGACCACAACAACGGCACTCTAGTTTCATCTACAACTTCTGTATTGAGACTCACCTGTGCATAGATACCTTGTTTAAATGGAAAAACAACGTCAATACTGAGCTAATGTGGAAAGAAGTAACGCTGTGGATTAAGGAACAAACCTGTCTTAGAAGCGTAAACGCAGGGATAGTCTTCATCTTCATTCAAGATTTTTGCTAATTCTTCGCCACCGGTTGTAAGCAATCGGTGTGATTCCACTTCTATTTCATTAGAGGATGATAAGTGAAAGGCAAACTCAAGCAGAATAAAAGAATTTTCGGGATGAAGCGGAAACCAAGAAGAAAAAGAATGAATCACTGGAAGGAGCAAAAAAGCAAGGAAACGCACCGTTGATAGAGATGGACCTGTTACGTTTTGATCTTTTCGCTGTTACGACGTTTCTTAAGTGAACCCCTATTACAAACGAAACGTAGCTTGATTTTTTTTAAAAAAAAACGATACAACAAAAAAAAGTAAGTAGACAAAACCAGTGGACAAAAAGGTGAGGCCATCGATTACCATAAATATAACCCGACAAGGCAAATGCTCTCCCATAAGTAAACGTTTCCGTCAGCGCATATTGCGAATACTGCAACGGAGCCAATCAGGTAGAAACAAATGTCCCTAACAAAAGGGAGCTAATAACAATAAAACCAGAAATAATAGTAAGCGAGGAGAGAAGTAAAGAAGAGGAGCAGAGAAGCAATACCTTTTTAAGTGTAACTTTGGCAGCTAGGGCACAAGCTCCGGTAACACAACAAGTCACAAAGACGCCTCCACCAATAAGCTCACCAACCGCAATGTTGAAGGAATCTCCAGCAACAGCCGCGTAGGTTGCAAAGAGATCAGGCGCTCCATTTCCGAATGCTGGGTGTAGGATAGGGTACGGGAAGGTCAACGCTACTCAAACAAGGAAAAACATAGAAGAAGAAGAACTACCAAGAATGGTTACACCAGCCACATCTGGTGCCAAGTTGAGGCCAGTCGATATGCAGGCCAACGTTGGGCAGAAAAAGCCCTCCGCCGTGTTGCCCAACACATAGAACAAAAATAATATCCACAAGGCCAATACCATTCCTGCAAAAGAGAGGCATTTTGTGAGTAAAAATACGGAAGAGGCGAACAGAAAAGGAGTGGTACGGGAGGAGGAGAACGAGGAGGATAGAGTGTGAAGCGCAATGCAGAGAAAGTGGAGAAGAGATGAGGAGTGGGAACGGAAGAGAAACCGGTGTAGTAGGAACGGCCTTTAAACATGCAGTAGTTCAGCCGAAGATAGTTGAGAAAGCCATCTGGAGGACAGTACTCCATCACAAACTCACAAGCGGCCTCTGGCGAGTGATAAGCGGAAGAGTGCAAGTCTGCACAAGAGATCTCTCCTCCCGATGAAGAGCTGCTACTGTTGCTGCTGCTGCTGTTGTTGTTGAGAAGGGCTCGCAAAAAGGCATCATCTCGTCTTTGCATCAGACCTCCTTGTTCTTCTTCCACTTGTGTCATTTGTTGGTGCAACGAAAACGAAGCAAACGCCACCAACACCACAAAGAGGACCCCATATTTGATGAAAAACCGTAAAGCGGGGTCCCCTTTATGGTGCAACCCCTGCCCTGTGGTTATCATCGCCGGAGTCATTGCTGAAGACACTGTCGTTGGGCTGGTCGTTATCTGCTGTACGGGAGGAAAGCGAGTATGCGGGAGAGGCTGGCTGAAGAAGTTCTGCGCCGCTCATATAGATCAACAAGTGTAAGGGGAAGCTTTTAATTCTTTATTCTTCTTCTTTTCTTACTTGCGAAAAACGAGGATTGGTGGCCCTCTCCTTAAAAAAAGAATTGAAACGTTGTTCTATTACTTTTTTAATTTTCGGACAGGGGGATAAGATGAAGTGGCTGTGTCTGTTTCACAGGGAGTCTCGCTCCCTCTTTCCGCCTTTCTGCGAGATTGCCGCCGAATTCTGGTTTGCATCTCCTAAAAAGATAATTGGCCGAGATAACGACCCCTCGTGTAGTTTACGAGAGGCACCCTCATGCAAAGTGAATCGAAATTTGATCGAAATATCGCAGCACCGTAACAACTTGGCCAAAAAAGAAAGAAAGAGATAAGGGGAGGAGAGCAGCAAGCAAAGAAAAAAAAGAAAGGCATTATTGTCAACTGCCTTCGTTTTTTTTTTTTTTGGTTTTGGGTGCATTTCATTTCTCTGCCTTATATCTTCACACGGAAGAACGCTTGTCACAAGGTTCTCACTCCTCTCCAATGCTACATCCACCAAGTAAGTCCTCTTGCTGACAGTCATCTTCAGCAGTTACTTCCACAATGTTCACTTCTGGTGCCCGAACGAACGTTCCCATGGGTGCCAAGGATACCTCGTCGGTTGGCTGGTACATACCACGTCGGTTAATCCTGGCAGGCCTGCTCTTTACGGTCTCGGTGATAGCGTATGCCGACCGTATCAACATCACTGTGGCGGCTGTCTTGATGAAAAATGAGCTGGGTTGGACAGAAGGACAGAAGGGGCTCATTATGTCTGGTTTCTTTTATGGCTATCTGCTTAGTAACATTTTTGGGGGTTGGTTTGCTTCAAAGGTAGCTCTTTTTCAACATTTCTTCTTCATTGTTCCCTTTGTCCCTTTGTCCTTCATCTTTGTCGTTTCTCTTTCTGTTTCTCATCAAAGCCTTACTTTACACCTCTCGTCTCGCCACTTCTTCTGGTCTCTCGTTTTCTCTTTCGTTACCGTAACAGCATGGTGGAAAACGGGCACTAACATGGGGTTGTCTTGGCTGGTCTCTGGCCACACTTCTGTTCCCTTTATTCACAAGCCGGTTTTTCTTCATGTTTTTGGCTCGTTTTTTCACCGGCCTATTGCAAGGGGTGCTCTTTCCAGCGACCTACACGCTCCTCTCGACCTGGATCCCTCCATTGGAGCGCAGTCGGATCTTGGCTCTTTGCAACAGCGGTTGCATCATAGGTATTGCGATCTCCTCCTTCTTCTTTCCCAGGTTCATGACACAGTTTCATTGGAGCACGGTGTTCTATTGGTGTGGAGCGGCTGGTTTCTTTTGGGTAGCCGTTTGGGAGCATTTTGTCACCGACTCGCCGTCCTCTCATCCAAGGTTACTCTTTTTATTGATTCCCTCTCTCTCTCTCTCTCTCTCTCTCTCTCTCTCTCTTGTTACCATTTCTTCTTTTTTTTCTTACTTCTTAGTTATGGTATACAGCATAGAGGCAGCAGAAGCAAATTACATTGAACGGTCGTTGGACAAACAAGGTCTACCGGGTGCCAAGTCTAACGCTGATATATCCATCATGAAACGGGTCCCTTGGAGAAGCATCATCAAAACAAAGGCCTTCCTTTGTATTGTTGTATGCCATTTCTCCCGGTAGGTTTCCATCTATTACAACAAAACGTGGAGAGAGAGAGAGAGAGAGAGAGCAGAAATCAACGACGATGAAAACGAGAGTAACATTCTTTTTTAACCAATAAGGAATTGGATAGTGTATGTGATGATGTCATGGCTGCCAACGTTTTTCACAGGAGCGTTGCACGTCGATTTCAAGGACTTGGGAGCCTATGCCACCCTTCCTTGGTTGGTTATGTCGGCATGCACCAACATGTTTGGTTGGTTGGCTGATCAGATGGCGGCTGGACGAAGTTTTTCCTTATCTTCTACAAGCGGAAGAAATGAAGCTGCATCCGCAGCCACTGAAGATCGGTATGACAGGCTCCTCCGGGTGCGCAAACGAATGCAAATCATAGGCACGTTTGGGCCTGCTTTATTTATGCTGTTGATGGCCAGGTATTTTATGCTTTTCTTTTTTGTTGCCTTTTTATCCTTTTTCCTTTTACTGTTTTGCTCTACTAAACTTGCAACCCCGCAGTCGCTCAACAGCGTGGGGAGCGATGCTCTGCTTAAGCGTGGCATTGGGATTGGCGGGAGCAACCACATCCGGCTACGAGGCAAGCCTCGCGGATATCGCTCCCAGCTACGCTGGAATACTCTACGGGCTGAGCAACGGGGTGGCGGCCCTACCTGGCGTCATCGGTGTCTCCCTGACGGGTTGGTTGGTATCGCACTCCACCTATCCTTGGTTGCTGGCGGTCTCCATTCCGGTTTGCTTGAACTTTGTTGGAGGCGTTTTGTTTTCGTTATGGGCAACGGCCCGTCCTCTCTTCTGATTGTGAACATCTCTCTCTCTCTCTCTCTCTCTCTCTCTCTCTCTCTCTCTCTTTGTTCGCTACATTTTTTGTATTTTTTTTCAACGCAACACAAAAAAAAACATTTATCCAGCTAAATTATTCCTGGAATTTCAATTTTCATTTTTTAAACAAACAAAAAGAAAGAGAGAGACAAGAACATGGAAGAACGACTAGCGAAGCTAGAAAATAAAGTCAAACAGCTTGAAGAACAAAACGCGTTGCTGCAAGCTGAGGTCATACAGCTGAAAGAAGACAGAGGCGAACAGTTACAACGGATCGAGCAGCTCGAGTCAGCGCTTCACATAGCTTCCACCGGTAGCTCCACCACTACCCTCCAGAGTAGCGCTGCTTCATCGTCATCTGGTCTCATCGTGCTTTCGGATGGAGAACAAGGAGAAGAAGAGGATGAAGAGGAATATCTACTGGTGGAGGAGGAGAATGAGCCACAGTTTGACAACCTAATCGAAGAAACGATAGCTGACGAAGGCCTCTCCCTCGATGCTACCACTGCCAGCCGCAACCAATGGTCGCAAGAGTTTGAGTGGGAGGCCTCCATCCGTGCGGCCAACAATCACCTCTTCGGCAACGCTGAGTTTCGATCCTTTCAAAGGGAGATTATCAACGTCACTATGTCCAACAGGGACTGCCTTGCCCTGATGCCCACTGGTGCTGGCAAAAGTCTCTGTTACCAGGTTTTGCTTTCTCCTTGTTCTTTTGATTCGGTTCTGTCTTGTTCTTGTTCTTGTTCTTGTTCTTGTTCTTGTTCTTGTTCTTGTTCTTGTTCTTGTTCTTGTTCTTGTTCTTCTTGTTCTTCTTCTTGTTCTTCTTCTTCTTGTTCTTGTTCTTCTTCTTCTTCTTCTTCTTCTTCTTCTTCTTCTTCTTCTTCTTGTCATTTCTTTGTCTACTTCTTGCTTTTTGTGGCCTGTGTTGGATATCCGTTGACCGAATTTGCAGCTGCCAGCAACGTGCCAAGAAGGAATAAGCTTGGTTATAAGCCCGCTGATATCATTAATTCACAACCAAGTCGTTGCTCTTACTAAGCTCGGGATAAAAACACAACACCTCAGCTCCGATATGAGCAAAGGAGATGTAAATCAAGTGTACCAAGGTTCTCTTCTTGTTGCATGTTAATTTTGTATGCTAACCAAACGAACACAACACAAACTTTTCTCTTAATAGACATTCTTTCAGAAGAATCTCAGACCAAGTTGTTGTACGTAACACCAGAACGAGTATCACAGAGCGAGAAGTTGATGGACATTATTCAGCAAGTCTACGAGAAAGGCCGTCTGGCAAGAATCGTTATCGATGAGGCGCATTGCATTTCGCAGTGGGGTCATGACTTTCGTCCAGATTATTTGGTAAGTTGTTTGTATCAATTACTACCGTATTACTTTGCCTTGTTAAATTCCATTTCTATTCTTGTTCAAAGAGGTTAAAATTGTTGCGGCGTCACTTTTCGGAGGTCCCCATACTAGCTCATATCCTTTCTTAAGTCTATCAATCCTTTCTCCATCAGCAATTTTATTTTACAGATTTTATTTGGCCTTTACTATAGTTTTTCTGCACTGACAGCAACAGCGACAGAGAAAGTTCGCCACGACATCATAGCACAAATGAATATGAGACGAGTTGTTTTCTTCATGCAAAGCTTTAATCGCCCCAATCTCGTGTTTGTAATTCTTAAATGCTGTTTCTGCTTCTAATCCCTTCTATTTCCAGCATTCTTCACCTTCGTTCTCTTCTGTTTATTGTTCTTTCGTTAATATATGTTCCCAATGTTTAGTTATGAAGTTCGGCACAAAGACAAAAAAGCATTGGAAGATATTGCGACATTCATCAAGCAAAACTATCCAAGAAAAAGTGGCATCATATATTGCCTTTCTAGAAGCGAATGTGAACGAGTATACGACCATTTGACGGTTGGTAGTCATCATCACTGTCCTTCTTTCATCCTTATTTCATTGTTTCTCTCTCTCTCTCTCTTAACCTGCTTATATTCTTTTGTCAATAGAAAACACATCGACTACGAGCAACGTACTACCATGCAAGTTTATTCGATAAAGATAGAAACGAACGTCAAACCCTTTGGCTTAGAGGCGATATTGATATCATTGTAGCCACTGTAGCTTTTGGAATTGGTTTGTACATTATCAAAACTTAGCGTTAGTACCGTTCTTCATTAACATCATTCACCCTGTGAAATAGGTATTGATAAGCAAGATGTTCGATACGTTATTCACACCTCAATGCCAAAATCCATTGAAGAATATTACCAGGTACTGATCTTACCTTGCCCCCCACGATGTTCTTACGGTTCATGGCAGGAGTCAGGAAGAGCAGGCAGAGATGGCAAAACAGCGCATTGCTTGTTGTATTACAGCTATTCCGACAAAGGAAGGAACCAAGCCTTAATCTCTGAAGGGGTCCAGCGCAAGGCTAACCTTGAACAATTGCTGGCTATGGTCTCTTTCTGCGAGGACAAGATTAGCTGTCGCAGGGTGTCCGCACTCAAAGTTTGTTTTACCCTGCTTTGATCCTCTTTATTTCTTCTTTCTTTTTGTCTTTTGATTGCTTCCTCTTCATTATGTGCTTTGCTAAGTGTACGCTTCGGTTATTGTGCCTTCATCGCATTTGAGTACTTTGGAGAAACATTTGCAACAGAAGATTGTAACAACCATTGCGACAATTGTATTCATGGTAAAGAATGGAAGAACGTTGACATGACAGACTATGCGTTAAGCATACTTCGAATAGGTCTTATATTTCATTTCCTCACTGCTTGTTGGCTTAATTCTCACGTCTCGTTATTCAGTCCAACAAATACAACAAAGCAGTTTGAGTCATGTAATAGAAGTGTTTAGAGGCTCCAAGAGCAAAGCGTTGAGAGAGCTTCATCACGAAAAAGTGCAAGGCCACGGCTCGGGCAAATCCCTTAAAAAAGAAGTAGCAGAGCGACTCATCCGACAGATGTTGCTGATGCAGATTTTAGCAGAGGATGCATTTTTCACCGGTCCCTATGGTAGCATTACCACTAAAGTTAGAGTATGTGTCTTTAGGTTCTTCTATTCGCTTTTTTCCTTCATTTTGTGGATAAATTATTGATGATGCAGATTGGGCCGATGGCAAAGCAAATGCTCTCGGCGGAGACACGACCACCGGTTTATGTGCAAATGCCAAAAGAGGATGCACGAACAAAGAAAACACGCAACAAGAGAAAGAGAAAAGAGGACAAAGAAGAAGAGGACGATGAAGAGGGAAACCAACACAAAAGCAACAAGACCAGAAAAAGGAGTACAAGAGGAGGTAACAAAGCAGAAAAAGACAAAGATAAGGCGAAGGAGAAGGAGAAACAAGAAGCCGTTTTGGAATTGAGCAGCGATGCTGAAGATTTTGAAGGATTGTAGGGTGACCTGCTCTTTTTCGTTTGGTACTTGCTCCTTCCGACCCTTGTACTTTCGCTTCTGCCTGCCTTCTCGTGTCTCTCTCCGAAAATCCCAGGATGAGATTTATAAATAATCTTACCATCTCTCTCGTCATCTCTCTTATCCTATCTCTTCTCCTGCACAATTTTCTGCGAAGAAAAACGAATACCGCTCCAAGAAAATAAACGGAAACGCTACGGCCACTTTTGTCCCCAAAGCTTCTTCTTCTTCTTCTTCTTCTTTTCCATCGTTTGCTTTGCGACAAGGAACGCTTTGGTTTTTGTTGTTGTTGTCGCTTAGGTGAGGTTAGAGCAACATGAGCCGAGATGCGCTAAGTAGCCTGAGCACAAGAGAAATTGAACAGCTGTTCAAAGGAAACGTGTTTTCGGCTCTTGCGGAGAGGACAGAAACCTCCTCCTGGTTGGGCGACTCCGACCTGGTCACTAAACTGTCTGCCATTCGTGCAAACGGTGCTCTTTACGCCTCGTAAGCTTCACCTTATATAACGTCGTCTTATAACCGGTCTTCTTTGTTTTTCTCACGCAAACCGCTTCCGCCAACCCTAGCTACAAAACCATGGACCAGCGCGTAGAAGCAGTGGCCAGAATACTTGCCGAGTACGTTTCTCTCTCCATGTTTCTCTCATCTCGTCCTTTCTTCCCTCCTGTTCTTTTTTTCTTTCTTCTTCTTCTTTCCGTTAGCTATCTAGTTCTCTCCTTCCACTCTCTTCTTCTTGGCTTTGCAGTGACACGTACTCCTCACTATGTATACAGGAAGCAAGCTCAAGGCAGGGATTTCACGAACACTCGGGTGGCAGCTGCCATTCCTCCTCAATCCTATCCTTCTTGGTCCTCCTATTACAGCTCTGCGTATTCTTCTTCAAACACTTCTTCTTCTTCTTCTTCCTCCTCCTCCTCCACCTCCTCCGCCTCCACTTCTCCCTACAGGTCAACTGCAACAACAACAACAACAACTACTGCTACGGCGGCAACGACAACCTCATCACCAGACCTATTTAACGCCGTTCGTAATGGCAACCTCTCTAGAGTTAAAGCTGTTGTATCTCGGCAGGGTCTACGCGCTTGCCTCACGCAAAGAGATGAGTTTGGATATTCTGCTTTGCATTTAGGTACACCTTTCCTATGCTTCATACTTGTTCTCAACACTTTGATTGTCTTTTCTTTTCTGTTGTCTGACACTTTATGTGTTTTATGTGATAATCAGCGAGCACGAATGGGCACACCGAGGTCGTGCGTTACTTGCTGCAGAAGCGAATGGATGTAAACCTGAAGAGCACAGCTGCTGGTCAAACACCACTTCACTTGGCTACCCTCTCTCGGCATACCGAGATTGCAAAACTGCTTTTGAGACATGGCGCCGATGCCCAAATCACAGACAACGATGGTTTATTCGTCTTTCTCTTGTTTATCTATTGCTGCTATTTCTTCTTGCGCTTCTTGGCCTTCTTGTTCTTGTTCTTGTTCTTGTTCTTGTTGTTGTTCTTCTTCTTGTTCTTCTTCTTGTTCTTGTTCTTGTTCTTGTTCTTGTTCTTGTTCTTGTTCTTGTTCTTGTTCTTCTTCTTCTTCTTCTTCTTCTTCTTCTTCTTCTTCTTTCTAATATTACATCTTTTGTTGTTGTTCTTCTTCTTCTTCTTCTTGTTCTTCTTCTTCTTCTTGTTCTTCTTCTTCTTCTTCTTCTTCTTCTTCTTCTTCTTCTTCTTCTTCTTCTTCTTCTTCTTCTTCTTCTTCTTCTTCTTCTTCTTCTTCTTCTTCTTCTTCTTCTTCTTCTTCTTCTTCTTCTTCTTCTTCTTCGTGAACGTCTCTTCTTCTTCGACCTTTTATCCTCCCTCTCTCTCTCTCTCTCTCTCTCTCTCTCTCTCTCTCTGACGCTTGTCCTTATTTCGGTTATTCTTGCGTCCTGAAACAGGAAACAACGCGTTGGAATATGCACTAAGAAATGCAGAGCCAGAACTGATAACGGTTTTGTTGGAAGCTCTAACCGGTGAACACCCAATTGCTGGGGCAGCTGCCGAGTTGGAGGATGATGCTGACAGCGAAGAGGACCCTTTTGCTGCTTTCATGCTTCCATCCTCGTCCAGTTCCTCGTCTTCCTTATCATCTTCTTCTCGTCCTTCCTTGTCGTCTTCATCTACTGCTGCTTCTCGATCCCCAGTCGTGACTCGCAGACCAATTTTCTTTGGTTCTGTTGACGAGGAAGATGAAGACGTAAGTGTTGCCAGTCTTTTTGGCGATGATGAGGAGGAAGTGCAAAAGAAGGACAACAACAACAAAAGCAACACCAAACCTGGCAATGAACAGAGCTGTGATGATGATTACGATGAATCGTTAAACCTGAACCCGTTTTCTATTTTCATGACAGAAGATGATGAGGACGAAAGTGAAAGCAAAGAACAAACAACAGCGATGAAGAAACCGTTTGACGAGGAAGAAGATGACTTTGAAGATTGGGACAACTTTGATTTGTTCTCTCTCGAACCAGTCAAAGCAAAACAATCCCAACAACTCAAAGAAAGTAAGACCAAAACCACCACTATTCTTCAAACAACAACTACCACCATTTCTACCACTTCCACCTCAACACCATCTCTTCTTGTTCAAAAAGGGGAGGTGGAGGCTGGCGGAAATCTTGTTTCAGCTCTCCAACAGCGGATACAAAGTTTGGAGGCTGCGTTGTTGGAAAAGGAACGACACATCCAGATGAGAGATAGCAAAATATCTTACCTTGAGGAGGATAGCTTCTGTAGGATTTGCATGGATGAACGCATTGATACTGTACACCTTCCTTCGCAATCTTCTTTCTGTTCTCCCTGTTCTGTTTCCATTCTGACGACGTTGTTTTGTTGTTTCTCATTTTTTGATGAATATCCAAAAAGGTTTTACTATGGTGCGGTCACAACGTGTTGTGTCAAAAATGTGCCAATGCCATAAAGAAGAAACCAACGGGCGCTGTCTGCCCCATATGCAACACCAAAGTGACTCGCATTGTGCGGACCTATCGCTCTTGATTCCTCTCTTCCTCGAACCCCCTGTGCTTTTTTTTGTTTTATTGTTGTAAAAAAATTAATGTCGACAAGCATTACCACCTTAAAACAGCCCCATTTGGGTTTAAGGCGAAGCAAGTTCGTCCCCCAGAGAAGCACTTGCTTATGTAGCACCACCACCAGGCGAACCCCAGCCACGGCCCCACTCATTTTGCTTATACTTCTGCCTCTTCGGAACCCCCCAGCTCCTCAACCCTTTTGCATTCTTGCGATCCATTTTATAACACTCCGGAGGAGGAGGAGGCAGAGTAGAAAAGAGAGAAAAGCACAAAGAAAACAGGTGGTGATCTAACTTTGCGAGTGGCTCCTTTGAAGTGCCAAGGATACAATGGAAGTGGTGCTGAATATCGCCCTTAGCTCTGTGTTTGCAGGCTTGGCTGCCGTTGGCGTCACTGTTGCCATCGAACGCTTTGGTGGCACTGTTGGAGGTGTCATTGGGTTTGTGCTTATTTCTTTCCTCTTTTCTTTGATCTTTCCTCTTCTTTCCAGTAAACATAGAGTTAACCTCAGTGTTTTTTGTTTTTTAAAAAAAGTACTTTGCCTTCAACGGTGGTGCCAGCAAGCATAGGGCTTGCCTTGCGCACATCCTCTCTGGATGACCTCCAAGAAGCTCTTTACGCTGTTCCCGTTGGTTCGCTCTCTGCTTATTCTTCCTTCCTTCTACCTTCCTTCTTCCCGCTGCCTCCTTTCTCCTCCTTTTTCATGCATGTTCTGGCTTTTGTTTTTGCTGAAAGCACCAAACAAACAGGAATGACATTGAGCATCGGATGTTTGTTCCTGTGGCGAGTGATTCCTCCACACTTGCCTTCGGTCAGTCTGTACAAACGGCTGAGCATGATGATCGCCATCTCTCTTTTGGTGTGGCTAGTATCTGCCATATTGGCCTTTTTTGGTTTGCACCTGCTGGCAGAGCATACTGGGGTCACTGTTGTCATTATTGGTCCTCTTTGTGTTGTTGCCATGTTTATTGTACGTCTTCTCTTCTTGCTCTTGCTCTTGTTCTTCTTCTCTTCTTCTTCCTCTTCTCCTCTCTGCGCTCTTTTCCCTTCTCGCATACTTTCGTTTGCTTCTTCACTTTATTTTATTTTTGTTGGTGTATGCTGCTCAAAAAAACTCGTTTCACACAAACACAGGCGGGAGTGTTAGCGTGCCTCAAGTCGGTGCCATCGCCGAAAGGAACACGCAAAGTGGGAATGGGAGTTTACTTTGCTAGAGCTTTACTCGCGGGGGGAGCCATTGGAATATGTATTCTGTTGGCTCATTGGGAGGAGGTGGTGGCTGGTATCACAGCTGCTTTTCCTGCTATATTTCTTACAAGGTCTTCTACTTCTTGTGCTTTCATTATTCTCTTTGTTCTTTCTTCTCAATGTTCTCATTCAACCTAAACAGCATGGTGGGCCTTTGGATCAGCCAAGGAGAGGCAGTGCCATCTGGAGCAGTTGGTCCTATGATGTTGGGCAGTACCAGCGTTGGATCCTATCCCATTATTTTGCCTCTCATACTTTCACAACTTAGCTCCACGTCAACAGGTTTGTTCCATTTTGTGTAAACGTAGAAGATGAGAAAACGAGAAAATGGAGAGCTTTACCTGAATCCTCATCACTATTTACATAGGCGGGGAACATCACATGATGACAGTAGTGATTTCAGTGGTCATAACATGGTTTATATCGGCTTGTTTTGTTAGTGCTCCTATTACTCTCTCTCTCTCTCTCTCTCTCTCTCTCTCTCTCTCTCTCTCGGCTCATTTGTTTGATATTGTGAAAACACACAACAGGTGTCTCTGCCAATATTTTTTGGGCTTCGATACAAGGAACGACTGTTAGGCATTTGCTTTACAACCACAAATGTCCCTGCTTCAGAACAGGCCGTTGAGAAAGGAGATGGCGTTGAAATTCATAAAGAAAAAAAACGCAACAAAGAAAGAGACGAGTTGGAACTGGAAGAAGGGCTGCTTCCAGTTGACAGCGACTTTGAGGACAAAGAGGAGGGAGAGCAAGTTGAAAAAGCAGAAGAGGAATGCAACGCAACAGTAGTGTTGCCTGAAGTCGATGACGACTGTACTTCAGAGGAGGAACATAAAGAAAGAGAGACGCACTCGCACCTGTTGATCGCCGAAAGCGGCAGAAGACCCTAACCCCTTCCACCACAATAACGTAGTGGATGCTGGACTTGTGCAAGTTTGGCCAGGATTGTTAAGTTTGGCCACAAGTTTAAAAAAGTTGGCGAAAGTGGCAGAACGAAAAGGCAGTATAGCTGCCCAATCACAAATCGAAGCACTTGGGTCCCAACCAATAAAAATTCAAAGCGTAAGCACACCTTAATTATAATTTTAAGGAAACCTTATTATAAAATTATTATTATTTAATTTAAAAAGAATAAAGAAAAGGTGCGCCAAGATAATTCCCCGCAGTTCTCGCCTTTGGTCTCTTCCTTTGCGGAAACGAACGCAAATAAAAGGCCCGTCGGCGCTTGACAAAGCCTTGGGGAAGACAAACCTACCCTCCTACAGCGAAGATGTCCGAAGTACGCAAAGGTAAAACGGCTTCACGGGCGGCTTCTTCAAGTTCCGCCCCGTTGGATCCAGCGGTTGTAACCGTTAAAGTCAAAGAGCTGGAGAGCCAACTGCAAAAGTTGGACCAGATCAAACAGCTCTTTTACGAAAGCCTTCAAGCCAATCCTCTCACTCCCGACCCCGACGAACCCCCTCGACCGCTCAACGAAGAGGAAGAGAAAGACCCACAGAAGAAACTGGCCTCCACCCTGCTTAGTCCCAGGGAGCTGGCTTGCTTTGACGACGCCTGCTTCTTGCGTCACCTTAGAGCTCGCCAATGGAACCTGCCCAAGACGTTAGAAATGCTTAGAGAGAACCTTCGTTGGCGCCGGGAGGTAAGGCCTTACCGCATCCGCTGCACGGAGGTAGAGCAACACTTCCGCAGCGGCAAGAACTATCACAACGGGTGGACCAAAGAGGGCAGGCCGGTCATTTACATGCGGGTGCGGCTGGACACGCCGGGAGACAACGTCGGCAAGATCAAGACCATCTTGTACCAGATGGAGCGGAGCTTCGAGCTGATGGAGGAGCGGAGGCAAAAGGTGGCGGCGGAGCAAGGCGTTCCGCCCGAAGACGAAGTGGCGCTGGCCCATCGGGTTCTCGAGCAAGCCAAACGTTTTCTCGAGTCGCCTTCTTCGTCGGAACAGCTTCTTATCTCCTCGTTTTCCTTGGATAACACTCCTGTAGAGGACCAAGTGGCCTGGTTCTTTGACTGCAAGAAGTTCGCCAAGAAGGACATCAACATGAGCCTCTCTAAGGAGTTGGCCAAGACGTTGGACCACTATCCCGAGCGACTGGGCGTCACCTTTCTGCTGGACACGCCGGTCATCTTCAGGGCCTTTTGGAAACTGGCCAAGAAGCTCATCGACGAACGCACCCACCAGAAGGTCAACTTTGTTAGCAACGAGGAAGATCGGAAGAAGATCTTCCCGCGGTTCTTCGACATGGAAGAGTTGGAGAGTTGCTATGGTGGCAAGAATGAGTTCGTCTACGACCACGACAAAGTTTTTCCGAAGATGGTGGAAGCTGAGAACGAACGAAGACGAAGAGAGGAGGAGCATTTTGGGATTCCTTTCAAGCCGCTGAAGATGGGAGATGGAGGCGTTGTGGAGGGTAGCAGCAATAACAGCAGTTCATCAGGGAAAGGTCTCTTTGCCGACGGTAATGGTGAGGATGATGAACAAGTGGACATGAATGGAGCAGATGAGGGTGATGAAAAGGAGGAAAGGAAAGGACAAGAAAATGGGCATCAGGCGTCATCGGAGAGTTCGGAAGAGGAAGTAAGTGGAAAGGGCAAGCAGAAAGCCAAGACAAAGGGCAAAGTCAAGTGATGTTGCTGTTTTTCCCCTTCAGCTTAAACTTTGTCTTAACTCCGTCTTTCTTGTTGTTTATTACTATTTCTTGATCCAAAGCAAAAGGAGGAAGAGGATACCAAGGATGTAAGGTAGATACTTGCGAGTTGGGGGATGAGCAGGCGCAAGTGTCTCTATTGAGGCCAAATATTGTCGCTCCAACATTAGTCTCTCTTTCGTTGAGTGAATTTCCAATAGGCTTTGTTTGTTCTGCTTTTTGGGAGTTGAAAATAAGAAAAAAACAAACAGAATGAAATGAAAATGGGGGTATGACAGAGGGACCTCAATTGACAGAGGCAGGCTGCAAGCCAACCAGTAGGAAAGCTTTTGAGGGTTGTTGAACGGAATAGGTCCGTGCAGTTCCTCCAGTAACCGGCGGTCTGCATTTGATAAACGTTAAACTAATGTCGATTCTTCTCTCTTCTCGCTTCTCTTCTCTGCGTGTTATCCTTCTCTCATGTCGCTAGAGAAAAATACGCTACCATGAATGCGTAGCTTATGCTCCAACTCTCGTGTAATTTGAGCGAATACAGTTTCCGTTGTTTCATGTTCTTGCTCCTCTGGTGCGGTACTGGTGGCTCCTGTTGATCCTCTTTTGCGCAGGGCCTGTAGTTCCCCTTGTTCAGTTGCTGTATCTTGTTCATTTGGTTCGCCTGACGTGCTTTCCCGCAACTCCTTTATTTCTTCTTTTGTTTGTTGTTTGTCCTCTTCGTCTTCCAAAGGAAGTATCTAAGAAAATACATGAAACGCAAATGGAGTATTAATAGAGGAGAGAAAGAGGGTATGCATGTGTGCGCATGCAGGAGGGAGAGTGAACCTTCGCGGCGTGGTAGCCTTCAGCCTCAATCCAACGCTCCACCACG
Source organism: Balamuthia mandrillaris (assembly GCA_031835245.1). Lineage (NCBI taxonomy): Eukaryota > Discosea > Longamoebia > Balamuthiidae > Balamuthia > Balamuthia mandrillaris. The sequence continues at coordinate 227,256 of JAVKOQ010000052.1, read as the reverse complement.
TGAAAGCGATAACTTCCAACAAGGTGCAAAACGCTCCGTCCATCTGGCAATCTAAAACATCTATCGATCCTTGCTAATGTACCCACCTTTCTTTGTATAAGTAACAACCAAACAATAACAAAGAACGAGAAACGAAAAACGAGAAGCTGAAGCAATAAAGTACAGTTTTTTGGGGTGCAATGATGCCAAAACAACGAGAGCCCTGAAGGCAACGTTCTAACATTACTTGGTAACGGTACTCAAATACGTGTATCGTCATCGGCATCTCCGGAAACAATACCTTCATTCAATGGACAATCAGATAACAGAGCAAGAAAGAGCGAGAGAGAAAGAGAAAGAGAGAGAGAGAGAGAGAGAGAAAGAGAGAGACTACAGAAAAGAGAGAGAGAAAGGAAGAATACAGAAATGGAAAAAACAAAAAGAGAAAGATATGTACAGCATCTAGCACGAAGAGAGGCAAGTTGAAATGCAAGTCACGTTTGCGGTTTGTGTCTTCCTTGAGGCGGGCGAGGTATTCCTGAGGAAACGTGTGTCTGGCCAATGTTTTCAGCAGAGAGTTGATTGGGTGGCTCGGCATCATGTACAGGCTTTCTCTACAAATGGGACATTTGGGGCTGTAGTCCAATGCCCTGTGGAGCCATACCAATGAATATTTACTTTTAAGAAGGGAAGTAGAAAGCGAAACATAAAAGGAGCAAGAACCTGAGCAAACATGGTTTGCAAAAATTGTGTCCACAAGGAGTGGTGATGGGCTCGTAGAGCACGGATCTACAAAGCGGGCAGTCCAGCTCGTGTGGTTCTCGTTCTTCGACTCGCGGCGTCGGAAACGTCTCCTCCTCTTCGGTTTGTGCAGCATTGTTGCTATTGCCGTAGGTCTCCGCTGATTCCATTATTTTTGTTTTGGTTGTCTTTGGATGGAAAAGGGCAAAAAACCTGAGACAGCGCAAGCCGCGGGTTGCAGGAGACCAAGAGCCAACCGACACAAGAGAGTAGACTCTCTTTCTTCGGCTTTCTTTTTGGAAGTTTCCTCGATGTTATCTATATTTGCACATTTTGTCGATAAAATGTTGAATAATTCAATTTTTCGATCCAAATATGGAGATAATATATTCGATAATATTGACACGTCATCAGATTTGTCACGTCGACACGAAAGATTTCAACAAGAAGAAAGGAACGACGAACAGAAAAGAAGAAGAATGGTTTGCCCATCTGATCTTTCTTTTTGTTCCCTTTTGCTTGCGTGGGTTGTAACTACTCACTACTTCGTTGCTTTTCTTTTGTCTTTGTGTTTGTGTCGTCCTTTTTGTGTTTTGTTTTACAGTCAGCGTTGTTTAACTTCCAGAGCTTCTTGGTGGTGGTCCTTTTGCTGATTGCCACCTGCACATACATACGCGAACGTATGCCTGCCCTGTTGGATAAAAACAAGCACGGGTATGTGTTTCCCTCTTATTTTTTTTCGGCCTTTGCTTCGTTCCTCTCAAACAAATGCATGTTTTTCTTTCTTGCTTTTTTTTGTTACAGTTTTTCTGGAATATTCTGGAAAGCAGCTCGCATTGGTACCTTCTCTCTCTCTCTCTCTCTCTCTCTCTCTCTCTCTTTGTTCTCTTGCTCCTTGGTACATGTGGTCTTACATTTGAAAAAACCTTAAAGGAGAACGGGTGAGTCCATGGGTATCAGCGTCCATGGTTGCCATGAGCCTTTACTTGCTGTTTTCCCCTGCTCCTTCCTATTAAGCACAAACAATAAGCACCCTCTTTCCTGCAACACGACAAACCCACTCGCACATTTCAAGAGCGCATGCTCCTCTCTCTCTCTCTCTCTCTCTCTCTCTCTCTCTCTGTTCTCTCTGTTCTCTTCTCTCTGATTTTAATTCCATGTCGACACGAAATACCGCTCAGGTTTCGCAACGACATGAATGTTAATGTGTCGACAATAAAGAAAGAGAGCGGAGAGCGTTTTGGGGTGAATAGTCAGCAAAGCAGCAGGCCAGCAACACGATGTCGCTGTTGGAAAGCTTTGTGAATAGTGCGTACATACTCGTTAACACGTAGTAGAAACCATATCATCTCGATTGATTTGTGTTGTGTTCACAACAACAACAACAAAAAAACAAAAACAAAAAAACAAAACAGGAACTGTATCAGTGATAACCAACGACGCTCGGGTTTTAGTGGTACCTCTCCTCTGTGCCCCTTTCTTGGTTGTTTTGATGTTTATATGCTAACAATAACTTTTTTTCTCCTCTCCATTGCAAGGGTTTGCTCCGTGGCGTGGATCAGTATGCCAACATCATTTTGGAAAACTGTCAAGAGCGGGTCTACACTCCTGAAGGAGTGGAGCAGGCCGACCTTGGCCTTTACATTGTTCGAGGAGATAACATGTAGGGGTTCATTTTCTCTTTGTTTTATTCTTTGTTGTCCTTGTCTCTTTTGTTTATTTCTGCTCTCTCCTCTCTCTCTCTCTCTCTCTCTCTCTCTTCCTCTCTTTCTCACTTTCTCTCTATTTCTCTGTTCCTCTCTCTCTCTCTCTCTCTCTCTCTCTCTCTCTCTCTCTCTCTTGTAGCTTACATTCTTCATAACAACAAAGGGCGGTGATTGGAGAGGTGGACCACGAACTGGATAAGAAACTGGACTTTTCTGAGATAAAAGCACAACCACTGCTGCCCATTGTGCACTAAAAAAGAAAACTCTCTTTCTCGTTTGCTCTCTTTCTTATTTGCATCCCTATTAATTGTTTGACTATTTATACATTTCCGCTTTCAATTTTTTTCATCGTTATCCTCTCCATCGTCTTCTCCTTCTTTCGTCAACAGAGTGGGAATGAGAATAGTCTCTCCGTGTTTGATGGTGACGAATTGATCTTCATCAACGTTAGCTTTACGCAACTCTTCTTTGAGCTTATGTGGAGGTTCCAAAATCGGACGGTAACCTGTGAGAACAGAGATAAAAGTCGAAAGTAAGAATAGAAGCAAAAGAACCGAAGAGAAGAGAAGAGGAAGAAAGAAGAAGAAAGAGAACGAACCCATTTTCTTTCCTCCAAACGTTCCAAAGTGCATTCCAACGCTAAATTTAGAACGGAGATCAAGGTGAATGCGAACAGCTTCTTCTGGATTTATGTGCACCACCTTATGCGACTCTCGTGGAAGATATGCTCCTTTTCATTGCCGACCACAACCACCAGAAAAGAAGAGCAAGGAGAAAAGAGACCAGTGAGAAGACACAGGAAGATGAAAAAAGAGAAAAGACGTACCAATAGGGAGCATGGAAAGATGAAAGGGGCCGAAGAGCGAGCCGATTTGTTGGAAGGCAGGACAGTATCCTGTATCGCCCGCAAAAAAGATACGAGAACCAGAGGACCCCATCAGCACGAAGCTCGCCCACAGAGTAACGTTTCTATCGGTCAGACCTCTGTTCGACCAATGCTGACAGGGCGTTGCTATCACCGTAAATGTCTTTTCCTCCACTTCCATTTCTTCTTCATCTTCTTCATCTTCTCTCTCTGCTTCCTCTTCGTCGTCTTTATTATTAGCTTCTTTTGTAACTTTCGTTGGGATGTATTTGTACTCGAACTGTTGCCACCAATCCAACTCCACGATCCGGTTATACCGTTCCTCTTTTGTTGCTGTCTCAATCTCGCTTTGTGCATCTCCTTCTAAAGTATGTTTGATGCCATAACTTCGAAAGAGATCACGAAGCCAACTCCCCAACCGCAACGGCACCACCCACACTCTTGGAGGTCTCTTGCTTCCTTCTTGTGAGGTTTCACTGGAAGCAGAAGAAGAAGAAGAAGACGAAACAGTGGGAGAAGCCAAAGCGATGATAGACTCAACGTCGCAATGATCGTAGTGTGAGTGCGAAATGAAGACGAGATCTACCGTCGTTATTGTCTCCAAAAGTTCGTCGAGAGAGAATGGGGGCGGCGTGTAGCGAGGCATCCCAAAGACGCCCCCTATGGCCTTAACGGGCGCCAACCGCTCCGCCCAAACCGGATCGAAGAGGGCCGTCAGCCCTTCCACTTGTAAAAGCATTGTCGCATGACCTTTTATTATTATTACCAAATATCGTTGTTATCAGCACAAAAAATGAGACAACAATTGTAAACCAAAAAAAAATAAATAAATAAATAAATAAATAGAGATAAAAAAGAAAAAAATAAAGAAAAAAAAAAGAAAAAAAAGAAAAAAAAAGAAAAAAAGAAAAATAAAGAAAAAAAAGAAAAAAAAGAAAAAAAATAAAAAAGAGAAAAAAAGAAATTAAATAAAAAAGAAAAAAAAAGAAATTAAATAAAAAAAATAAAAAAAATTCGAACCGATCCAGGTGAGCTGCATCTGATCCGAAGGAGGCAGGCGAAGGGCCGAAAGGTCGGTATGAAGCACCGGATAGGCTTGTCGCAGCTTTTCCTGGGGAGGAAGCTGCTCCTTTTGACCGCCTACAAATTTCCACAAATCGCTCAACGAACGACCCACTTGTTTTTTTTTTCAGATGAAAGAATGAGATGTGAACAAAGAAAGAAAACAACAAAAGAAACGAACCGAAGGTGGGCCATGGATTTCGAAAGGCGATCGGTTGAGTAGCACCAGTAGTGGGGCTTCGCCAAAAGGAAGAGGAAGAAGGCAGCACATGGTGCGCTTTGTCCGCTCGCAGGTCCTCCAACAGTTCCTCAGGCGTAACGTCCGACCGCAGTTGTGGTTGAGGATGGTGGTCCTCGTTACCCGTTCTTCCTTGGTCCGAAAGGAACACCTTCCGTCGTGTCTCTTTCTTCATCTGTATTTTCTTGCAATCCAATTTCAGTCAGCCAATCAAAATTCATAAAAACGTCGACAAATAATTTTTGTCGACATTCTGGCAATTATTTGCGTCTTATTTTGATAGTTTCGAGAGTTATTGGAAGAAACAATATTATTTGGAATTTTTGATAATAATCGAGAGAAGTTGGAAAGAAGCAAAACAAAAAGAAAGAATGAAGACGACGACGGGGAAGAAGCCATCCTCCTCCTCCTCCAAGAAAAACGGGTTGAAACCACACCAGGGACAAAGCAGGTCGGCCACCAGTGCCACTGTCGAGGAAAAATGGGACCTATGGAAAGACGATGCAGAGTCCTTCTTGGCAGCATTCGATAAGTTGATGGAGGAGGCCATCTTCTTCCACGAAAGAGACAAATTGCTGCTGGTTGCTTCCTGACTCGAGTTCTTTGTTGGTTTTTTGTTTTTGGTTACTTAACGGGTCTTTTCTTCCTTTTAGGCCTACCGTAGAATGAAAGCCCTGAAAAAGACGCTTAGACACCACCTCTCTCAAGAAAAAACTGACCCAACAGGTTTCTCTTTCTTTCTTACTTTCCTCTTTGCTTTTCGTCTTCTCTTCTCTCCTTCTCTTCTCTTTCCATTTCTTACTAAAAGAACAAACAAAAAACACATTTTTCAGTGCAACAAGAATTGCAACAACTGTTGCAAGTTTGGCAAAAGGAGCACGTTCAGCGTTGGAAGCAGTTGAAAAAAGAGGTCGCAGAGGTCAAAACTGTCTTGGAAGAACTTCTCAGTGATGAATGTAACTCTTCCTTCTCCTGTTGTCTTCTGTTGTAGTTGTCTTCTTTTATTGTTGTCTTCTGTTGGCTTATGTTGTTGTGCTTCTTCTTCCTTTTCTCCTTCTTCCTGCTTACTCTCTTAATCACATAAGCATGGACGTTGATCAAAGAAAGCAACGGTGTGGAGACGTTATATCGCCATGAAAAGGACACTCCAGTTCATTCCATCAAGATCAAAGGTAAAACTATTTCTCTTTCTCTCCTCCCTCTCTACCTGTTTTATGTGCTAACTGCCTTGTTGTTTATTTTGGTTCTGCTGTCTGCTCAAAAGGAAAAATGCGTTGCCCAATTCTTAACATATTAGCAGTAATCAACGAGCACACTCTCTATGACAGATGGATACCTTTGCTCGCTGTACGTCTCATCATTCTTCTGCTCTCCTGCTTCATTTCATTTTCAAACATTTATTCATTAAAAAGGAATGTCGGTTGATAGAGCAAGTTTCGTTGTACCGCAAGGCCATTTACATGAGAGGGGCACTTCCTTGGCCTTTTGCTCATCGTGATGCCGTACTGCTCTTTTGCTCTCTCTCTCTCTCTCTCTCTCTCTCTCGTGCTGATTTTCAACAAATGAAAGTGCGTATTTGGGTATGGAGTGGACATGTTGGAGGATGAAGGAATGGTATTGGCAGTAGTGCGAGATTGCAAGTCAGATGACTTGCGAACTGGTGAGGTACCTGCTGCGACTAACAGCAGCTACGTACGATCTGAGGTTAAGATAGCAGGGTTTGTATTTTTTTTCTCCTTTATTTCTGTCTCTTTTTTGCTCATTTCTCTTTTGTTATGCGAACAACCAGGTTTGTGTTGCGACCAATTTCTGAGAACGAGTCAGATATTATCATGATGGCAAATGCTGATCCTAAATTCAAGTTTGTTCTCTCGCTCTTTCTCTCCCGCTCTTCTTTATTTAGTCTCTTCCAGCACTGACACCCAATATGCAGTTATTTGCCTTATTCTCTGTTAAACTTCGGCACCAAAGTTCTCTCGTTCAAAATGTTTGCCGTATGTATCTTTTTGTTTGATTTTGATCTTTCTTCTTTATTTATGTTTTTGTGTGCTTCCTTTACAATGAACAGATGCTGGAAGAGCAATGCAAGAGCATAGACAACGAAGGACCTAACGACTACAAAGAAAAGATGGAGGCCAGTCCTCTCATCTACGGAGAGCTTCGTTCCCGTCTTTTGGAACACTTTCAGCCTCACGTGAACGACACTACTTCCTCTTCCAAGAAACAAACCGAACAAAACAATAACGTTACACCTTCTCGGTTTTGAAGCATTCTCAACAAAGAGAGGTTTTCTTTATCTCACTATTTTTATTGTTGGCTTTTTTTGCACACTTAAGTTCAACAGCACATACCTTTGGGCTCTGCAAATCAACTACCCCATGGTTTGTAGAGTGTATGGTTGTGCGATAGCAATGATGGACGCTATCGTTCGCTTCTCGTCTTGCTTTACAAACAAATCCTTGATCTCCGTTATTGTCAACAACAGAGATAAAAGGACATTCAGGAGGAGAACATTTTGCAACAAGTTTCGTTCTGTTCTTTACTGTTGTTTATGTTTTTTCTTTTGAAAAAAGTTAAACGTTGAACCAACCTGATGTTGTTTTTAAGTGGAGAGCACACCACCATCCAACACAAATGTAGATCCTGTGCTGAACGAACTCTCCTGGCTGGCCAAGAACAACGCCATCTGCGCCACCTCCTCGTTTCTGCCGTACCTCCTCATGGGAATAATACTCTGATAGGCCTTCCTCGCCAACTCGGGAGCCTGCGGTAGGACCTGTGCCTCCACCTCTTTGGTCATCCGGTTGTCGATGGGTCCAGGATTGATAGCGTTGACACGAATGTTTTGTGGACCGAGCTCCTGAGCGGCCGTTCTGACCAAACCCAAGACGGCGTGCTTGGTTGGTGAGTAGGCAGCCAGACCAGGAGAGGAGCTCATGCCGGCGATGGAGGATGTGACGATGATGCTGCCTCCGCCGCGTTGGGTGAGAACAGGGGTGGAATGTTTGATGCCCAGGAAGACACCCAAGACGTTGACTTTCATCACGAGCTCGAAAGTGCTGCTGGAGTATTCCAAGAAAGGGGTGTACTTGCCCTCGATGCCGGCGTTCAGGAAAATGATGTCCAGTCCGCCAAAGCGGTCCACGCAGGCTTGGATGTACTCTTTCACTTGTTCTTCGTTGGAGACATCGGCTTTTTTGAAGAAAGCGGCATCCCCGAGGGAAGCCGCCAGTTCGGAGGCTGGCCCTTCCTGAAGATCCACGAGACAGACCTTGGCGCCTTCTTGAACGAAGAGCTTGGTGGCCGCACCGCCGATTCCACCACCTGCACCCGTGACAATGGCTACCTTTCCGTCCAGACGGCCCATCCTATTTGTATTGCTTTCTTTGCGTTTGCTGTTCTGCTTTGGCCTGCTGTATATATTAGCCCACTTCTTTCCGTTGGTGTCGTTTGGAGAAGCTGTGCTAAAACAAGCGAGAGAGGGAGAGAGGCGAGGACTGCTCGCGATATATCGACGACGCCGAGAAGTTATCCTTAAAAGGAACAGTTTTTTAGTTTTTTTTTTTCATTCTTCCTTTTCTTCTTCTTCTGTTTCGTCTTGTTGGTCTTCAGCTTCGTTACCCCCATCCTCTGCTTTGTCGTCCTCATCACTGTCTTCTTCTTCTTCTTCTTCTTCTTCTTCTTCTTCTTCTTGTTCTTGTTCTTCTTCTTCTTCTTCTTCTTCTTCTTCTTCTTGCGAATGATCTTTTCGTTCTATTTGCCTGATTCGGTCTTGTCCTCGCTTTACGCGCCAATGGATCCAACCTTCCCAATCGTAGTTGGAATATTTGCTGCATCGTTTAAAGTATTCGGCCGCTTTCTCCACGTCTTTCTTCTCTTTCAACTCGATTTCGGCTAAAGCGCACCAACCCCATGGTGTCACGAAGCTTTCCGTTTTACTAGTCTTTGCTTTCTCCACTGCATCCTGAAAATTTTGAGAGAAAAAAGATATAAGAGAATGAAGAAAGCAGAACAAAGAAAATGAATGAAGGAGATTTACCAGAAGGACTTGTTCAGCTTCAATACGTTTCTGCTCTTTGAGGAAATATCCTTTCAACAACAACATTCGTGGCTCATCCGCTCCCACAGCTTCAGCATCCTCATCACAACCAGAAGAAGCATCGACATTGCACATCTCTTCCATTTGCTCAATGAAGGGACGTGCTGCTTCGTACATACGACTTTCGAGGAGCATTCTGGCTTGAAAGAAAAGCTTGTCAAAAGGAGACATTATGTTTTGTTCGCCGTATGTTGCTGCCTTCTTAATGTACATGGTAGCTTTTCTTCCGGCTAATTCATCGTGACTGTATCCCTATTTGTTTATCATTAGTGAAGGAGAGAGAGAGAGAGAGAGAGAGAAGAGAGAGAGAGAGCAAGAGAACCTTGCGGATGTGGTTGTTGACTTGGCGCAAGCTGTCTAGAGCTTTTGAGTGTTCGTCCATCATTATATAACACATTGCTAATTGATAATGACCAAACGCTTTGAATCCTTTTGTTTCTGATGCTATTGTTGTTCGTTGGTATAAGAAAAAAAGCAAAAGAATAAAACGAAGAAAAGGAGCAAGGGCAAGAGCAAGAGCAAGAGCAAGAAGAAAAAAGCAAAAGAAGACAATCATGAAACAAACTTGCAAGAAAGGTGGCGAAAGCTTCTGCAGCCTCTTCCCACCGAAGTTGCAGCAACTTTAAAGAACCCATTTCAAATGCTGTGTACAACCGAAACTGAGGTAGCTCCTCGCATCTCTCATACGCCTTTTCAAAGTAGGCTTGCGCTTCCTCTACATTGCCTTGTGACCGCTTCAGCCATGCTCCCACGTAGTCGAATATCGGTGATTCACTTTTCAACAAAGCGAACAAAAAGACATAACGTAAGAAAGCAACGATAGGAACAAACAATTCAGTGGAGAAACTAAGATACAAACGGGTAATCATCCAAAAGATTTCGGAGGATGGCCTCAGCACGTGGTTCATCTTCTAGAAAGAATGCAGTGATAGTCATCAACATGAACCTTGCGATTGGTGCTATTTCATTCCATAAAAGCAAAAAAAAAAAAAAGCAAGAGATAGAGAGAAGAGAGAGAGGTGAATAAGACGGATACATAAAGATTGAAAGAAGACAACGTACATCGTAAACCATCAGAAACTCGAGCAGCAGCTTTAAGTTCCAACATTGCTTTCTTCCGATGCGCTTTGAAGCCAATGATTTCCACCATCCAAAGAAACTGAGGAGGAATCACTGATATCATAAAGTGAAAGAAGCCCACCCCAAAGTTTATGCTGCATTGGAGGCGTTCAACGTATTGTTTGGCCGTTTTGATTTTTTTTTCTTCTCCGCTGTCCTCCACTTCATTCAACGTTATACGGGACGACAGTTGTTGACATTCTTCAAAGAGTTTCCAACTTTTACGTATGTTATATACAGCTGTTTAAAGATGTTTGTTTTGGTGAGAACGAAAAGATAGAAAGAAACGACGAACATCGGAAAGAAAGAGAACACGACAAAAGGACAAAAGACGAGCGATGATGCAAAGAACGAGAAATAGAGAGTTAACCTCGAAGATGCTGTTGGTTCCTAAACTTGAGAAAGCCATCATAGAGAGCCACTTCAGCCAAAGAGACTTTGGCCCACAGCATTCGACAGCAACGGTGGAGCGCTTCCACCGTCCTCGGCGCTCCTTCCTTCTTCCATACGTAGCTTTGTTGCTCTTTGCAGCACAGCTTTTGGGCCTTTAAAAGTTTTTGATCAACAAAAAAAAAAAAAACAACAAAAAACAAAAAAAAAAACGTTATAAGAAATAAGAAATAAAACAATAAAAAATGAGAAATAAGATAAGAAATAAAACATAAAACAAAATATAATAAATAATAAATAATGAATAATAAATGAAAAATATAAAAATATAAAAATATAAAAATATAAAATGTAAAAAAAATAATTCAAAATAATACAAAATAATACAAAAGAAAAGAGGCATAAAAGAAACAAAGAAAGGAATAAAGAAAACGTTACCACATCAATGCGACGAAAAGTTTCTTTTGCTTGTTGTTCATCTTCAGTGATGAGCGCCTCCAAAATGTGAAAGAAAAGATGAGATCGTTTTAGTATTACATTCAAATGAAAAAAAAAGAGTGAAGAAAAAGAAGGATGACAAAGGATGATACTCTTAGCCACATCGACTCCGCGTAGAGAGTAGCAGCCACAGCCTCCTCCTCCGCCAACGGCTGCAACAACTCATCGCAGCGCTGGAAACGGGTGTACCACTCGCAGGTGACCGCCTCATTGTAGACTTGGTACAGCTCGCCCTCCCGCTGTAACTTGTTCAGTGCGCTCTCCGCCTTCTTGCCCTGCTTCCTCTTGTCTTTCACGCTCCGCATCCTTCGCTCCGGACGGATCTTTTCTGTTCTCTTTCGTTCTTTTTCGTATTAATGGAGTCGACAGGAAAAGTCAAGAGACATGGTTTGCCTGTCGCCAAGTATCACTCCCCAACTACTGGTGACGTCATTCTCGCATTTTTGTAGGTTAAGTGGTGACGTCATCCACAAAAAAATGGACTCGATGTAGCCCATCGCTCTCCAAGAGGAAGAGGGAGGTTCTCTCTGTTTTTTTTATTCCTTTTGGAGGTCTGCCGCTTGCTCTCTTTCGTGTTGGAGGAGTTCTCTGGGCAGGGCAAAGACCCAAACGCCATGGGAAGGCACGTTGGTCATCTGGTACTTCAACTGGTAGATCTGGTTGTAGGCCATCCTGAAGGAGAATCGCTTCATCAACATGCACAGCAACGCTGTTGCTTCCAACATGGCCAAATGCTGCATCGTAACGAAAGCATCAGGAAAAGAACGCATAAAAGAAGAAGGAGAGATAGTGCGGAGGAGCTGGAGGGCGTATGTACTTGGCCAATGCAGTTACGAGGGCCGGCAAGGAAAGGGAGGAAGGTGTAAGGATCCCGGTTCTTGCTGTTCTCTGGGGAGAAACGTTCCGGATCGAATACCTATAAAGAGAGCATACAAACGAATCAGTGATGTTGCTCTCTCTCTCTCTCTCTCTCTCTCTCTCTCTCTCTCTTCCTTGCGTTGACGTTCGCTCCACACAAGAAGAAACAAACCTCAGGATCCGGCCAATACTTAGGACAATGGTGAATGACATAAGCAGAGACAAGGAAGGCGGTGTCCTTGGTCAGAGTGTAAGGCCCCACCTTCTCTCCGGCGCGGAGTTTACGGCTGGTGCTTGCTGGCGGATACATCCGTAACGTTTCTTTGAGCACCATTTTCAAGTATTTCAGCTCTGGAATGTCGTCCTTGGTCGGTACGTTTCGTTCGCCCAAAACTCGGTCTTTTTGAGAGAAGGACAAAGGCATGAAGGAAAGAAGAGAGCAATGAAAACAAGATAAAGGATGTGAGGTTGGTTGAGAGATAAGAGGAGAGGAGAACAGCGGAAACACGAACCAACTTCTTGCTGAAGTTTCTCTTGGATATGTGGATGTTGAGACAGCATCGCAACGGAGCCACTCAGCAAAGTAGCCGTCGTGTCATGTCCAGCGAAGCTTTGTGAGTTAAAGATCACACAATTAAAATTCACTAAGAAGCGAAGAGACTAAGAAGAGAAGAGAGAGCGTAAACTTACAAAAACGTTTTGATGTTATCAATGAGTGAATGCTCCGTCAAACTTCCATCCAGCATCACCTGCACGATTGTATCCGCTTGGAGACCCTCCTCTCCTTCCACTTTCGTCGAGCCTTGTTGCTGTTGCTTCCTCAGCAGTCCCACCCGGGCCTCCTCCAAATACTTTTTGCAAAGATCGTTCCACCGACTTATCTCTTTGTTGTACTTCCAAGTGGTCCAGGGATGAGTCCATGAGCGAAAAGGGTCGATGTCCCTGGCGGCAATCTCCTGAAAGACGTTCTGCATGACGACCCGCAAGGGATGGTCAGGGCTTTCTTGGAAGCGAAAGTTGCGGTCCAGGATGGCTTCTCCGATGACATCCAGTGTTAGCAATTGCAGCTTTTGGTGCATTTCAACCTGTTAAAAAAGATATGAGTGTTAAAGCTAGTTCCTGTTATCCAATACAAAACAAAAAACAGAAGAGGTTACCTTTTCGTAAGGACGAAGAGAAAGAAGGTCGTCGATCAGCGTTTGGCAATGCTTTGTCATAACAGGAAACAACGCCGAAAGAAACTTCTTGTGAAATGCTGGATTGATAACTCTGTTGATTGTTGTTGGGGTTATGAGAGAAAAGCGAAGAGAGAAGAGCAACGACAAGAAAGAACAAACGAACGAAGAACGACGAGCGAAAGAGAAAACGAGGAGAGAGAGAGAAAGAGAGAGAGAGAGAGAGAGAGAGAGAGAGAGAGAGAGAGAGAGAGAGAGAGAGCAGTTCAACGTACTTGCGATCGTGTTGCCAGACAGCGCCATTGGTGGTGACAAGACCATGGCGCAAGAGGGGCTCCAAGCTGTAGTCATCCTTGGGCGGGTCCTCTCTGAGCTTCTGCTTCACTATTTGAATGTCCTCCGTCACGATCATTCTCTTCGGGTTAGGGATCGGCAGGTCCAAACAATACGTTGAACCGTACTGACGGGCCAAAGCAGCGAAACCGGCATCAAACAATGGATACTTGCTGTCCTTAGGATGCTGGTTGGGTGTTTACTCATTTATTTGGTTTGGGAACAAACAAAGGACTGAAGAAAGAAAGAAATGACAAGCAAGCAAACAAGAAAGCAAGAAAGAAACGACAAGAAAGAAAGAAAGAAACAAACGACAAGAAAGAACAGGAATGAATTATAACCTCCACTAAGTTTGGAATGTGGCCCAAGATCCAGTGTCGTGGCGGTTGCGGTATGTCCGTTGCATCGAATGTTGTCTTGTTCACCTTTTACAAAAAACACCTTTCCTTAGGATACATCATTCAGAAATTCATTTTTTAAAAAAAACAACAAACCCAAAGCAGGTAGATAAAGGCGGCGCCAACGAGACCAAGCGCAACAGCCGCCACGGCAGCAACCAAGTAGAGCAGCAGCCACATGTGTGAACGCACTCTCTCTCTCCTTTTCTTTTTCTTTTTCTTTTGTTTCCTGTTTCGTCGCTTCGCTGTTTTGTAATGCTGTTAAATTCCCCGAACTAATTACCTTTTATTGAAAGTAATTTACCAAATGGGGTAATAATAATAGGTGGTGACGTCAGTTTCATTTGGAACGGCAGCATTCCTGCAGAAAAACATCAAAAAAGCTGCTCAATCATTGCTCGTTAGGTCCAGCAGAAGAGGCTCCTTGCTCTGCGGCAGCGACGGGGGCAGCAATGTGGCCACGCCTGCAGCCTCCTCGTCTCCTCCAAAGTTGACGCATCCCAAACGAGCCGGTCGCGACACCAGCCTTGTGACCTCTTCTTCTGCTTCCTCCGAGGCATCCTTCTCTTTGCGTCGATACTTGACGTATTCGTCGTCGTCATCCTGGTCATCATCGATGCCACTGAACTCGTCGTCGTACAGATACTCCTCCGCGTCCATAGCATTCAACGCCACAAAGATGCTGCTCGCTGGTTGCCGGTAATAGAAGCTGCGACCGGAGAGAAGGTTGCTCAGTCCTAGCCGATAGAATCGGAAGTTCTCTTTCGTGAATCCAAACAAGATGACGATAGGTAAAGCTTGAAAGGCAACGCAAAAGCAGGTGAAACACATCAGAATAAAGTTTGGTCTTTCTCCTCTTGAGCAGCTGTCGTCGAGTTCCGAGCCAACGGCAGTGTCAGAGATGAGCTGGCAAGTGACCCAACGAGCTAAGCTTTCAGCAATCTCGACATGGTGCTGTTGAACGGAGAACATTGTGGCTGAGGGGAAGCTGTATACTATGGAGAGGAGGAAGAGGAGTGCTAACAGTCGCCATTGTTTAAAAAGCCCAGTTGATGAAAGCTATCGTTGATGTTTTTTTTGTATGGAGTAAGTATGTATCTCTCTCTCTCTCTTGTTGGTTGTTTTCTCTTCTTTTGCTTTTTTGTTTCTCTTCGTTGTGTGTTATTTTTTTTAAAAAAAAAAACAAAAAGTACAGGTACCGTTTTATAGATGCGCCAAGCGAGACCGACCATCAGCAGAAAGCCAATAAGTACGGCTATATTGATGGGAATATAATACAACGACAAAGCCCAAAACGACATTGATGTCGGGTCAGAGGTATCGTCTTGCTGTTCATTGCAAAGGGATGAAGCAATCAGCGTGAGAAGAGACAAAAGAAAAGAGAAGAAGGAGGAGAAAACAACCTGGTACAGACATATAGGATAGCCAGGCGCTGCTCCATTCTTCCCCACCACCACCCCGATAATCACCACCAACAAACCAGCTCCCCATCCCCACACGTGATGGCCCACCAATATAACTTTGTTCCACAACAGGAAGCTTTTCCTTTGAAGTCCCAACCTCCTCCGCCAGCCCACCAACTGAACGTTCAACACCACGTTGAACCACCAAGCGGTGGCCGTCCAGGAGGACCACACGAAGACGGAGCTCCAGGCGATGCATAAGGGTCCATCAAAGTTGCGATGTTGGCCGTCGCAGAGAATGTTGAAGTGGCCGTAGAGAGAGGCCCACACAAAGTTGACGGCACATATGAGTTCTGCTATGCAGAGATATATTACCTGTTGGATATCCGTTATAGTGACGCTCTAAAGAAAAGAAGAAGCAGGAGATGCTTACAAAGCGACTTTTGCGTCCGGTCTTCCAAGGATCCAACAAGAACGTGATGATAACGAACAACACGCCAAAGGCAGAGACCCATCCGCCCACGTTCAGGATGATATGGAACGTGTTCCACTCGCTCGTCGTCCAAATGGGTGACTTGCAGGAGCTGACGCACCTCCCATCCTCGGCCACCAAACCCAAGTCGTCAGGGCACAAGTAGATGGGATAAGTGCCATTGTAAGCAGCCGGAAGAAAGCATGTTTGTTGTTGTTGACTTGTCTTTCTTTCTTCTTGTTGCGTTTGTCGTGTGGACGAAAGGATGGCTGAAGGAGAAGGAAGAGGAGAAGAAGAAGAATGAGACAACAAAGGAAGCAAAGAAGCAGGGTCGGGAGGAAGTTGGTTGCAGTCATAGGGAAGGAGGTCTTCAAAGAGCAAAGCACACGCCTGAAGAAAAGCTTGACATGAGCTTCGGCAAGGCGGAATGTTTACGGCTGTCGCTGCATCCTTTCTGGCTTGGTAAAAAGCGGCAGCGGATTTGGAAGAAGAGCTGTTGGAAGATAGAACAAGTAGCGGCGTCGGTGGTGAAGGAGGCGAAGAAGAGTTGCTCCAACGGCATTGAGAATAGCTGAACGCACAAATAAAAGAAGAAGCTGCGGCTTGACAAGTCGTCGGGGAGGCTATGAAAGGCTTTAAAAGTTTGCTGAATTATTTGTTTGTTTTGAGTTCGTTTCGTTGCGTGGTGTGAGTATGTTTTGAGTGTTTGTTGTCCGTCAAACATGATGCAGAAGAGAGCAAAAAAATAAAAATAAAAATAAAAATAAAAATAAAAATAAAAAAACTGTATAGACGAACCTCGTAAGCACGGAAACGAGGCGTTGGGACTGGCCGGGAGAGACGTATACCAACGGGTAGGTCACGATGTTCTGACAGGGCTTCGGTAAAATGCTTTGGATGGGCTGTTCGCAGGTTTGACCAAGCGCGGGCGTGGGAGGCAGCACGAAAAGAAGGAGAAGGAGAGGCGTTATAGCAAGAGTATCAGCGGTGCTGCTGGCAGCCGGTAGATCGTTCCGCCATGACCTCATGGTGGTTTGGCAAAGTTTTACCTTTGTTTTTTTATGGACGGAGGGAACCGGAGAGCATGCCCAACCAACAAAGAGTGCGTGTAATGCCTCGCCCTCAAGCCATAAGCATTACATTCATGTCGTCGCGAAGTTATCCGGACGGATAAATAAAAAAAAATTTTCTCGTCGACAATCTGTCGGCAACTATTATTTTTGATTGTTTATTGGCTAAAGATCGATCATAACTGTCGACGGAAATGCGGAAATAACCCCTCAAACGTGCTTAATTATTATTATTATTATTTTTGACCACTACTACTTCAAGAAGTAGCAGAAAAGCATTACATGCAGCGGCCTCACCACCACCGTCATGCTCTCCTCCTCGTCCAGCCGTACGGCCGTGTTGTTGCTGCTGGTGCTGGTGGCTTCCTTGATGCTGGTTTCGACACGCACGTCGTCGGCCACCAAGATCAACGCTGGGACTGGCACCCTCCAAGACCTTCAGCACATTGTCATCTTCATGCAAGAGAACCGCGCCTTTGACCACTACTGTACTCTCCTTTCCTTCCCCCCTTTTTTTTTTCCTGCCTTTCTTCTCCTTCTTCTCTGCTACAAAGAAGTCTTCTTTTTTCAGCTGCTCTGTCTCTTCTACTTCTCTCTTCCCCTCTCCTCTCTTTTCTCTTCTCTGCTTTTTCTGTCCTCTTTCTCATGAACCGTCGTCTCTTTTGCTCTGCTTCTAGATGGCAACCTGAACGGCGTGCGTGGCTTCAACGACCGCGCTCACCCCCGCCTCCCCAACGGCAGGCCCATCTTCTACCAGCCGGCAGGAAAGGACTCCTACATCCTCCCCTTCAACCTCCAGTTCGACCGTACCTCTGCCCAGTGCATGCCCGCCCCTCAGATGGCCTACGAAAGCGACATCATGATCTTCAACGGCGGCAAGATGGACGCCTGGAACACCGCGCGTGACCCAGGCTTTGGCATGTCCTTCTTCAACCGCTCCGACCTGCCCTGGTACTACGCCCTGGCTGACGCGTTCACCATTGGCGACCAGTACTTCCAGTCCACTTTCACCGCCACGAACCCCAATAGGCAACACCTCTTCACCGGCTCCAACGGCCTCTCCGCCCCCAACAGCCAGGGAGTCTGCAGTCTGGATGACAGCGAGTACAAGCCAGGCTTCATGTGGGAGACCATGGCCGAGACCTTGTTGAAGGCCGGCGTTTCCTGGAGGGTTATTCAAGAGGTGGACAACTTTGATGACAACGCCTTTGAGTGGTTCAACTCCTTCCAGCAGGCCAAGCCTGGTTCCCCACTCTATGAGTTGGGCATCCGTCCGGTGGACGACTTAGTGCAGGCCTTTGAGGACATGGTCAGCAAGGACTCTCTCCCATCGGTG
The DNA here is from genome assembly GCA_031835245.1 of Balamuthia mandrillaris. Taxonomy (NCBI): domain Eukaryota; phylum Discosea; order Longamoebia; family Balamuthiidae; genus Balamuthia; species Balamuthia mandrillaris. The sequence goes on along the minus strand of JAVKOQ010000052.1, from coordinate 209,514 downwards.
CTTTGGATCGTGGGACCTACGGCCCTCTCTGAGCACGCCGAAAATCATCCAGGAGATGGAGAGGACCTCTCCAACCGTCTCATCTCTGTCTTGGGCAAGCCTCAATACAAGAGCGTCTACGCCAAGACCGCCTTCATCCTCAACTACGATGAAGGAGGTCAGTTCTTTGACCATCACTGGACGCCCACTCCTCCTCGTCCCGAAGAGGGAGGCAAGTCCACCGTCACCACCGTCGGAGAGCTCACCGTGGAAGAGGAGTTTGACATTCCTCCCGGTAATCCCATCGGTCTCGGCTTCCGCGTGCCTCTCATCATCGTCTCTCCATGGACTCGTGGCCACTATGTCTACTCCGAGATCAGCGACCACACCTCCGTCATCAAGTTGATAGAGAAGCGTTTTGGAGTTCGTTGCCCCAACATCAGTCCTTGGAGACGCGCCATCGTCTCTGACTTGACCGCCGCTTTTGACTTTTCCTCTCCTGACTATAGCTGGCCTACCGCCTTGCCGGACACCAGCCAAAACGTCAACAAGTCCAAATGGGAGTGCGATAACCTGCCAGCACCACGCCTACCAGAGAAGCAGAGCATGCCCACTCAAGAGCCTGGCACGCGTCTCTCTCGTCCTCTGCCCTACGAGTTTCTCATCTCCGACCAGTTGATTCCCTCTTCTTCCTCTTCTTCCGCTCAACTGAGCATCAAGATGAACAACACGGGAGCAGCTGGAACTGTCTTCTTTGTTTACAACCTCTTGCAACCGAACGCTCCTCCGAGGAAGTACGCCATCGAAGGAGGCAAATGGTTATCCGATGAATGGACGGTGGATAGCAAATCCACTGGAGGAATGTACAACTTGAGCATGCATGGGCCGAACGGCTTTGTTCGTCAATTTGCCGGCTCGTTGTTGTACCCTATGGACGCCTCCTCCTCGCTTCCAATCAACGCTTTCCTCTCCTACGACAAGCCAAACAGCAAAGTCAACGTTGTTGTTTATCTCTTCAACACAAATAACAACAACCTCGCGGACGAAGATGATGCAGGAACATGCACCTTTAAAGTGGTGGACAATGCTTATAACAGCGGTGGCCCTTGGATCCTTAGCGTTGACACCAACAGCAAAGCCATTCAACCGGTGAGCGTTGCCGCGAGCGGAAACTGGTACGACCTCACCATCACCTTCCTGCCTTCTTCCTCTTGCCCGGTGAAAGGCGTCTTCTCTCGTCGCTTCATGGGCCGCATGGAGAACGGAAAGATTACAACGAGCGATCCTGCCATGGCCACCGGCGAATCTCCTTTTGCCCTCTCTTCGGAGGAAGAATACGAGGACGTTCCGGAGGAGCATCAAGTGGTGGAGAAGTGGACGATGGCCAAGCAGTGCGCCTCCAGACGGTCCCAAATGAAGGATGCTTGTTGGGACCCTGCTGCGGACCAAAAGATGAGAAACAGGTTCAAGTCACACTTGTTTTAACAACAAGTCTAACGTTCGTTTTTAAAACAACTCCTCCTTTTTTTCTGCTCTTGTTTTAAAAGATTCATTTTTTTTAAAAGAAAAAGTAGTTCTGTACAACAAAAATGTGGTTCGTCCCTCTTCTCTCTCACTTTTCTCTGTCGTTCAAAGATGAGAAGAAGTGGTTGTGACATGGCCAGACTCTAAAAGACTGTTAAGAAAGGAGAGCAAGGCACCCGGTCGCACTTTGAGGATGCTGTCTTTGCTGACGTGCACCGATAGACCGGCCTTCCACGCCAAGCTAATGGCATACCGTGCATTGTATACTCTCTCTTTTTCTATTTTTCCGGTGGTAAGAAGAAGGAAGTCAGGTAGCAACAAGAAAGATATACGAACTAGAAACGCCAGGAAACACTAAAGCAGGATCCACGCGCACTTTAGGGTGCAACGCACGCAGCAGATCCAATATGAAGGTTCCTTTGCTTAACTTTCTGTCCTCCAAACTTCGAATAGTGGTAACTGCCGCATTGCCGTTATTCAGTTGAACTTGCGCATTAACCCACTTGACGATGTCCATCTCTCCAATTTCTACTGCCGTCGTTGGTGCCGTCTTGTTCTTCTTCTTGTCTTCTGAGGCCTGTTCTTCCTCCTGTTTCTTGCTCTGCTTCACCAGGAAGACGTCCGTCTGCTGTTGGAAACGAAGAAGCACCCAGTAACGCCATATCTGATGAGCCAACGCCAAAAGGAATCGCCTTTTGCCATCGACAATGTCCTTTCCATCAAAGCCAACCACCCTCATCCCCAACTTTGTGGCTACATCGACCACGTGATTGCAGACTTCCACTTTCTGAAAGACTGTTAACGGCTGCGAAGCCAACAACTTTGCATCCACCAAACTAGTAGTTCTTTCTTCCTTTTGCTCTCCATCGCCTTCCCCTTGCTGTTGAGATGAAGGATAGGACGAAGCAGAAGATATGACTTTGTCCAATAATCGAAGAAAGAGCTTGCCGTCACGAAAAGCACGAAAGAGGTTCCTCACCCCGGTGTTCAACAAGCTGTTCACCCAGATGCACAACGCGCGTTCCTCTCGAACCTCTTCTGCCATGGCTTCCAACACAGTCGAGTCCACGCCGCATTGTTCTTCAAGCTCTTCCTTGATTTCATCCTTGTCGCAAAGGCCAGTTCTGGCAGTGAACAGCCCCGCCAAGAAGAGGAGGTTGAGTGTTGGATTGGCACCGAGTATATCTCGTGGTGAGAGCAGTACTGGGCTGCCGAGGCGAGAATAGGCCATTGACACCACGAATTCAGCTCGTTTGAGAAGGTCAGGTTCCTCTAATGCTTCCATTAGGTCCAGTTTGGGGTCTAATTCTCCCATCAAGATCAAGTACTGTTTGTTCGCGACAAAGAGTGTCAGCTGAAGAGGGCAAGAAGAAGAGGAGGAGGAGGAAGAAGAAGAAGAAGAACAAGGCAATTAACTGAAGAACAAAAAGTAAGTGAAAGAGATAAACCTTTTCACAATCAGCAAGGTCAGAAGAGAGATTGTTGATTTGCTCCTCTTCGGCCTCTTCCAAATGATAGTTGATCCATCTCAACAGGAGCTCATGCGGCAAGAAAGTTAACAACGAGGCAAAGTCCTCCGAGTCCTCTTCGCGCAGCACCACAAACAGACCAGGGTGCTTCACCGGCGAGACCACCGACAGAATGCAGGTCGTGCCAACGAACCAAAGGAAATTCTCCCATGCTTCTAGCAAGCTATGAGGTTGATGATGTTGCTGAAGCAAAAGGTCATCTACGAGGTTGGGCCTGTCGGAGAATCCATGTCCAGAAATGGTCTTCATGGCGTTGACGCATAGGTTGAGATTTCCACGGATTCCAGCGAGGCTACGAGGTTTATAATCTATTACCCTCGGATCAATGATCGGGTCGTCCCGACCGAAAAACACTCGGTTCAGCAGATAGCACAGCAACACGCCGTCGCTGCACTCTCGCAGCAACGTCTCGGGGCGAGTCGGCAGACGAGAACGGATGCGAGAGAGCGGGGTGGAGGCAGAAGACGTCGAAGAAGAAGAGGGAGCGTTGAGAATGATGGCGGAGATGTAGTTGCTCATGAGCTGTCTTCGGGAGATGACGAGAGTGTAGATGCTGTCACAAAGGGTTGGAGGAGATGAAGAGGCAGTTGCCGCTGAAGCGGAAGAAGGAGGAGGAGATGAAGAAGAATGATATCTGAATTCGAAGATGCAACCCAGAAAAGACAAATTGAGGTCCCAATCGCCGTCCGTAATAAATGAAACGTCATGCCCTTCGTCGTTCACTTGTTGAGAAAACGTGCAACGGTAAAAGTTCTGAAGAACAGTAGACTCTTTCTTCTCAGAACTCAATGACGTCTTTTGGAAGAGCTCGTCGGCGAGACGGAGCACTTCCGTTGCTCTCTCTTTGCCATCTTCGTGTTTTTTGTTCTTTTTCGATGGAAGTCCCAAGTCTTCTGCATCTACGAGTTCGCTGTGGAGTTGCTGAAGCAAGCTCAAGTAAACTCTTCCATCACGAAGATCATCATCCAAGTTTGTGATCGGTTTCCATTTTGGTTGTTCTTCTTCTTTCCTTTCCGTTTTCCCTGCTTCCCCAGAGCGCTCTTTTTCTTCTCCTTCTTTAGTCCTTTCAGTCATCATTGTTGGCAATGATGTCAATGAGGATAAAGTATTGTTCCTCGGCTTTCTCATCGTCATCGTCCCTGATGCATTACTTTCTCCCCTTCCTCTTGCGTTGAGGTTGCTGTTGTTTTGTTGGTAATTGTGGTTCGCTTTTCGGAGGATGAAATTGACCCATGCGATGAGGAGGTCAGCTGTGGGAACGCGTTTAGTATCTTCTCCATCAAACAAGAGGTAACGCAGTTCGGGATGAGCTTCGTTGATCAAAGCGAAAAGAGCCGATTCTACTTCTTCCCACCGTGGTGATGGTGAGACTGATGGTGATCCATCGTCTTCTTTTTGTGGTGATGATTGTTGTTGCTGAGGATTGTTCATCACCTCTACATCACTTCGCTCTTCTTCGTTTGGAGTGAGTTTGTTTTCTTCTGAGAATACAGAAGAAGATGAGGAAGAAGAAATGTGGGAGAGGGAGGGCTTGTTCTTGTGCTCGCGAGGAGAAGTTACTAGGCACAGTAACAGAAGCGTATTGGCGTAGATGTCTCCTCTTATCAACTTTTCGACCTACAAAAGGAGAGTATGTTAAGCAAAATAACTTCAGAGACATTGAAAAAATAAATATAGAGCAGAGTAGAGACAAGTGTAGCAGAAAAGAGAAGAAAAGGATTGGGTGACAAAAACAGTACCGTTACAAAACCATTCATGAACATGGAATCCCACAGACCAAGTCTCTGCGTCATCTGAATGACCTTCATGGCTCGAATAGCTGGGGTGTAAGTTCCGTCCAACAAATACTCAGAGCAACGGTGGGGATAAAGTTCGTGCAACAATCGAACGTAACAAGAACAGTCCATCAGATCAAAACTTAGATTTCGTATTTCATTCCTTCCTCTTCCTTCCTCCTTCACCTTCTCTTCTGCTTCCATCTTGTGCTTTGCATTGGCATTGCTGTTTCTTTGAAGGAGAAAGTTGGTCCATTTCATCAACATCGTCAGATATTCTCCTCCGGTAGCAGAAGATGACATTTCAAGCAAAAAGCGTTGCTCTTCTTTTTCTCTGCTGGCTGCCATTGCATGCAATGTTTCGACCGAAAGTAACGTTTGCAATGCATTTTCGGTAATCGTTCGCGGTTCATTTGCTTGTCCTTCTTCTCCGTTCTTTCCTTCATCTTCCTTCGAAGATGACAACGACGGACAAAGATTCGTGCTCACAGTGAAGAGAACGCAAACCAAAACCACGATTGAGCTTTCGCTTCTTGCTGCCAGTTGGTTGGCAGAGACGACAGTGACTCCAAAAATGCGTTTCAGCTCATCGAGAAGGAACCGTGCTGAGATCAGTTCGTCATTTTCCTTTTCGTGGTTACGAATGGCAGCAGTCTTCTCCTCGTCAAAGTAGAACCTGGGCAACAAAGCTTTCAAAAGTGCCAACAAATGTTTCGGACGAATCTCTTTGAGGCTGTTGAGAGTTGTTATCTCTTCTTCTAGTCCGTTCGGGGTTGTGCTTTGCAGCTTTGTCATATGCAGTTGAAACCACTGCAATAAAATGTCCCGTGGAGAGAGCCGTTCCATGGTCGAAAGTTTTGTGCTATTATGTTGTCCTGCTGTTGTCTCCGTTGCTAATGTCACCACTTCTGGAAAGTGTTCTGGATTCACCACTTTCAGCATTAAGTGCTAAAAATAAAGGTGGGACAAATGGTCATTCTAACAATCAGAGCAAAAAAGCAAGGCTAAAGAAGAAGAAAACAAGAGAGATAAAGGGTTTTCACAGAGAAGTAAAGAGGAGGAGGAAAAAACCTCAAATATTTTCCATGGCGAAACCTTTCGGGAGCGAACGTTAAGACATGGATGACCCTCCAGAAACGTTTTAAGCAACAGAGTATCGTCTTCTTCTTTCTCTTCCTCCAACACAACTGCATTCTCTATTGCTTTATGCTCCGATTGTTGAAGTTCTTCCATTTGCACGTTGTGCTTTGCATTCTCTTCTGTTTGGTGAGTTTGTTCTTCTGTCAAGCTCGCCATTTCTGGTCCATTATGCCCCTTCTCTTCTTCCTTTGGCGTGTGTTGCTCTTGTCCTGCCTTTGCATGTTCTTTAAAGTCGGTATTTTCCATAGAAGGAGATTGTTCGCCGCTTTGCGTGACGTGCAGGGTTGCGTCGTTTGTGGCCCTGTCCAGATCTCCTCTTTGTTGTATGTGCAGCAATGGATCAAGTTCGTCTTCACAATTGTCGATCTTTGCGAGAGAAGAAGAAGAAGCAGAAGAAGAAGAAGAAGAAGAAGAAGAAGAAGAAGAAGAACAAGAAGAAGAACAAGAAGAAGGAGAAGAAGAAGAATGAGAAGAAAGAGGGGGAGAAGAAGAAAGAGAGGGAGAAGGAGAAAGCCGAGGCGATGTGGCAAGAGAGCGTCGTTTGATAGGTTTGCCAACGACGCCTGTTTTCTTCAATGAGGTCACATTCTTCTTCGCAGTTAGTGACAAAGCCACTCCTTCATCTAGGTATATTCGAACTTGTTAGAAAGCTCCAAAAAATAAAAAATAAAATAAGACGGAAGGAACAAGGGAGAGGAGAAGCAAGAAAGAAAAGAAAGAGACAAACGAGAAAGGAGTTAGAAATTACTCTTTTCAACAAGACGAGAAGAAGATGGAGAAATTGAAGTAGTAGATGGCGATGAAGGAGACGAAGAAGGTGAAGAGCCAGAAGTCAATGAAGGAGACGATAAAGAGGTTGGAAGCGATGGTGCAGACGTAGAAAGAGAAGCCAACGAGCTGGCCGAGGGAGATGTCATCTGCCCACGAGCAGAGCCTAGACGAGCTCTTGGTTTGGCAATTAACATGCCTTCGGCTTGGCGCATCCCAATTTTTTGTCCCCGCACAAAACGATCTGCAGTTTTGCTATGACGAACATAAACATGTGTAAAGATAAGCATTCCAATCTAAAGAAGATAGAAACAGAGAGAAGGGAGAGGAGATGGAAGAACCTCTCTGTGTCGGTGACGGTGACTGTTTTGCTCTTTCTGCGTTGTTTTATGACCAAAGAGTCGTGTGGTGAAGGCGACGTTTTGCCGCTAGCACTCTCTGCTTGACTGGCTCTCTCCTCGCGGTATTCCTTTTGCGCGTTCTTCTTTTTGCTGCTCTTGCTGTTTTCCGTGTTGCCCTCCTCATCTGTTGTTGATTTGCTTCTCTTTTTCTTCTTCTTCTTTGCGGTCTCCTTCTTTTTCTTGCTTGGTTGGCCTTCTTCAGTCCGTTCGTTCTCTTCTTGTCTGGCGAAAGGGCGAATGATTTGTGGAATGCTTCCAGTGCGCGACTTTGGTTCTTCCTCTGCTATGGCCTCGTTGCTGTTGCTATAGTAATCCACAAAGTCCACTTCGTCCACTTCCCTGTTACCATCTTCATCCTCTTCTTCATCCGAAGCCCTAAACGTGATGCCTCCTTCCTCCGTTATCGCTTCTTCGTCCACCTCTCCTGGTAGCTTCTTTGGGGACAACAAGACCCTTGTTTGTTGTTGTTTTTGTTGTTGTTTGGTGGTGGAGGTGGCAGAAGAAGAGGAAGAGAGGGAGAGGGACATGGAGTCATCCTCTCCTTCGCTCTCGCTGACGACCATGCCCACCACATCGTAGTCCGTGGAGGTGAAGTCGTCATCATCGGCACCGCCTCCGGAGGTGAAGCTCTCTTCTTGCTCTTCTTCCCATACATTTTGAGCTGTCTTTGTTGTTGAGGCAGCGACCGACGATGTTGCAGCTGTGAACGTCTTTGGAGATAACGAGGCGGAAGAGGAAGAGGAGGAAGAAGGACGAAGTGTTGTTGAAGAGGAGGAAGACTTTCCACGCACGACCACCACCTCTTGATCTTCCTCCTGTTCCACAACCACTTGGCTTGCATGGCCTTGCCCACCTTTCTCACTGCTTTCCTGTTGTTCGTTGGTGCTACCTCCAGCCCTGATGTCCAACGGCGGTCGTGGAGAGTTCGGAGCTCCTTCTGTAGCACAAAACCTCAACGCTCTTCCTTCTATCCAACCTGCATGAGTTATTGAGAGTTAGAAAAAAATAATGTAATGAAAGAAGAAGAAGAACAAGAAGAAGAAGAAGAAGAAGAAGAAGAAGAAGAAGAACAAGAACAAGAAGAACAAGAAGAAGAAGAAGAAGAAGAAGAAGAAGAACAAGAACAAGAACAAGAACAAGAACAAGAACAAGAACAAGAACAAGAACAAGAAGAAGAAGAAGAAGAAGAAGAAGAAGAAGAAGAACAAGAAGAAGAAGAAGAAGAACAAGAAGAAGAAAAAGAAGAAGAAGAACAAGAAGAAAAAGAACGAGAACTAGAACAAGAACAAGAATGAAGGATAAAGATCGAAGGAAATAAAGCCACAACAGAAGAACGTGAAAAGACTTACTCGAACTTCTTCTGTCTCTAGTCTCCACCAACTGCCCCCACGTCTTCTTCTCCTCCGGTATGGCGGGGAGGTAGACAATGGCCTTCTGGCCAAACATCCGCCGGGCCTCCTCCAACCGCGCCACCCACTTCTCCATGGCGTAGGCATCCTCCGCCAGGAAGAAGAACGTGCGGTCGGGGGTGTAGAGCGCAAAGAGGGCGCCCCGCTGGTACTTGTCGGGGTGGATCTGGTGGCGTTGGGCCGTCTGCGCCGTGACGCGCTCCACCGAGAGCACCGTCTTCATGGGGAGGTTGCCCTTCTCCCGCTTTTGGCCCTGCTGGTTGAAGTAGTGCAGCTTGTTCTTCTTCAGCACGTACCATTGCTTGTTCCATTTGCCGCCCACCCCGCCGACCAGCCCGCGGGAGCGACCGCCGCCCTCCCCGCGCTTTCGCCACAGATAGCCCTCAAAGTATGGCAGCTTTTGGTTTGAAAGGCATACGTGAGCAAAAACATAACGGCAAAAGGGAAAGGAGCGTACTTGGATGTAAAGGCCGTAACGAGTGCGACAGAAGCCTCCTCTCTCCTCAACGCTCTCCTTGTAGAGACCCACACGGCAGTCGCCGGTGTAGCCCTGCTCTCTCAGCGACAACAACGGATTCAGCACATCCACTGTGGTTTTATGTATGTGTGTGTGTCAGAGAACGGAATGGAGGAAACAAAGAGAAAGCGTGGGTACAGTTGTCTTCTCCCCTTTCTCCTTTGAGCTTTTCAAGGTCCACGGCGTTTTCCGGCCCTATTCGAGCTAGTACGGAGGTGCATAGCTCGCCCACAGTTTTGGTGTCGTCGGCAATGATGCCGGTGAAGGCGCCGTCCAAAAGACTTACTTTCAATGCCCTGCTCTTCTTCTTGAACTCTATGTACTCTTTGTAGGTGCCCTGATGGAAAACGTGGGTTACAAAGCAAGGGGAAGAGGAAGAGCAAGAGCAAGAGGGAAAGAAACAATGACGCACCTGGCTTCGTTCGTCGCGATTGCTGTCGTTCATAAACGGTGTAAATGCTAACATCTCATGCTGTCTTGGTTGGTTGATGTCAATGAGGTCGTACGAGTCGAGAGAGTGCTCAGGATTCATCCATTTTCCAGGATCTTTATCCTTTGGGGGCAGGAACAAACCGTAGTCGTCCACTTCATTCACTTGTGTTGCTTTTGCTATAGCTCTTATAGCTTCCGCAACTTGAGAAGAAAGAAGAAACATTCAAAGAATTGTTAGGAAGACAACCGAGTGATACAGAAAAAGAAAGGACACCGTACCTCGTAGCCGTCTGGGGAAGTTAAACTTCTTGAACAGCTGAGCTTCAACCAAACGAATCCTCACCGTAATCGTTTTGTTTGCCATCTGGAACAACGCATCTGACGTCCTCTTCCGTGGTTACTTCGCGTCGGCTCCTGCTTCTCTGTCGGCTATGCAAAGGGTGTCCCAAAAGCTTCCTCGGAAGAGCGATCCTAAAGAACAAAAGCAAAAACAGGCTGCTTGTGAAGGGAGAGGTCTGGCAGGAAATACAAAAAAATACAGAGTAGCAGTAGTAGAAACCGTTGGGGTTCCTCTCTTTCGTTGGGGCTCCTTTCCCTCTCCTCTCCTCCCCCCCCCGAACCTCTCCGCAATATATGTTGCAACCAAAAAAAAAAAGGGGCTCAAAGCGGAAACAACAACAGTTCGCCAAACGGACACCTGCTCTTTGCGAATTGGTGGGGCCTGTCCGGCCGAAGATCTATGCCCACGGATCCACAACAAGGCCACCCTGTAAAAATTGCTGGGATAGGTTTGGACAGAATTTTCTCTCTATTGCTAGCACCCAAATCAGCAAGGGTGGACGTGCAACTAACCTGCACGTTTTGTGCACCATTTGGGGAGGATCACCGGTTCGACTCCGTATCTAAACAGATTATTTTAATTTTATTTTTTTGATTGAGAAGTGTCCAAAAAAAAAGTAAAGAGATGAACGACAAAGCAACCCAACAAATCGGTCCTCTTTCGCTTTCAAAGGCCTTTGTGGATGACCTGCTCAAAGGAGAAGTAGCCATTGTCACTGGAGGTACATCTGCGCCTGTCCTTTCTTTTTGTTTTTGGTTTGCCTGATCTTTTTTTCTCGTCACTTTTTTTTGTTTCTCTTCTGCGATTGCGACTACAAAGGCGGTACTGGCATTGGCAAGACCATAGCTCACGAGCTCGTCTCTCTGGGGGCCAAGGTGGCCATCTGTGGGCGGAGGGAGAACGTCCTCAAGGAAACGGCGGAGGAGCTTCGGAAGGAGGTCGCCGGCGCTTCGGTGGTTTATGCAGCGTGCGACATTCGCGAATATGAGACGGTGAAGCGGTTCGTGGAGATGGTCGTTGAGAACTTGGGTCCTGTTTCCATACTCATTAACTGTGCTGGCGGGTTTGCTCTCTGCTTCTCTGCTCTTTGCTTCACTACTCTCACCTCCCTCTGCTGCTCTCTGCTCTCTGCTCTCTGCTCTCTGCTCTCTGCTCTCTGCTCTCTGCTCTCTGCTCTCTGCTCTCTGCTCTCTGCTCTCTGCTCTCTGCTCTCTGCTCTCTGCTCTCTCCTCTCTGTCTGCTCTCTGCTCTCTGCTCTCTGCTCTCTCCTCTCTGTCTCTGCTCTCTGCTCTCTGCTCTCTGCTCTCTGCTCTCTCCTCTCTGCTCTCTGCTCTCTGCTCTCTGCTCTCTGCTCTCTCCTCTCTGCTCTCTGCTCTCTGCTCTCTCCTCTCTGCTCCCTCTTCTCCCCTCTCTCCACGCCCTCTCTTTCTCTCAGACTGACGTTTGTTTTCTGCGCTCAAAAGGCAGTTTCCCATTAATGCCTCTTTTTTGACATCGAAAGGGTTTTCTACTTGCCTCTTTTACACTTCTCAGCTTCTCTTTTTCGTTCTGCTCATCCTCTCTCCTCTCCAGTTTCACGGCAGTCATTCGAAACAATTTGATAGGCACATGGTACATTCTTTTTCTCCTCTCGTTTCTACATTTCAGTAGTAACACTTTCTTTCTTTTCAATGCACAAGGAACGTAACGCATGCAGTGGCAACACTTTGCATGATACCACAACGGAAAGGAAAGATCGTCAACATCACCGCTGTCGTCACACGAGGCTTTCCTGGAATGGTGCACACAGGAGCCGCCAGAGCTGGTGTTGAGGTTCGCTCTCTCTCTCTCTCTCTCTCTCTCTGTCTCTCGCTCCTTCTCTGTTTTGCTCAACTCTACTTAAATGCCATAAATGAAGAACATGACAAAGACATTGGCAGTGGAGTGGAGTCCTTACTCCATTCACGTGAATGCTGTGGCTCCGGGCGTCATTCGTAGCAGTGGCACGCAGCGCTATCCCAAGGAGTTCATCGAGGCGGCGGCGGCCAGTTCCCCATTGAAACGAGTGGGCACTCCCGATGAGGTCACTCACTTGGTTACCTTTTTGGCAAGTCCGTTGGCGTCTTTTATTACGGGACAGGTACTATTTGTTCTCAACAATCAGCGAGAGAAGCACGTACATTAGCGCTAACAGTTCCATGTAGACTTTTCTGGTGGATGGAGGCGCTTCGCTATGGGGGGATTCTTATGACCCATTCGCACAAGCAGCAAAGGCTAACTTGTGATCTTGTCGCTGCAAACAGTAAGCCCATTCTCTTTTTTCATTATTTCTTTGTATTCTATAATTTCATTTCTTTCTCCGTAACTTTCTTCTGTTTTGTCTAACAGCTCAACTATTTACATTCATCTCAAAAATAGTTATATGTTTTTACAAGTATACTTCTTCTCCTCTCTCCCACCCCTCCTGCTCCTTCGTCCCCCATTTCTATCTCTCTCCACCCTCTCACACTCTCTTCTCTCTAAGCTCGATCTTCCATTTCATCGCTATCTTCCTCCTCGGGATGACTTCCAATGGTTGCTTTGAGCTCGTTGGCCCTGGCGATGTCCTCCTGCCTATGCCTCTCCCTAGCCACTTCATCCGTATCTCCATCGTCCATCATCATCGTTCTGCTCTGGCCGGTCACGCTCACGTGCGCTCCCTGGTCTTCTCCTCTCACCCAAGCCACTTCCTCTTCCAGGAGCTCTTTGTTCTGGCGGGAGGGATGCAGTTTGGGTGGAGGGTCTCCGTAGCCTCGGCCCATGCCGGCCCTTTGCGGGTCCTCATCGGCATAGTCAAAGTCATAAAAGACCTCCTGTTGCGGGGGTTGCCACGAAGAGTGTTCCCTGCGTTGCGCCGTTGTCAGTTTTGGAGCAGCGGGACAAGCCGAGGCAAACAAGCCCAAGAGCGAGGAGCGTGTGTGCTGTTGGTGCTGATGTTGAGCGGCTGCCGCTCGAGAAGAACGATAGGACTGGAGAAAGCGCTTCATTCGTTTTTTTTTTTATTTAAATAAAAAAAATATAAAAGTGGGTTTCGTTCTGTTGTGGTGGTTGTGGATGAGCACAATAAAACAAAAACTGTGAAATAATAAATAATAAATAAAATAATGAAGAAAACAAAAAAACAAATGAATAATAAATCTACGATAAGATGAAATGAAAGAGCCCGCGAGCTCCCCGCTTCTCCAAGAGGCAGAGAATCGAAAGAAAAGCGGGTGCAAACCGTGGGAATGCGGCAAGCAACTCTGTGGAAAGTGGTGTTTTTGCCTGGCCTATCGCGCCATTGGATGGGGGTCGCACCTTTCGCACAGCAACCACCCCGCCCAAAGGAGAAAATGTGGCGATTAGGGGAGATTTTAATGACCTGTGTAACGCTTACAATTGTTTATACAAACTATCATATGAAGCCTGAAGGCGAAGCGTTGTTTGTTTACACCACATCTTGTCTGTTGCAAAGATAAAGCCAGCTTCTCCAAGGGCGTAGATCATTCTTGGCTGTTGTCGTTTGCTTCTCGTGTTGTGCAACTCCTTGCCGGGATGTTTTACATCTTCAGGAGCGGGTAGCCCGCCAGCTGGAAGCTGTTGACGCCCCGCAGTGCCTCTCCTCACAGCTCTCCGTTACGCTCCTCTGCTGCAACTATTCGCAATGCGATAATCGTCCGCCAGCACGCGTAACCGAGTACTGTGCGCCAATAATCCTTGGTCAAGCTTCTGCAACCATTTACTCGTTTGGCTCGCGAAGGACGCTCAGCCATGTCCATTTCACTCTTGAATACCGTGGCATCAGGGTCACTGTCAGAGGCCCCTTCCTTTGGAATTCGATGTTGTGCATGCACTCGGAGTACTTGGGGTGTTGGCGGGTGATCTCAGGCGACAGTTGTAAACGACCCTGCCTCCCAAAACCCAAAAGCAGGTGCTTCAGAGCAAGCAAATAACCAAGAGGGAAGCTCCTCAAGTTTGCAGCGGAGCAGAAGCAGAAGCCTTTGAGTTTTGGGGGGGGGGGGAGAGGATGAGAGAGACGATTGGAAGGTGCTCTGTTGGAGTAAGCTTGCTGGTTGAAATGTTGCTTCTTGCGGGGCAGGTTGGTAGGATTGAAAGGAATTGAGTTTCTGGTGCTTGTCTGGTCTGGTTCCATGGCTTTAGCGGGCATCTCATGTCGGCGGGTTGGCGGGAGTTCGGGAATAGTAGTGTTGGTTTGTGTTCGTTGGGTGGTCGGGCTCTGCTTGGTTTGTTTCTTTCTGTGGCTTCGCTTGTGCTGGTCAGGCGTCCGTTGTCGGATAGGATCGTCAGGCTTGGCTCTGCTTCAGGTGCGCTCGTGGTGTTGCTGGCTGTTTCTCAGGTTGGAGGGGGTCGGCGGCTGGTTTGCTTGCTGTTTCTCAGGCTTGGCTCTGCTTCAGGTGCGGTCGTGAGTGTGGCTGGCGGGGTTGAACATGCTCGTGTCGTCTGGGGTTCCAATGGATTCATGTCGTCATTGTTATGGAAATTTCCTTTTTGTGGAAATTTCGATTTAGTTAGTTTCATATACATGACGACATGAAAGGCAATTAATTAATGCCTTCCCTTTTTTTGTGCGTTACCTTTTGGTTCAATAATACTTTTTCCGTTGGTCGTTGGTTGGTTGATGCTGGTAGGCCGAAGAGAAGTTGATAGTTGTTCAGGCGGGGGTCGTAGGTCGTAGGTCGTAGGTCGTAGGTCGTAGGTCGTAGGTCGTAGGTCGTAGGTCGTAGGTCGTAGGTCGTAGGTCGTAGGTCGTAGGTCGTAGGTAGTTGTTGGGCTGACGGAGAGGGAAGTTGTCCGGCTTGTCGGAGGGCAGGCGCAGGGTCGTTGGGAAGGCAGCGGGCAAGGGGGAGGGTGGGGTGGAGGAGGACCTTTATGGCAGAAACACAAAAAACAAAAGAAAAAGAAAGGCGTAAATGCGGACAAAAAACATTAAAAGCATAGGAAAGTACCTTGTTTTCTCTGTGGGACGTCATGTCGGCTGCTGCTGAGTATTTATCTGGCTAGCGGGTCAAAGTTGTGTTGGTGGTGGAACAAGAAAAAGGGGTGAAGGTTCCCAAAAGCAGAGATATCAGAGGAGAGACAGAGGGGGAATGGGAGGGGACGTACCTTGTAGTCATGGCTTGGCATACATAACGATGGAACGAAGAGGGAAAGAGCGAGAGATAGAGAGAGAGCGAGAGAGAGAGAAGAGAGAAGAGAAGAGACGGAAAAGGGATAGGGGACGTACCTTGAAGTTTCTTGGCTTACATAAATGATGGAACAAAGAGGAAAGAGAGAAGGAGAGAGAGACAGAGAGGAAAAAGGGGTAGGGGACGTACCTTGAAGTTTCTTGGCTTTATAACGGAAAGTAAACGACGGAGAGAGCAGAAATGAGGAGGAGGCGTACCTTGTAGACGCATTGGCATGGTTGGAAAAAAAGGAATGAACTGTACAAAAGAGAGAGAGAGAGAGAGAGTTAGTGATGTTGCTACGGCCTGGCAAGTCCACATCCACATCCACATCCATCCACATCCACATCCAAGTCCACATCCACGTCCACATCCAAGTCCACATCCACATCCACATCCACATCCACATCCACGTCCACGTCCACATCCACATCCACATCCACATCCACATCCACATCCAAAGTCCACTCCTCCTCCACCCCTTCTATCTACATAAGGACAACAAAGAAAAGAAAAGAAAATAAGTGTAGTTAGTCTGCAACAAACAAATGGGAGGGAGTGAAGGGGGAGGGAGGGGAATGGAGGGGGGGGAGGTGCGGTGGAGGAGGCGCAGTTGACTCAGGAAACGAACAAACACAATTGACCACATACAACAGACACACACAAACAAATAGTGAGAGAGAGTTTGTTTTGTTACCACGAGAACAAAAGAAAAAAAAGTGTAGTTAGTATCCAACAAACAAATGGGGAGGGAGAGGGGGGGGGGGAGGGAGGGGGAGGTTCGAGGTGGAGGAGGCGAAGTTGAACTCAAGAAAGAGAGAAAGTTAGTGGAGTTGGGTTAGTTGGGAGACGACTGAGGAAAGTTCTTCTGATTACATAGACGGCGGTGATCCACGGAAAGATAGAGGAAAGATAGAAAGAAAGAAACAACAAGAACGAAACGACAAGAAAGAATATCAGAAAAATAAGAGAAGAAAAAGAAAGGTGAATACCTGGTCGTACCAAACTGTTCTCTGCTCAGGTCTTTCCAAAGTACGTTGGTTGAAGGCGTAGGCGTTGGTAGATGTAGAAAGCGTAGGCGTTGGTAGATGTAGAACTCGTAGGCGTTGGTAGATGTAGAAAGCGTAGGCGTTGGTGATGTAGAAAACGTAGGCGTTGGTAGATGTAGAAAGTGTAGGCGTTGGTAGACGTAGAAAGCGTAGGCGTTGGTAGATGTAGAAAGCGTAGGCGTTGGTAGATGTAGAATTCGTAGGCGTTGGTAGATGTAGAAAATGTAAGCGTTGGTAGACGTAGAAAGCGTAGGCGTTGGTCGATGTAGAAAGCGTAGGCGTTGGTAGATGTAGAAAACGTAGGCGTTGGTAGACGTAGAAAGCGTAGGCGTTGGTAGATGTAGAAAACGTAGGCGTTGGTAGATGTAGAAAATGTAGGCGTTGGTCGATGTAGAAAGCGTTTACAGAGACAGAGAGATCGACGAGGACTCAGCAGCCAGGCAAGTAACCCCACCTCCTCCACCTCATATACTTACCGTTCTGGTTGCAGCTCGACGGACGGGCGGACAGAGAGAGAGAGAGAGAGAGAGAGAGAGAGAGAGGAAGAGAGAGAGAGAGGAAGAAAGAGAAAGAGAGAGAGAGAGAGAGAGAGAGAGAGAGTCTACGCAGCCCACGGAACCATGTCCAACCAATCCAAAAAGAGCTCACGGGCAGGTTGCAACCGCTCCATGTGGCGGATCGGTTCAAAACACCATGTCAAGGCCAAGGGGGACAATACCATTGCAACGTTGCTGGCGCTCATCCGGTTCTGGTCCTGCTTGCTCACAACGGCGCGGCCCAGTTGCAAGATTTCTTTCAGCCAGGTCCTACTCCGGTCGTCCAATTGGCTCCATACCTCTGCGGGGTCCAAGTCCAAGTCCTCAGGGTTCTTCCTTGCGGCGATCCAAACGCTCTCAGGGATGATACCTTCCTCGAATGCCTTGCGGTATTTGCTTAGGATGAATCCGGTGATGTCGTGGACGTCCTCTTTGCTCCATTTGATGGTTCGTTTCCGAGCGTCCATGGCGAGCAGCTGGTTTATCCGTATCTTTCTTCCTGATAGTCGCAAGATTCCTTCGGTTTGTAGCACGTCCGTCTGCTGGAGGACACCCAGAGCGGCTGCAACGTTACTTGGTAATGCTGGTTCCACTTGGTGGTGGTTCTGTCTCAAGTGGCGGTTGCGCTTTCCGCGGAGGGGATTGGGCAAGACCCTCCTGGCTTCCTTAATTGCCCAGCTCCAACCGCAGCCTTTGGTGGACCTCTCGGCCTGCTGATTTATCTTCATCTTGAGTGGCTCAGAGGGTGGTAGCGTTTGAGGTGGTTGCGGTGTAAGGGGAACATTTGACTGCTTGGGCTGCTGATGGAGTTCGGTGGTACTGGCGAGAGGCTTGACTTGTGGTAGATGGTTCCTTGGCTTTTGGGCATCCCCATCGTCATCTTCGGGGGCGGATTCACGGTGGGCAGGATCCTCATGCTGCTGCGGTGACAGGGGGGTCGGGTCCAGCCTGAGGCACTGTTGCTCCCTCTGCTGGATGGCATCGATGGGTATCTTGAATGGCTGCAGATCATAATCGGAGGGCTGATCCGCTTGGATGACGTCCGTTCGGCTGAGGTCATTGCACGCTTCGAGATCGTGGGGAAGGATCGCGGACGCGTCGACGGCAACTTCCGGCTTGCTTTCGGGCGGGGTTATCTTCTGGTCGTCCAAAACGGCGGCGGGCTTGGTAAGTTCCACGTCCAAAGGGGCAGGGGGCGTGGCATCGTCCAAGCTCTCCATGGTCCAGTGCTTGTGGTCTGCCAGTTCCAAAAGGGCGGCAACGGCGGTGACTTCCAAGGTCTCGGTAGCAACTTCCATGTCCAAAGGGGCGGCAGAGGGCTGTTCAACGGGGGCGTTGGGGATGGGGTCTGGTTTACCGGCGGCGGGGGCGGGGGCGGTGACGGCAGCGACTGGAAGGGCGGCAGCTCTGGGGCGACGAGGGGCTGGCAGCTCTGGTTCCTGGCGGCTCATGGCTTCCCAAAAGGCAACCTTCGCCTTGACGGATCCAACCTGAAAGATTGAAGGAGAGTGGGAGAAGTTCATTTTTTTTGTTTGTTTGTTTGTTTTGTGGTTTCTTTGAGTGTTTGTGTGTTAAAAGAATTAGCAAAGAGTCAAAAAACTTTGAGTAAAGGGATAAGGGAGTGTCCGTGAAACGGGTTTTAAAGAATATCAGCGCTGGTAAGAGTGATAACAGTTGTGTGAGGGGAGGGTCACAGTGTGAGTAGAACTCGATGTGTGTATCGTTTCTAGTTGAAACTACAAAATAAAAAAAATATCGTTTTGGCGCACTTCTAACCGAGCGAAGAGGCGCCAAGCAGTAACGGTCAGTTTTCTTTCCAAATAGCATCTGTTTCACCAACCGCCATCCCGCCAGGAAGGTTCATTGGTCCGGCCCATCCGTCAACTCCATTCTTCCCCGCTCTCCTTTTTTATTCCTCTTTATCCGCGGACTCGACATCTCGTTTGGATGGTGCATCTCGCATTGGTGGGGAAAATTCGAGATGGTAAAAAAGGTGAACAATAGTTCCGCTCCGATCCAAACTCCCGCACCAAACAAAAAGCGGCTCGTTTAAAGTTCACGGGTAGATCTCTTTTTATATTTTTAATTGGAAGGGAAAATTCGAATGAAATTTTACGATTGTTCATTGGAGAAGAAAGTTCAACCAAGATCGAGCACAGTTCACGGGGACATCTGATTTTTTATTGGAGAAGTTCTGGCATGACGTGGCACGAAGAGCTTTTTTGCGGACTGCCCCGTAATTTCCGCGTCGTCGTGAAACAAGCCCAAAAAAAAGAAAAAGATGGAAGGCCAAAGGAGGACGCAGCAGGCGTTGGACAGAGATGACCTGGGCTACATTGTTGCTCTTGAACACATCAACTTGAATATTCCTGTCACGGTGCTCCTTCGAGATATATCTCTCCTTTTTTAAAAAATTAAATGAGTGTTTTCTGTTCGCTCATCAGAAAAAAAAATTGTACAAAGGGACCAGCCTCTACGTTTTATTTTGAAGGTTTGGGTCTGACCAGGGATCCTTATCTACGAGTGGGCGCGCGTACCATGTGGGCCAACGCTGGTTGGCAACAGATTCATCTTCCTCGTGGGTAAGAAGTGTCTGCCACCAACTTTGTTTTATAGGTGTTATTTTGTTACTAACAAACCCTTTTTCTTTCTGTTGTTCTCTGCTTCTCTGCTCCTCGCTTCGTTCTCTTTTATCTTCTTCTTCTCTTCTGGTGTTTTTCTTCGCTACTCTCTCTCTCTCTCTTTCTCTCTCTCTTCCCTTTCCTGTTGCGTTGGTATTGCAGCAATCCAGCTCAGGTGGTGAGAGGCCACATCGGTCTGATAATGCCGTCGTTGGAGGAGCTGATGCAGCGCTTACGGACTATCCGCTTTGACCAAGAAACTTTGTTCTCGTGGGAATTCGTTCCTCCTTCTTCTGGTGATGAAGGTTTCTTTCTTGCTTTACTTGTCTTCTCTTATTCGCGTCTCTTTGTCTCCTGTTCTCTTCTCTGCTCTGTTGCTTCTCTCTCTCTCTCTCTCTCTCTCTCTGTCTCCTTCATTTTCTTTATGCCTTAACATCCGAAGCAAACCCAAAAAAGAATGTTCCTTATCTTGGAACTACATCGATGGTTTCGATCCAACAAAAGAAGGCTACGTGCGAGTAACAGGTCCCTATGGCAACCGCTTCCATTGCTACCAAAACACCGCCGCCATCTCCTTCAAAGGCGGCCTTGGCATTGCCTACCTGGAAGAAACTTGTCAACGTGGAACGGCCGCCTCCATCGCCCGTTTCTACTCGCATCACTTTGATGCTCCCACTCAAGTTGTTCCGTTACCCCGATCAACATCGGAAGAAGGAAAGAAGGAAGACGATGGATTGAAGGTTGCCATCATTCGAGTTGGGACGAATCAACGGCTTATCTTTAGAGAGGACGAAGCAGAAGATGAACGAAAAGA
The DNA here is from genome assembly GCA_031835245.1 of Balamuthia mandrillaris. NCBI lineage: Eukaryota > Discosea > Longamoebia > Balamuthiidae > Balamuthia > Balamuthia mandrillaris. Next base: position 189,497 of record JAVKOQ010000052.1, on the reverse strand, counting down.
TGATTCAAAGTTGGGATACCATGTTTGTATTTATGTGACTCGTTTCTCAAAAGTTTACGAAAGCTTTCGCGCAGCGGATCTGCTCTTCAGGGAGAATCGGTTCGACGATCGCTATGACACCTTGGAGCAGGCTTTAGAAGCTCATCAGTTTCGCTTTGCCAAGATCGTCAGCACGAACGAAGATGAAGAAGGAAAGAAGAGGAAAGAAGAAGAAGACGGAGCAACGCTGCACGTGTTGGAGCATGAGGTGAGGTCGTTGGGGCACCCGTCGTTCATGCGACCGCTGGTAAATCGTATTGGCACCACTGGCATTTATTGCTCGCAGTAAAACAAACACGTTTGCCATTCCCATCCCTTTTCTTTTATTTTTTTCTCTTTACATGCTTTTAAGACTTTGGCTCTTGGCTAGCAGAACGGGCTTCCAACCCATCACCCTTCAGTCATCGGTGATGATGACCCACAAGGTCCTCTCTGCTGCTCCCATCAGGGTTGTGTTTGTTCATTATCGCTTCAATCACCCTCAGCGTCACTCCAACCGCGACGTCCTCGTAGGTAGTCGCCTCGATATCTGCGGTTCGTATTTCGCTCAACGCCTTCACCCTCTTTGATTTGAAACAGCGCTCACACTTTTCGTGTCGGCACTGGAAGGGGCGACGCTCGGTCGGGTCGGAGGGACCTTGCCTGACCTCTGCTGCCTCGTTTGTTTGGTCTCGTCGCTCCCCCGCCTCGCCAAGTTGATCTTGCTCTTTCCTCTCCGTCGCACCATCCCGTTGGTCCCTGCCTGCCGCCTTGCCTCGCTTTCTCACCGGCACGCGTTGGCAGGTCTCGCAGCCCTGCCCCGACCGGCAAGGATGCATGGTGCTGCCGCTTGCCTCGTGTTGGTTCAGAGCACGACTGTCCTTGGCCACAAAAGGTTTGGGGCCACGGAGAGGCGAGCACACATCATGCGTGCACAGGAAAGGAGGAGAACGCGCATTCTTCTTGCTGCGACGACGTTTCATCTTTTGAGGTTGAACTTTTCTTTACTTTCTTAAAAGAAAGAAAGTAAAGAAAGAGAGGGAAACCAAAAAATTCTTAGAAAAAATTCGTCCTCGAAAAATTTCCAAGAATCAAATGATCAAATTTATCTGATTTTTCATCAATGATATTTCATTTATGTCGACAAAAATGTTTTAAAAGGAAATTGAGCGACTCCTCAAATTAGATCTGAGGAGTCGTTTAATTTTTTGTTTGTAACGCCAAACCAAAAGACAAAGAGAAGAAGAAGGATGAGCGCGAGCGTACCATTGACGGTGAAGGACGACCTCAAACAGACGTTCAGGGCTGGGAATGTTCGGGCTATCAAAGTGGAGATCGTTTCTGGTATATATCAATAAAAAAACAAAACCCACACCTTTTTTCTTGTTCTTCTTGTTTTTATTAGAGTTTATTCTTCTTTTTGTTCTTAACCTCTGTTTTGTTTGTTTTGTTTTGTTTTGTTTTTTTTTTTCTTAATATGGCAGAGACCATCACACAAACTGGAACCATGCCACTTGGAGTAGAGTCTGCTGATATCCTTTTTTTTCTAACCAAATTTTTTCTCTTTCATCCTTCCTCTTCTATGCATAGAGTTTCGTTTCTTTGTTGTTTTTGTGCCTTTACTCTGGCTACCGTTGCATACATTTCGACAAGCTGAAGACGATGGTGGAGGAGGACAAGCCTTGCTATCTGTTGGTCAAAGTGACCTCTCCGGTGGGCTGGTTGTTGGTCAGCTATGTTCCTGACACCATTTCGGTACATTTCACCTTTTTCTTGTCGTTTTTTCTTTCTTGTCGTCTTCCTTTCTTGTCGTTCGTTTGCTTTTCTTTCCTCTCTTTGCTATCCGCTATCCTCACTTTGAAAGCTGCTATGAAACAGGTGAGCCAAAAAATGGTGTATGCTGCAAGTAAGGTTAGAATCGGACACAACACAAACCTTTGGGGTTTGCATTTATTTGGTTTTGTTTAGTCCTCTTTCTTATGTTCTTTTGGTTGGTATGGTCTTAGTCACGACTGAGGGAGGAACTGGGCACGAACTCCTTTGTACAAGAGCTGCATGCCAACATTCCGGTTCGTTTCGCTCTCCCTCTATGCTTTCGTTTTGCACCGAACTGCTGCTCTTTATTGCTTTTGTTCTTCTTTCTTTCTCTTACGCAAAAACAAACACTCCCGTTTGTGAACAATAAAAACAGGGAGAGTTATCGTGGGCTGCGTTCAAAGGAAGCAAATCTGTTGAAGGATGCTATAGTGACAAGGAGATTGCTGTTAGCGCTTTGGTACATTTATCTTCTTCTGTTCTTCTCTTTGTTCTTCTTTCCGTTTTCTCCATTCTGCATTCTTCTTTCTACTCTCTGCTTCTGTTTCTGCTGGTCCTTGTGCTTCTTCTTCTTCGTTCTTCTTCTTGTTCTTCTTGTTCTTCTTCTTTCTTCTTCTTCTTCTTCTTCTTCTTCTTCTTCTTCTCCTTCTCCTTCTCTTGTCCCTTCTATCCCTGCTTATTCCTTATTTCATTTCGTTCTTCATGCTTTTTGTTCACTTCGTCTCTTTCTCTCACAGAACCAAATGGAAAACGAAGCAAGGAAGGAGTACTCTTCACGTGCCCAAGAAATCAACTCTCACTCCAACAGCAAGTCCAGTGGCTTCCACACCGTAACCATCCCATTCAACGAGGAAGCCACTGCTGCATTGCGCACGCTTGTTGACGGGTCAGCAAACTGGATTCAGCTGGTACCTATTTTTTGAAAAAATGACTGTCCCTTTGTTTTTCTTTTGTACTTGAGTCTCTCAATTCCTCTTTCTTCCTTTCGTCTTTCTCCTTCGCTTTCGCTTTTCCTCTTATCTTTTCTTTCTTGTCGCCTCTTCCTTTCTTTCTTTATGCAGAAAATAAGCGAACAAAAGGACGCTGTGGAAGTGGTGGAAACCAAAACCATTCAACCCAGCGAGCTGCAAGCCAACATCGTCTCCTCTGAACCTCGTTTCTACTTCTATCGCAAGAATTCTCCATCCTCTGTCTCAAACTCTTACCAATCCTCTCCTGCTGCCTCCAAAACACTTTGTACGTTACTTCTTCTTGTTCTTCGGTTTCATCATCATTCTCTTCGTCCTTCTTTTTCTTGTTCCCTTCTTCTCTTCTTGTTCTTCTTCTTCGTCTTTTTCTTCTCACTCGCTCGTCTCTTATAACAAACCACAACAGCATTCATCTACTGTTGCCCGGAGGGTTGTCCGCCAAAGCTCCGCATGGTGTACTCCACCGCCAAGCCAAGCATCCCCACATCTGCCCAGCGCGCTCTCAACGGCCACACCAACTTCCTCCTCAAAGGCAGCCTGGAGATCAGCGATGCCAGCGACCTCACCGAGCAAGCCCTGGAGGAGGCCGCCAGGAAGGGCGTCGTCTCTACGGAGAGGTTGAACAGGAGCGCCCCTTCCTCCTCCGCCTGGGGAGGAGGACGAGGTGGAGCCTCGAGCAGCGTGAACTCCAGCCAAGCGGCACGTCTGTCGGTGGCCCACCCCGTCTACAGCCAGGGCGTTAGCAGCAGCAGCGGAGGAGGAGCAGGCAGAGCAGGGTCCAAAAGGATCATCATCCCGCCGGCGGCTGCCTGGGGCAGCGGCGCTCCTTCTTCCATTAACAACAACAGAGCCAAGTGAGCCAAGGAGAAGATAGAGGAGGAGGAAGAAGAAGAAGGTGAATCATGATGAGCTCTCTCTCTTTCTGTCTTTCTTTAAACAAAAATTGTTTGTAAAATCTCTCCTCTCCTCTCTTCGTCGTTCTCTTCGTCGTTCTCTTCTCTTCGTCGTTCTCTTCTCTTCGTCGTTCTCTTCTCTTCGTCGTTCTCTTCTCTTCGTCGTTCTCTTCTCTTCATCATTCTCTTCTCTTCTCTAACTTTCTATATTAGTTTGTTTAAAGAAAGAACGAAAGAAAAATGCTGATGAAGCGACGGGGCGCGAACAGAGTGGAAGGGATGGCCCGTGGCCCATGCGGCTTGTTTGTTGGCCGGACGACGCTGGGATTGGGTAGGAATAATCCCACGAGGACTTATCATCAGCATGGGGTGTGCCCTCCTCACCACCCATTTCTCCTCACGTCCTCAATGAGAAAAATCAACTCAGTGGGCGTAGGCCGACGTGGCCTGCTGCCATCTTTGATGAGAGATCACCGTGCGCCAAACAAACCCAAGAGTTTCGCTTTGTTTCGGTTGTTGTGCGTACAAATCAAAATCCTTCCCTCCCCTCTCTTTTGTGTGGTTGATTTGTTCCTTGCTTCTCTTTCTTTTTTTTCAGCTCATCTTCCGGTAGCAGCAGAGGGTCGGTGCCCCAGAGAGGAACGACCCTCCACAGCCCCAAGTCCAAGAGAGCGCAGGGCCTCTTTCCGTCGGATGGCAACGTTGTGGCTTCCTCGCCCGAGCTCACGTCTGATGTTCAGCTGCTGGTGCAAAGCTTCTCGGCATGGCAGAAGCAGCGCAGTTACCAACAGGTTTTGTTGCAGCACCTCCTGTTTGTTCTTAGTTGTTGTTTTTTCTTGTTGTTTTTGCTAGTTCTTCTTTACTCTTCTCTTTGTCTTTGCTCTTCTTCTTCGTCTTTCTTGTTCTTGTTCTTCTTCTTTCTTCTTGTTCTTGTTCTTGTTCGTGTTCTTGTTCTTGTTCTTGTTCTTGTTCTTCTTCTTCTTCTTCTTCTTCTTGTTCTTGTTCTTGTTCTTGTTCTTGTTCTTGTTCTTGTTCTTGTTCTTGTTCTTGTTCTTGTTCTTGTTCTTGTTCTTGTTCTTGTTCTTCTTCTTCTTCTTCTTCTTCTTCTTCTTCTTCTTCTTCTTCTTCTTCTTCTTCTTCTTCTTCTTCTTCTTCTTCTTCTTCTTCTTTGTTCTCCTTCTCCTTCTCCTTATCTTCTTCTCCTTCTAGATATTAGGAGTGCATGTACCAAAGCTTTGGCTCTTTTGGATGGCCTTTGGCGTAGCTCCTCCGCTCTACACTTGGGCCATTTATTGCGAGATGGAGAAGCGCCGCAGAGTTCCGCTGTTGCTAAGGGAATACGTTGCCATGGTGCACACCTCCCTTCCCATGTACTTGGATAAAAGCTTGTTCCCCGCCCCTGTGTTAGCTACCACATTCGCCGCTAGTCTTTTTGGGTTGTTATGGGCAATAAGGAGAACAAACAGGCGTTGGCAAAAGTTCATTGCCAGTCGCTTTGGTATTTATCCTCTCCTTCCCTTTTTCTCTGTCTCCTTTCTCTCTTCTCTTTGTGCATTCCACTTAGCTTTTTTTTTTCAATTCTGCCTTTGAAGGCGCTGGCTACCTTACCGAGGCCGTCACACAAGCGAACCGCTTGGTTGTTGCCTCTTCTGGACGGAGGGTACGTCTCCGCAACCTTATTATTAATTTGTTTAACTTCCTCCCACCACTAATCCACCTTGCCTTGCTTCCTCTGTTTTGTTTCCTTCCCTGGCCAGAATGCATTGGCAGTGGCGCTGATGACTGCCGTCACTATCGGCACCAAGTACTACAGCCACAAAGCAAGCACCTCTCAGGAGTACATGCTCTTAATGGAGGCCCATCAGTGGCGCTATCCTGTCCCCTCTGCAGAACGTACCCTCGACCTGACCGGCTCCCCAGAGCAGAACGCTCTCTACTCCGCCTTGCCCTCCTTCGCGGCAAGCTTCCAAGCCAGGAAGGTGGCCTGTGGCCTGCAAGCTGTCGCCATGTTCTTGGCCCTCTCCTACTCTCCTTTTGCGTTCCTCCCTGTGATGGCCGGCTATATTGCCATCTCCTTGCGTGCTTGGAGCGCTTTTGCGTCTTCTCCTTGGAAGACGCGGATTGCCTTGCTCGTTAGAGCAACTCAGGAGGATATTCGTTGGGTTTTCCAGCAGCGGAAAAAGAAGTAAGTTGCAAGGGAGAAAAAACAAATTACAATTCCAAACTATAGCTTTTCTCTTTGTGAGACCGTTGTTGCTGTTGTTGCAGTTGCTCCTTTCTCTTTCGTCGCTTCTTTCGATTATTTGTCGCTCCCTTCACTTTTGCCAACAAAGAGGAAGTGGAGGGGATCGACGAAGAAGAATGCGCAGCAGTTGAAGAAGATGTTGCCGAAGAAACCTTGTATCGATAAATACCGCTACGCTCACCTTCGCGTAACCTGTTCGAACTTGGTGGAAGAGGAGCTGTTGGTGAGGTTGTCTCTTGCTTCGTCTGCTTTTCTTTCCGTTGGTGATAATCACCAAACAAAGTGGAATAGGAGGAGGAGAAAGAGGAGAAAAGGGATAGCGGAGAAGAGGAGGAAAAAGGAGCAGGTAAACTGTGTCGCTTGCTGGTTAGTTGAGATGAAGAAGGAGAAGAAGACGAAGAAGCCGGTGAAGACGGAGATGAAGATGAAGAAGTGGCTTGATCACGATGCGTTGCTGGAACACTTGAAGCTTTCCTATAACTCTTCTTGTTGTTGATGTCGTTGTAATTGTCACGTTTATCGTCATTATAGCAAACTATATCTTTTTCTTCTTCGCTGTCATTTTCGTTATCGCGTTCGTTTGTTTTGTTGATGTTCAGCAAGTCGAGGCTTTGGTGATTGGAAGGAGAAGCGGCTAAATACAAAGATTGCAAAGACGCCGAAGTTTTGCTCCGTCGAATCGAAACAATGGAAGAAGATGAAGCAGATGGAGAAGAAATTGAGGAAGCTGGGGAAGAGGAAGAAGATTTTTTGGGAGTAAGAAGAGAACGAAACTCTTCGTGAGAGCGCGAACGAGGAAGCGATGACGTTTTCCGTCTGCTCCTTCGAAGAGAAGGAAAGGAGGAAATTCTCTCCCTCCAACTCTGCTTTTGGCTGTTGACATAATGAAACGCTTCCACCATGATAAGGTGAAAATAGTGAAGAAAGAAGAAAGCAATGACGACAGCAACAAACATGAAGAGAAGGAGTTCGTTGCGCTCTTCGGCAAAGGATTGTTGCATTTGGTCGATGCGGTCTTGGAACTCGAGGAGCAAAACTTCAGTGGCGATGGAGACGCGATCGTCGACCATCTGTTGAACATTATGTAGAAGTTGTGCTTCCTGCAAAGAAAACATACGGAAAAGTAAGAAGAAGAAAGCAGAGCGAACAGTGAACGACAAGTACCAAGTTGGACGTGTTTTTGGAAAGGTCGTTTACTAAGCTGATGAGTAATGCTCGTTCCGATGAATATCGCTCTAACTCTTCCATCAGCTCATTGTAAGACTCCACATAACGAGAGGACACTTTTTCCAGATATCTGTTTGACAGAGATTGATTTATTTCCAGTTCTTTCACTGTTTGTTTTTCAGTCAGTCAGAAAACAAACCTAGGAATGAGAGAGAGAGAGAGAGAGAGAGAGAGAGAAGACGTACTTCGATTCGCAAGAGTGGTAAAAACGCTTTCGCCAGCGCTAAGTTCCTCCATTTCGCCATCCGAATCATCCATCATCAACAGTTCCAATTCCGAAAATTCTTCCTCTACTTCCACTTCCACTTCCATTTCTTTTTCTTCAACTTTCATTTCTTCCCCACGTTGGTGTTGTTGTATATTCTCTTTGCCCTCTTCTTCTTTTTTGCCAATTTTTTTAGAAGTTTCTTCTTGTTGAGTTGTTATTGTTGGTTGCTGTTGTTGTTTTTGATTTTTAGGATCTGCTTGTTCTTGTTCAGCACTTGTCTCTTCATCCTTTTGCTTTTTGTCTTTCTCCAACTTCTCTTCCTCTTGCTTACGCTTGACTTCTCCATTTTGTATTTGTTCTGCTTTTTCGTCTCCACCCTTGCCAATTTGTATTTCTTCCTTCTTCTGTTCCTGTTCCGTTTTTTCTTCCATTTTGCCACGGTCGGATTCTTTGTTGCCTTCTTCGTTCAAACGCTGGGCTGCTTTTTCATTGATCGTTACTTCCATCAACACTTGTTCTGCGTTGTCTTTGTTTGTCATCGTCTCGTTATTTTTTACCGTTCTTTCTTCTGATTCCTCTACCTTGTTTACATCCTCTTCGAGCTGAGTGTTAAGAGGAGGATCGAGAATAAGAGGAGAAGAAGTAGTATTGATGATCTCGTGAAAGTAAATATCTTTCTCTGTAGCAGGTTGTGTCTCGCTGTCCCTAGAAATGATGTTCTCGTCATTTCTCGAAGGAAACTCCTTTTCTTCTTTCCCATCTTCTTTCTCTATTTCTGAATCTTTAGTTGAAATTTGTAACGTATCTTCTTTATCCTTCGACTTCTGTTGCATTGCAGCTCCTTCGTTCAATTGACGTTGCACTTCGTCCCCATTTAGCAAATCACCTGTTTCTTCGTGTTCGTCTACGTCAGTGGATTGGTGTCGTTCCAAATTTTGAATGTTGGTGCTTGGTGTAGAATCTTTCTGTTCTTCGATTCCATTGGCTTGCACTTGTGTGAACACAATCTCTGCCGAAGGCGACGAAGAAGTTTCAGAAGGTGACATCGCCGAAGAACTGTTGATAATAACTTGCTCCGGCAAAGGTGAAGGAGACGATGGGAGTTCAAATGGAACAACAACTTCCTCTTGCTTTTCTTTTGTATGATCGCCGGTTGTTGTTGTGTTTGTACCGAACTGCGTTGCGTTGTTTTCCGAAAGTAGAGCAGATCGGTTGTTAAGAAGGATGTCTTCTGCATCAACTACACCTATTACTTCTTCGATGACGCTGTTCCCTCCTAATTCGTTTTCTCTCTCTAGGCTGCTCTTCTTTTTTGCTGCTTCTTCCTGTGAAGCAGAAGAGTGTGTTTCGTGATAGATGGCGTTCGGTGGCGTTTGCAGCTCTTCTTTCTCGCTAAGGATCAACTCTTTGTCAATGGAAGGAGAGTCAGTGACTTCACTGTTTTTCAATCGTTCGGTCCATTCATTGACTTCCTGTGAGTTCTGTTTTATCTCTGTTGAAAAAAAATGAAAATGAGAATAAGAAAAAAGCTCTATATGAAAAGAAAACGAAGATAGAAGCAATAGAAGAAAGAAAGAAAGAAGCATATGAAAGAATAAAAGGACATACTTTGCTTCAAGTCAGATACGTGATTAATGCCATGCACTCGAATAGAGGTAACAGGGCAATAATACTGGTTGCCATAATGGCTCAAGAACTGAAACTTGAGGTACTTGAACCAAACGGGCTCCTCCAGCGTGAACAGCTGTATCTTTCTCACGTCCTGAGCGGTAAAGTTTCCGCCGATAGGAACCCATTTGGTGGTTGGCCATTTGTGACTTCCCAACACACGAAACTCTTTAAAAGTGGAGCTGAACGATTCAAGGTTGGAGATTTCCAAAGCGTTGATGCCGATCTCCTCGCAGAGCTCTAGCACCATCCATTTGGTAGACTCGCAGGGGCTCATCGAGTATACATCCATTGCATCTTTCAGAACGTTGGAAGTACCCTTGCAAGAAAAAGCAAACAATACGAAATGAACAAAATGGAGAGAGTGAAGAAGAAGAAGAAAAAGAAGAAGAAAAAGAAAAAGAAGAAGAAGAAGAAGAAGAAGAAGAAGAAGAAAAAGAAGAAGAACAAGAAGAACAAGAACAAGAAGAACAAGAACAAGAAGAATAAGAAGAAGAAGAAGAACAAGAAGAAAAAGAGACAAGACACAAACCTGAAATTCGGGGCTAGAAGCCAAAACTTTGGCTCCGCACTCTTCAGAGGCGTAGTTAAACTGGTTGGAATAGCGTTCAGTGAGGATGGAGAGAAAGTTCTTGTTCTTTTTGCCCTGTTGACCTTTGCCATCTTTGTTGTTGTGATGGTGGCCAGGGCCTTCCTTTTTTTCCATGTCTGACTTGATCTTGTCTTTCCACTCTTCCAGCGGAGGAATGACCTCTGAAGAACACATTATCACATTAAGAAGAAAGAAACAAAGAAGCAAAGAAGAAGAGCACAAGAAGGACGAAGAAAAGGTAAAAACAAGGAGGAAGAAAGAGGAAGGCTAACCCTTTGGTTTTTTGCTTTTGTCACCTTCAGTGGGACACTCCGGCACCGATGGCGTGGTTGCTGTGGCAGCAACCTCTTTGCTCTCTCCGATAGCAGCCTCCTCCTTTGCCTCCTCCTTGTTGTGGCTTTGGTTGTTATTATTGCTCCGCGTTGTTGCTGTTGTTGGCCGCTGTTGTTGCTGTTGTTTCGTTTCTATTTCTTCTTTTTCTCCTTCTCTTTCTTCTTCTTCTTTTTCCTCTGGTTCTTCTTCTTCTCCCTTTATTTTGGCTACTGTCTCCTCTCTTTCATGGTGAAGTTGTTGCTGCAGCTTACTTTGGTCTAACTCTTCTTCCTGTTGTTGAGGTGGTTCTCGTTGTTCCTCCTCTTCGGCTGCCTCTTTCATCGAGAGAAGAATATTACGTTCTCCTGCGTCCACTTGTTCCTGTGTTGAAGCAGAAACGGAAGAAGATAGCTCTCCTTCTTCATCCCCTCTGCTTTCTCCTTGTTGCGGTTGTGGTTGGCCGTCCGCTTCGGCAACATCCGCTGTTACTGTAACCCACACTCCCTGATCCTCTCTCTCTTGTGCCTCTCCTTCTGCTTCTTGTTCTTCTGCTTCTTCTTTCTGTGGTTGTTCTTCTGATCTCCTTTCTTCTTCTTCATTCTTGTTCTCTCCTTCCTTTTCTCCTACTTCCTCCATCTTCCCCGGAAGGGATTCTCCCTGTTGCGATGGTGGCAATGAAGAAGTTTGTTTCGGCATCGCCATCCCCTCCTGTCGTGAAGCCTCGCCACCCCTCTCGCTCTCCTGCTCCTCCTCCGCTTCTTCTTCGAAGCCCATCTGTGGTTGTTGCTCATGTGGCAGCGGCGCTGCCTCGCTCACTGGCACGCCAACGCGCAATAGCAACAGCACCCAAGTCCACCCAAGGAACACTAATAATACAGCCAGCGCACCGGAGGAGCGCCCACACGCCCCCATTCTTCTCTTTCTTTCTTTCTTGTTCTTTCCACTACTTTTTTTCTTCTTTCTCCTGTGTCTATTATTATGTCGACACTGTGACGTGTCAGGTGACGTGGCAATTCCTGCAATGTCGACATGGAATATGGCTTTGTTCCGTCGACCCGAAATTATTATTGTCGACTTCATATCGTCATTACCGCTAAGTTAAAATTACTGTCGACTTGTGTCGACGTAAATACCACAATAAGTGAAAAAAAAACAACTAAAGAAGAAAGAAGAGGAGAGAGATGGGAAAGAGCAAAGCGCGGCATAAGCAAAGGTTACAGCAGCAGCAACAACAAGGAAAGGGCAAACGTGCTGGCGGAAGGGGGGACGAGGATCTCACGTCCAACAAGAAGAAACCTGCCGCCGGCGCTGGACAGCGTTGCCCTCACTTGAGGCAAGCCTCCGTGCAAGCCCTTCGGAAGCCCCTCCAGGCCGGTCCTGCTTTAAGCTGCATAGTATGAAGCTACTGCCCTTCTCCTTCCACTCTTTGTTTTTCTTAAAAACAACTCCCTTTCACTCACTTTCTTTTTTGAAAAAAACAAAAAATACTTTTGCTGTAGGCCTGCCTACAAAGCGCTTCACCTCATGAACCCGTAACTCTTTCTCCGCTTCGCCTCCTTTCGTCATTCCTCTTCTCTCCTCCTCTTCTCTCTTCTCGTTCTCTCTCGTTCTCATCTCTTCTCTCCTCTCTCTTCTCTTCTGGGCTTCTGGGCTTCTCTCTTCTCCATCCTTCTTCTCTGGCCTTGTCTGCTTTGCTTCTCTTGCCTCTTTCTCCCTGTCTTCAACTTGTTGTCTTTCTTGCTTCGCGTTCTCTTGTTTTAACTTCCTTCCTGCCTTCAACTTATATTCTTTCCACCAAAAAATAACAGCAACAACTGTGGATATGCCTTTCCTGCGGGCAGGCCAACTGCGGTCGCAACGACCGTGAGCACGGAGAGAAGCACTCTCGCAGCTCTCGGCACGCTCTGGTGCTCTCTCCGTCCAACTTTATGGTATGGTGCTACGTTTGCGATCAAGAGATCCCTGTTCAACCACAAGGAGGTGATGACGAGGATGAGGGTGAGGAAGGAACGAGCCATGGCCACCCTGCTTATAAGAAAGTGGAAGAATGTGTTGCTTTTGTGAGAGCCGCTTTGTCGAAAGAAGATGGAGATGCGGATGACAACGAAGATGGCGGCGGTAAGAAGAAAGGCAAACCCCAACAACAGAAGAAAGGAGATGATATCGTACTTAGTGGAGAGCAGCTAGGTAATTGTCGTTCTTGGCTTCTTTCTCTTTCTCTCTTTCCTCTCGTGCGTTCTCTATCTGTCTTTTTGTCTCTTTCTCTTTGTCTCTCTTTCTCTTTCTCTTTCTTTTTCTCTTTCTCTTTCTCATATTTTTTTCAGTGGCTTCATTTGCAGTAGAAACCAAACGAGGTAAAACTGGGGCATCGAACGGTGGTTTCGGTCCCGGCCTCAAAGGTCTTAGAAACTTGGGCAACACGTGTTTTTTCAACTCCATTCTCCAAAACTTGGCTCATTCCAAGGCTCTCAAGAACTACTTTGTTTCCGGGCTTTTGCCTCGTTCTTATATCCCTTCTATCTTCGACAAAGAACAAGAAGATCAAGAGAGAGAAGGCGGACAGTCTTCTTTGGTGGTAAAAGGAGAAGGAAAGCTGACGAGTGCGTTGCGGGCATTTATGATTGCTATGTACACTCTTCCTGGCTCTTGTCTCACCCCTAAAGCGCTCTTCAGTGCTGTTTGTCAACAGTTACGATCCTTTCTCTTTTTCGTTTATGTAAATTTTGTTTGTTTTCTTTTTCTTTTTCTTTTTTGTATTTTCTCTCTCATGTTCAGAAACCAACATATTACAAATAGAGCTGCTCGCTTCAGAGGTTATCGACAGCAAGACAGCCAAGAATTGCTGCGTTACTTGTTGGATGGAATCCGTACCGAGGAAGTAAGACGCGTGCGTTTGCTGCAAAATTCATCAAAATCATCTGAACAAGAGGATTCTACAATAGCGGACGACGAAAAAGAAGAAGAAAAACAAGAAGAAAAACAAGAAGAAAACAAAGCAGATGACGATAAAGTGGAAACAGAGAAGGAGAAGGAAAACAAGAAAGAAAGAGACCCTTTGTCGTTGCTAACAAATACGTTTGTGGATGCCATTTTTGGAGGTGTCCTTGAAAGTACCATTACTTGCCATACTTGCCATCATGTATAGCACCCTCTCCTTTGTTATTCCTCTTGGATAGCTTCTTTTTCAATCTTCTTCTCTCTCTTTCCCTCTCTTTGTTCTCTCTTTTTTGTTCTCTTCGTACCTAATGCTTCATCATGCAGGTATCAAAAACCTACGAGCCGTTTCTGGACCTGTCTGTTCCCATTCCAAGCCGCTTTTGTGAAGATACTCGTACCAGCGGTAGGAGATCGAGAGCTGCCGTCAAGCATGTATGTTTCTTGGATTTTGTTTCCATTTGCTGGGGAACAACCATTCTTACTTATTCTGTTAATATTTAGGATACGCGACAGGGTGGCATTTTATACTCAAAGAAACAAGACGACCAATCACCACGTCTCTCCAAAAGGGTTTGTGGCTCCTTCTTTCCTTCCGTTTCACGTCTTCTTCCTTTTCTTTGTCATGTGTTGCTTTTTCTCATTCTAGTTTTTTTCAAAAAAAAACCAAATAGGAAATGAAGAGATTACAGCAGCAACAAAGCAGAAACGCTGCTGCACGTGACAAGCGTGGAGTAGCTTCCAATGCTTCTGAATCAACAGCATTGAATGAAGAAGAGAAAAAACAAGATGGAGAAAGAGAAGAAGGAGAAGAGGAAAGAAAGGAGAAAAAAGAAGACGAAGTAAAGCCCCAACAAAATGGCGAAGAAAGCGAAAAGGTAGCAATAGGGAAGGAGAATGAAACAAAAGATGAAGATACTAAGAATGAGGCAATAGAAGACGAACAGAAAGCTGCAAAGGAAAAGAACAACGAGGATAAGGAAACCGAAGCCGGAAGAGAAACAACGAACTACAAGAAGGGAACTGTTGAAAAGGAGAAGAACAAAGAAAAAGACAAGATAAAGAATACCGAATGTTCCTTCGATGGAAGAGGCACCATTCCAGATGCCATCAGACAAACCCTTGAACGTGGAGACCTTTCTATCTACACTTGTCTCTATGACTTTACGAATCCGGAATTATTGGAAGAAGATAATAGCTTTGCCTGCCCCGAATGCACGCGTAAAGCAAGAGAAGAAAAGAAGAAGGAACAAGAAGAAGAGGCAATAGTGGAAGCAGAAAAGCAAAGAAGGATGAAAGAAGAAGAGGAGAAGAGGAAAAAACAGGAGGAAGAAGAGGCAGAACGAAAGAGAATAGAGGAAGAAGAAAAGAGAAGACGAGAAAAAGAAGTTGAGGAAGAACAGAAGAGAAAAGAAGAGGAGGAGGGAAACAAAGAAGAAGACAAAAAAGAAAGTGAGGAAGAGCAACTACAGAATGGAGCAACTGAGGAGAATAAAGTAGAAGAATTAGCAAAGGATGACAAGGAAGAAGAGAAGAAAGAAAAAGGCAACACTGACGAAAACGAAAACGAAAACGCAACAAACGAAACTGCACAACTTCAACACTCAGCGCAGAAAACGAAAGCAACAGCCACAGCAACAAAACCTAAAAGATTGGCTAAACGCACTCGCGGTCGCGGTCGCCTAACACCAACAGCTGCTTCTTCAACTCGCCAACAACAGCAGCAAACAGCGATGAACAAAGGAAAAGAAAAAGCGGTTGAAAAAGAGAAAAAAGAAGAAGAATTGTGGATCAAAACTACAGCCACGAAACAATTCTTGATCCATCGACCACCTCCTGTTCTCACTCTCCATCTCAAACGCTTCCGTCAGACCTTCCACGGTTTGGACAAACAGTCCAAGCACGTTGGCTTTCCTTTGGAACTCTCTCTGGGACCTTTTATCGCTTCTCCATCCTCTTCATCCTCTTCTTCTTCATCTTCATCTTCCAACGAAGAAGACAAGAGCAATACCAAATACTCTGGAAGTTATAGACTTTTTGGCGTTGTCGAACATTCAGGAGGACTCGGAGGAGGCCATTACGTTGCTTACGTGCGTTCGGCGGAGGCCGACGGAGCGTGGTGGTACTTCTCCGACAGCCAAGGCCACAGCGTGGACGTCCCCAAGGTGCTTTCCACCCAGGCCTATCTTCTGTTCTACGAGCGCTGTGAGAAGGACCAGTAAGCAAAAGATTTAAAAAAGAACAAGTGTGGAGCGATCGTCTTTGCAACCACTTTTTTTGAATGATGATGGTGTGAAACTTTCTCAAATGCTTTGCAAAAACAGAATAACAACTTAACAAAAAACAAATAACAAAATAACAAAAAAACAAAAAAACAAAAAAACAAAAAAAACAAAATAAAAAACAAATATGTCGCCGTGGGATTCGAACTTGCGGGCAATGTGTCGACAGATAATTATTGGCAAATAGCATTGCTTGCGTCCTTCTTCGAACCGAAGGCTGTTTTTATCGCGAAAAAATATTGTATCCGACGCGTTTCGAACTGACGCCAAGATATTATAGAGCGAAAAAGAAAGAAAGAAAGAAAAAAAGGGGGAAAAAAGATGGTTTATGTTGTGGATTAGCAGCGTTGATCAGGTACGATGTGGAGTGAGTTGAGCGTTCTTCTTCTTCCATACCTTATACCCTTTAACTATGATGTTGTATTCAGGTCAAGTTATTCAAAAAACCAAGAAAATAGAAAAAGCTCTCTGAGGATCATTAGATCAAGATTATCATCTCATCTTCTGATTTTGTCAGAAACAAAAAAAAAACACTGACAATGGGACAAACACAAAGCCTGCACTTTGGAGGGGGTGGAGGCAACGAGGGAGACAGTGCTACCCTCATCCACCGAGTCAACACCAACGGCAACTCTGCCGACACGCGCCTCGTCTTACCGGAGCCCTCGCTTGTCGAATGTTCGTATATCCCTTTTCATCATCAGCTGAAAGCTGATCCATGCACACAATCAAACCATCAAAAAAAACCAGTTAACAGGAAGGAATTGACCAAGATCATGAAAGAGTTCAAGAGAGCGATTGGCAGCAGCAAAAATGCTGCCAGCAGGGAAGTGTTTCTGAAGCTGTTGGTGCAATGGGGCATCACTGAGGCGCTCGCTGATCGTTTCTTCAATGTCTTTGACCGCGACCAAAACGGCTTTATTGACTGTACGTCTCTTCTCTTTTCTCTCGTCTCTCTGCTGCTCCCTTTCTCTTTCCTTCTCCGTTGCTTTCTGCTTCTCTGCTCTCTGCTCTCTCTTCGTCTCTTCGTTTGTCGAGCTTCGTGGTGTGTCTAACTGAACAAATAACTCGCATAGTTTCAGAGTTTGCGCGTGGCATGTCTGCCCTTTGTAGAGGCAATAGACAAGAACGAATTGACTGTACGCAGCTGTTCTCTCCTTCCGTTATTTCTTCTTTGGCCTTATGATCTCTTTTTCCCTGACACACGAAAATATAGTCGCATTCAAAGTGTACGACTTGGACGGCGATGGCTTTGTCCAACTGGAAGAAGTAAAGGAGCTAATCCCAATGCTCCTCCGCTCCGAACAGTCCATCCTGGAGCACGAGTCCCGCGAGCACCTCGGCCGCTCCGTCGAGGACGTTCTCTCTTTGGAAGAGTTTGGAGCGCAGATCATAGACGAGGAAGAAAGCGCGTTGCAGGAAGTGTTAACGGCTTTCAAGAAAGCCGACTTGAACTCGGACGGAAAGCTGTCACGAGAGGAGTTTACGGCGTTTGTGGAGGAGAATGCGGATTTGGTGGCCAACTTTTTCAACTTTTTTGCCTACGAGGACATTTACGAGCGACGTCAGGACAAGTGGTGCCATTGGTGGTGTTGTTGAGAAAGGAGGAAAGAGGGGACAAAGAACGGAAAAGAATGGAAAGGAGCTGAGAACAAATGAACGACGCGAAATAAGAAGAAAGAAAGAAAGAAAGAAAGAAACGACAAGAAAGAAAGAAACGACAAGAAAGAAAGAAACGACAAGAAAGAAAGAAACGACAAGAAAGAAAGAAAGAAAGAAACGACAAGAAAGAAAGAAAGAAAGAAACGACAAGAAAGAAAGAAACGACAAGAAAGAAAGAAAGAAAGAAACGACAAGAAAGAAAGAAAGAAACGACAAGAAAGAAAGAAAGAAAGAAAGAAAGAAAGAAAGAAAGAAAGAAAGAAAGAAAGAAAGAAAGAAAGAAACGAGAAGACAGAAAGAAACGACTAGAGAGAAGGAAACGACAAGAAAGAAAGAGACACAAAATGTAGAAAAAAGAAGAAGAAGGAAGGCGTTTGTATTTATTTTGTAATATTGGATTTTCTTCTTTTCATCTCTTTCTTGTATCCCGCTGAGCTGTACACTGCGAAACGAACGGTAAACAGCACAGTTTCATTCCCTTCAGCAACGACGAGGGAGCAATACCGATTTGCCGTGCTTGTCGCCGTCGGCGAGGGAGTTCCTGCTTTAACATCAAAACAAATACGAAACTCTTCTCCCAGACGCCTGGTGGTGGGCGTGTTCCTAAAGCCATCAAGCATACAATCGAATGGGAATGACTCCGTTACGTCTGGCTGCCAAGAGATTGTTAGGGAGGCAGGTTGGTGGGCCGGAAAGGACAGTTCGGTGCGGAACTTGTACGTCGTCTTGGTCTTGAGCGGAATTGGTTCGTTGCCTGCGTTCTGCTGTTGCAGTTGTTTAGGAAGAATGAGGATGACGAGAGGGTGATTAAAGGGGATGGTGGAGTGGTAACGAGAGAAGCGAGGTGGCGTCAAGCAGGTCTCAAGATGCTTACGCAACTCTTCTGCGTGCTCTAAAGCCTTGCGCCAGCCCTGACTTCCTGGGTTGTGTTGCGAAGTCACGTCAATGAACCGGCTCAATTCTTGCCGCAGAGGGCCGAACCAGTTCTCTTCTTCTGTCCCCTGTAGGCCTGCCAGGAAACCGGGTGGTGAGCATGGTTGTGGTTGTGCCGCTGTTCTTGTCACTGCGGGACCTGGTTCTGGAGCCTGCGGTGATGGCGCGGGAGGTTGCGATAATGGAGTTTCCTGCAGCGGCCATGTAGTGCTGAGTAGAGTGGAGAAGTCAGACGTTTGATATAAGCCAGCAACCCAATCAAGTCCTCTTGTCCTGGACCCTCCATGTTGTCTGCATGTATTGTTTTGTTTTACCTGGGATTCATTTGGGGTTGCTTTGTCAGAAACACTCTGCCTTTGATTACCAGCAAGAGTCATGGATACCTGGCCTGGCTTGCTTCGGCTCCTAATTTGAAATAGCATCGGAGCCAGCAGCACGGGTCCTGGCTACTGGGTTGTTTTTTTGGAAAGGATGGTAGCCAGCAGCATGGGTCCTGGCTACTGGATGTTTTTTTTAGAAAGGATGGTAGCCAGTAGCATGGGTCCTGGCTACTGGTTTATACCACCGAACAGTACTTGGGTGCATCCACATGGATGGTACCAACAATTTTGTTTATTTTAACAAACATACAAGCATGGAAGTCATAGCCACATCCCGTAATCCATCATCTGTGTCTGGTGCTTCTTCTGCCGTCGCTTCTTCTTCTACCTCAGCTTCTTCATGTTCTTCTTCTTCTTCGTCTTCAGCCGCTCACAACACCCAAACATTCGTGATGTGGAACAATAAGGGTGGAGTAGGAAAGAGCACTTTGACTTTCAACATCGTTTGCGAATACGCCAGGCAATTCCCTGATCGAAAAGTCCTAGTGATGGATATGTGTCCGCAAGCCAATAGCACCTCCTTCTTCTTGGGAGGTGGGCCTTCTGGCTTCAGGGCTGCGGAAGAGCTGATGAGCGAAGGAAGAACCACCATAGCAAGGTATATCGGTGAGAATTTGGACCAACAAATGAAGAGACCTGCGCAGGATTATCTCATCCAACCGAAGAACTACTCTGACTATGTGCCGGAAAACGTCTACCTCCTGCCTGGAGACAACAAACTGGACATGATCGCCTCCCAGCTGGAAGACAAAGCAGGAGTGAAGACCGTTCTTAAAGGGAGCCCCCAGCCGTATTACGTGGTGCACACGATGATGCGCCGATTCATCGAGGAGGTCACCTCGCAGAACGACGGAGGCGCTGCCAGCTGGGTGGTCTTTGCAGATACCAACCCCGCCTTTACGGTGTACACGAGGATGGCCCTGTGCTCTTGCGATAAGCTGCTGGTTCCCTGCAACCCAGACGACTTTTCGGTCAACGCCGTCAAAATGATAACCGACCTGCTTTGTGGAGCCATCGCTCCAGCACCATACTCGTTTACCACCTTTGCCAAAAAGGCTGCCAAGTACGGTCTGCCACTTCCAAAGCTCCGTCTGGTCATCGCCAATCGCTTCCTTGTTCGGGAGGGAATGACCCCACGCCTCTACAAAGGCACCCAGGACCGGCTTTCCAACACCGTGCTCTCCGTCCTGAAGAACGATCAGAACAAGGACTTCCTGTACCCCCTCCAGACCTCGGCGGACTCCACCATCACCGGCATGTCGGTTACAGTTGGGCAGTTCTCGGATTTCTACACCACGGTGGTGCCTCTTTTCCACTCGGCTGGCGTCTTCTCCTCCTACAGCGGCATTCCTATGTCGTTCATGCTCCCTGGGGATAAGGAAATAGAGGGAAAGAAGACCAAGATAGGGGTGTGCCCGTTGATCAGTGCTGGGTGGGCCATCCAGGACATCATCGCCCTGCTGGAAGGGAACACCGAACGGAAAACCTACATTGCACCTAGAACAGCGCAAAAGCGGGTCATGCGGGTTCGACCTGTGCCTCAAACATTCAACCAAAGAACACTGGTTTGTCCTCTCTCTCTCTCTCTCTCTCTCTTTCTCCTCTCTCTCAAGATCAACCCTTTTTATTATTTTTATAGTGCATTGTTCTTCTGTCTCATCCCACTCTCTCTCTCTCTCTCTCTCTCTCCTACAGGATTGCATTGACAGAACGCAGGTCGAAGTTATTGTCGAAGAGGTGTGCTCTGATCAAGAAGACCCTCTGCAGGGCAAAAGGAAGCGCTCCGTGCAACATGGCGTTGACCGGACCGCCAACAGCGGACCGGCGGAGGAATTACAGGGAACTGGATGGGATGTGGAAACCGATGAAGAGGAAAAAGAGAAAGAGACCGAGCAGCGACCGAAAAGGATTCGCCTCCAAGCTAGAAGGTCTTCGCGCAGCAATAAGCGTTCAGAGAAACCCAACAAAACAAAATAGAAAAAAAAGATATGTATATTTCTTTAACCAACAGTTCATCAGAGAGATTGAAGGATTGCGTTAGCGCAGTTCTTACCAGGAGCGCCCATGACGCCGCCGCCCGGATGCGCTCCAGAGCCGCAAAGAAACAGTCCTTTGATGGGGCTGCGATAGCGGCCGTAGCCCGCCGCTGGTCGGCATAAATATAACTGGTTCAACCCCATCGCTCCATGAAATATGTTTCCTCCTATATTTTTGTTATTTGTTTGTAAGAATAAATATACAAGAGAGAGAGAAAGAGAGAGAGAGAGCGAGAGCGAGAGATGAGAGAGAGAGAGAGAGAGAGAGAGAGAGAGAGAGAGAGAGAGAAGGCAAAGCAAAGGAAAAGGAGACGTACCGGTAAGGCCAAAGACTCGCTCCAGCTCGGGAGGAGGCAGGATATCCCTATGAATAATGGATGCGGTGAAGCCGGGAGAGTACTTCTCTATCAGCGCAAACACGCGATCAGCGTATTTCTCTTTTGTTGCTTCGTCCCATTGTTCATCCTTTGTTATTGTTATATTGTGTTTTAAGTTCTAAAAGGAAACAAAATAAAAGAAAAGAAAATGTACCTTGAGATGGTAAGGAGCATATTGAACGAACAAAGAAGCAACATGATGGCCAGCGGGAGCCAAGGTAGAGTCTACCGAAGAGGGGATTGTCATTTCAATGACTGGCCGAGAAGAAAAGCGGCCGTTGAGAGCGTCTCTGTAGGCCTCTTCTATTTGTTCGCAGTCCTCCACAAAGTGGATTGTTCCCATATGTTGTGGTCCTGCTTTATTATCTGTTGGTTTTTTTTTTGTTTAGCAGAGATCATAGAACACAGGCAAAGCGAGAGAATCAGAATAAGAGAATAGGGGAAAGAGTAGGGACAGAAAGAGAGAGAGAGAAGAGAGGGGCGAGGGGAGGCAACCTTTAACAGGACAACAACTAAAGTTTGGTAGAGTGTTCATAGCAATGTTGATTTTCATTACAGGAGAAGTGTAGTCAAAGCCAGCAATAGTCCTTCTAAACTCATCCGGCAAAAGCTGTGTTTGAGCCTCCGAAGAAAGAAGCTTCCGAAAAGTGACCTCGGGAGTTGCATTCGACAGAACTAGGTTGCTCTCCAACTTTGTTCCATCCTCCAATTCTACTCCCACAACATCGCTTGAAGAAGATGAAGGAGAAACATCGGCACGAGTTAATACAGAACGAACAGCAGCGTTGGTTTGTATGGAAACGCCTTGGCTTTTAGCAAAGGAGGCAATGGCTTGGGAGACAGCGCCCATGCCGCCTTGTACATAGCACCACGCTCCTTTCTTGCCATCTACTTCTCCCATTACTTTTTGTTGAGAAGAGGAAAGAGAAAGATAAACAGCGTGAGAATAGACCAATAAAGGATATGATAGGAAAAGAAGTGAGAAAAGAGACCATGATGTAACAGGACGTATCCACTTCCAGCGACACTTGGGCTGGTCATAGCACCGATGATAGCATCTGTGGCTAACGTGCTTTTCAAAGGTTCTGACTCTGTTTTATATTTAGAAAAAGGTTGGTTAAGACTGAAAGAAACAATACGAACGAGCAAGGGACGACAATATTACCAAACCACTTGTCAAGAACTTGACTGGCGGGAGCAGTCATGAGCTCCCACAGAGCAGGTATCTCTTCTCTGAACTTGGCTGCTCGTAATCCTAAGTCCATAAGTGACTTAAGTTCTTTCATTTTCTGTACATTTGTTAGTTTTGTCCTGAAACTAAACAAGAAAAAAAGGAGGAATAGAAAGCAGCAGCAACAGAAGAAGAAGAAGAAGAAGAAGAAGAAGAAGAAGAACAAGAACAAGAAGAAGAAGAAGAAGAAGAAGAACAAGAAGAAGAACTAGAGGAAGAAGAAGAAGAAGAAGAAGAAGAAGAAGAAGAAGAACAAGAAGGAAGAAGCAGAAGAAGAAGAAAGAGTTTAACTTTAGAGAGCGGAAGGTTCTCGTTGTGGTGGAGATTTGGAGGTGCTTCATCCAACAGAGGCGTAACGAAGGAAACTAACTTGCTGAGCTGCTCCTCATACTTTGGATACATTTCTGCGTCTTTTGCCGAGAACTAATAATCGCCATGAACCAGAAAAATGAACAGTTAGAAAGACGAAAGGAGAACAAACAGAAGAAAAAAAGAGCAAGCTGAAGAAAAGAAGAACGCAGAGTGACGAACAAAAGAAAGAGAACGACGAGACAACCTCCAAACAACACAACACAACACAACACAGCACAGCACAGCACAGCACAGCACAGCACAGCACAGCACAGCACAGCACAGCACAGCACAGCACAGCACAGCACAGCACAGCACAGCACAGCACAGCACAGCACAGCACAGCACAGCACAGCACAGCACAGCACAGCACAGCACAGCACAGCACAGCACAGCACAGCACAGCACAGCACAGCACAGCACAAAACGAACTTTGCTGATCTCCTCTCTGTTCATGGCCATATCGGCCCCCATCATCAAGTATCGGCCGTCCAGCATGGGAGTAAAGGAAGAGGGGTTGCGGTGGAAGAGCTTCAGGCCGTGCTCCTTCAAGCGAAGCTCCTGCACGATGCTCGGCCGAAAGAGGCTGAACAGATAAGAGGCCCTGGAGTACTTGTAGCCCGGATGAAGCTCCTCCGTCACGGCGGCCCCTCCCACCACATGACGCCGCTCCAACACCAACACTTTCTTTCCTGCCTTTTTTTTTTTGGTGTTTCGAAAAGAAACAGAGTGAGAAAGAAAGAGATGAAACACAAAAGTGGAACAAACTTTGGCGAGATAAGAAGCAGCAACGAGGCCGTTGTGGCCAGCGCCGATGATGATGGCGTCCCACTTGGCGGGGGCAGAAGAAGTGGAGTAGCGACAAACAGAAGAAGATGAAAAGGGGAGCCCGCTTCCTCTGGGAATGCCCTGACTCGCCGTGGGCCAAACGCGCGGCATGCTACATTGCTTGAGCACCCCACCCAGCATGCTGCTGTTTGCTTTTTTTTTTGTTGGCCTTTTGCCGCTTAGCTTTGGCTTTGCGGTAGTGGAATTGGCATCATTAATATGACCGAAAAGAAATGGCAAGGGGAAAAAAGGGCAGCAAATATGTCCTTGCGCTTCCCTGCTAAGCTATCAGTGTCGACAAGGACCACTGTCAAACTGAATCATTGCGCGTCGGTCATTTGTCTTAGTACGACCTTCGGGTGAATCGATCAGCGGATATTCGCGTCCAGCGGTAAAACCCGAGAAGACAGCGAAAATGTGATTCTGTTTTCGCTGGGGAAATTCGCCGCAAGCGGTTCCATTCTGAGAGGCTTACGTGGAAATTCGTGTCGTCATGGTTTATTGTTGTCGAAGATGGAGAGTGCCCTTTGGGCAAAAAGAACGGGGCAGAAGCAGGAACCAGGCCTGCCCGAGGAGGAGGAAATACCACGGAAGCAGGTGGCGGAGGCTCAACGGTGGTGGTATCAAGCTTGAACGCTTTGCTTGTTTGAAGAGGCTGTGGGAAGTTCCGTGGACCACCTCCGCGGAACGAAGAGAGGGAACAGCAAGGACAACGCCCACGAGCAGACAATCACGCGTTCGAACCTCTGCGTGGGACTTTTACTTTTGTCTCTGCACACAGAAAAGATGATGAACGGCATGCGTGTTTTGTGCTATACCGTGCCGGCTAGCCCTGCCGCAAGGCCAATTTTGGCCAAGCACACCAGTTTCACCACAACTGTCGCGTGGCAGCTCTGGGTCCGTCCCTCGATTGGAGGAGGTCATCCTTCCCGTGTTTTATGTCAGGGCACAACACCCTCCTCGTTAACGGCGACCTCTTCCGTAAGCCACGCAGAATCGCCCTGTGTCAACAATCTGCCGTCCAAACCGGAAGATTCAGCAACACGCTATCGAGTGTATCTGGTTGCCCTGTTGGGGATCCTGCCCCTTTCACTCCTGTCCAAGTATTACAGCGATGTGCGTTTTCCCCGTTCATTTTTGTTTCCTTGAGTTTGTATTTGCTGACTATTTTCACCACAATAGCGTTTGGAAGACAACAAGAACGAGGTATCGTTCTGCTCCAAAATGATTCAAGAACAATTCGATCGAGGAGTTACGGTCGATAAGGAGATGTTTGAGCCGCTCATCGAGCGACCATACATGGACGATTTAAAGGGCGAACTTCGGTCGCGAGACATCTTTCAGCTAGTGGTTGGCCCGAGCGGCTCAGGAAAGACGTGGTCATACCTGCTGGCGGCAGAGCAACGCCGAAACACCATTTACCTCTCTTTGCGTGGAGGCAGAGACGCCGACTTTGTGAAGCTTGTGGCGCAAAGCTTGGGGATAATTGACACCGCTAACCTTGACGCCAGGTATGCTCTCTGCTCTATGCCGTGAAACCAACATTAATCTTCTCCATAGCACCTTAGTAGCGGCATTTAATGACGCAGTGCAAGCGAAGGCCCCTAAAACCCATACCAAAGACGCTCCCCAGCCTCTGGTTATCATCCACGACCCTCAAAGTTGCTTTAAGGAGACAGCACAACCTACGCTCGGGATGGAACGCTTTTTCGCAGTGCTAGCGGACTTGAGCAAAGCCGGAAAGTTGGGCGTTGTCTTCCTGTCCAGCTCGCGAGATGCAGTGAGGCTGCTGAAAGAACGTGTTGACTCCTTCTTGCTTCCTTCCCTTTTTTTTGGTTCTTATTTTTTTGCACTTTACAGCACTAACTTCACACTCATGGCAGTATCAGGTTACAGGTACCGGCTTTCTGTAAAAAACATGGAGTACATTCCGATAGAAACAGTGCGTGACCACCTCGTCACATATGAGCATTTCAGCGAGGAAGCCGCCGATGAAATGGTGGAAAAGCTTGGCAGCCATCTTGGCCATATCAACAGAGTACGCCAAAAGATTGTTGCCAAGAAGCGGAACCACGCTGGCGCATGGTCCAAAGCTGATGTCGAAGGTTGGTCTGCTCTCCCGCTGTTTACTCTGGAAAACAAACTTCAACTCTTACTATGGTTAAAACCCACACACAGAGGCCATCAATGAAGTTATTTATAACTTGGAGCAGCACCTGCGTCCACTATTTGAGCAAGAGAGAGATCCAACGTTAAGGTTGGTGGCATACCTTGTGTGTAAAGCACTGCAGGGACAAGAACGCAAAACCATCACAAAGTCGCAAGTGTTATATTTGCTCCATCAGAGTCTCACTGAAGACATCAAGACTTTACCGCTCAATGAGAGTGAGGAAGTTCCAATGGACACCATTGCTACCAACGAGTTGTTTGTGGTGATTGAAACGTTGCTTGAAAAGCGAGTGCTTCGAGACGTGGACGGCAAACGGCTCGCTTTGCATAACCAAGGCCTTGCAACCGCATTCAGCAACCTACTCAAGGAGAGTCACATTTGGGTTGGCATACTGCAGGCACGAAAAAAATTGCAGGACAGAGCAAAACCACAGCCACCACAACGTCCGTGAAGAAAAGAGGGTGAACCAGGCCAGTTAACACTGGGTCAAATAACTGGCCTGGTTCACCCTTTTTGACACCATACGGCACCACTTGTGAAGCCAAAAAGCTTTCTCCCCTATCTGTAGCTTTGATGAAAAAACTAAGTTTCAGAGAGAGAGAGAGAGAGAGAGAGAGAGAAAGAGAGAGAGGAGAACAAGCCCTCCCATCCTGTTTCAAATGTGTTAAGAGAGGTCGTTGGGTCATCTGTCGTTCTTTCTCTCTCTCACAAGAAAGAAAGAAAGAAAGAGAGGAAGGGATAAAATAAAACACACAATTCTTTATTTACCGTTTCTTTTACTGTCCCTCCTCTTTGCCTTCCTCCTTATCCCCATCGTCCCCATCATCGCCGTCATCCCCCTCATCCCCATCGTCGCCCTCTCCCTGCATATCAGAAGTCCAGAGCGTGAGGTTGTCTCGCAGCAGCTGCATGATCAGCGTGGAGTCCTTGTACGAGTCCTCGCTCAGTGTGTCCAGCTGGGCAATGGCGTCGTCAAAGGCCTGCTTGGCCAGTTGGCAGGCCTTGTCCGGGGAGTTTAGGATCTCATAGTAAAAGACGGAGAAGTTGAGGGCCAGGCCCAGGCGGATAGGGTGCGTGGGGGGCAACTCCGTGTTGGCCACGTCGGTGGCGGACTGGTAGGCCGCCAGGGAGTTCTCGGCAGAGGCTTTGCGGGCATCGCCTTGCGCAAACTCGGCCAAGTATCGGTGGTAGTCTCCCTTCCTGTTGAGTTTTTTCTGAAGTTAAAATTTTTATATAACAAAGCTAAAGAGAGTTTTGATCGGATTGTTCAAAATGTGATTGAATGTGGATTTTTGTATAGAACAAAAATCATGGGTGGTGAAAACAATAATAATCGGATGATGAAACACAAGAAACGTACATTTTGTAGTAAAAGACTTTGGATTCGCCGTTGGTGGAGGACGGGATGAGGTGGTCCTGCAGGACGCTCAATATGTCTTTGCAAATCTCAAAGAGCTCGGTCTCGACCTTGGTGCGGTACTCCTTGATGCGCTTCACGTGGGCCTCGTTGCCCTTGTTCTCCTCCTTCTGCTCGATGGAGGAGATGATCCTCCAGGAGGCGCGGCGGGCGCCGATGACGTTCTTGTAGGCCACGGAGAGGAGGTTCCTCTCCTCCACGGTCAGCTCCACGTCCTTGTTGGCCACCTTCTTCATGTAGTCCACCATCTCGTCGTAGCGCTCGGCCTGCTCGGAGAGCTTGGCCATGTATACGTTCTCCTCACGGTCGCCCATCTTTCTTTGTGTGTACGTGCGCTACCCTTTTGCTACTTTTCTTGTTTGAAACAATAAAAGAAAGTCTCTTTGTTTTTGCCGTAAACTTTTTTTTTCTTCCAGGAGACGCACTGCGATAAAAAAAAAACTGCAACACACGACCCGGACGAAAATATCAGCGCAAACGAAGCCAATGATTTTTTTTACATTTTGGGTGTTGTTGGGTAGTTTGAAATAAAACGGCCGAGCCAATGGAGAATGGAGGTAAACTCTCCGAGCAAGGATGCCATTGGCCAGAACTCTGTTTTTTTTTGTTGGGATCAATTAAGGAGACCCTCGACTACCGTATCGAGGATACGCACTCGACGAGGGGCACTACGTTACCGTGCAACGATATCAGGACGACACGATTTCGTTATTCGTGGACATATAGGGATGCAGCATTTGACCTGGCCAGCTGCACAACACGAAGTAGCCAAAAGAGAAGCAACTCTCTGATGGAAGAAGAACGCTTTGGCGATGAGCTCGCCGACCTCTGTCACCGCTTTTGGGGCAAGCTGCCCAAGACAGGCAAGCCCAGCTCCGCTGATGGGGGTCGCGAGTGGACCGTCTTTGCCGCCATTGTCATGACCTCCTGCTCCGCTGGTGAAGAGGCCAAAGTGGTCGCGGTGGGCACGGGCAACAAATGCCTGGGCGGCAGCCAGCTCAGCGCACATGGCGACGTGCTCAACGACTGTCACGCAGAGGTCGTGGCCAAGCGGGCCTTCCAACGGTTCTTGTGGGAGGAGCTGCAGCAATACTTGAAAGAGGGCAGAGAGGGGCTTCGCTCTGACGGCGATAGCCTGTTTGTGCCTTGTGCTCCCATAGAGGAGGAGAATGGAGATGGACCTTTGTTACCGGTGGCAGTTTCTCCACGGTATCGGTTCCATCTCTACGTGAACCAGTGCCCATGTATGTTCGTCCCCTCCATACTCTCTGTCTCTGTCTCTGTCTCTGTCTCTGTCTCTGTTGTCTCTGTCTCTGTCTCTGTCTCTGTCTCTGTCTCTGTCTCTGTCTCTCTCTCTGTCTCTGTCTCTCTCTGTCTCTCTCTCTCGCTGTCTCTGTCTCGCTCTCTGTCTCTCTCTCTCGCTGTCTCTGTCTCGCTCTCTGTCTCTCTCTCTGTCTCTCTCCGGCTCGCTTCTCTCTTCTCTTCTCTTATCTCTTCCTTTGGTTCTCTTATCTTTTTAAGCTGGCTTATTCTTATTCTTTTCTTTGTCCAAAGGTGGTGACGCTAGTATCTTCCCGTTATCACCGCAAGTCGAAGCTTCTTCTTCTTCTTCTTCTTCTTTGGCACACGTACACGAGAAACAAGAGACAAACCAAGAAGCAGCACAAGAACCGGGAAAAGAAATGGCAAAAGACAAAGAGAAAGACAAAGAGGGGGAAGGAACGAAAAGAAAACGAGATGCAATGGAAACAAAAGAAACAACAGGAGAAGAGGACAACGACCAATTAGCAAAGACCAACACGACCAAGAAGAAGAATCGCAACAAGAGACAGCGTCCGGAAGAAGACATACAACGAACAGGTGCCCGATGTGTTGAAGGCGAATTGGAGGACCCCGTACTTATTTTCTTCACTCTCTTGTGCTTTATTATTCTCATTTCCTTATCTTTTCTGTCATTCACAAAACAGAAAGGGGAGGGAATGGAGTACCACGTAACTGGGGTTCTTAGAACGAAGCCAGGAAGAGGAGATCGTACCAAGAGCATGTCTTGTAGGTTCTCTTTCTTTTCGTTCATACTATTGTTTTTGTCTCTCTCTCTCTCTCTCACTCTCTCTCTCTCTCTCTCTCTCTCTCTCTTTCACTCTCTTGTTATCGACTACTTATTTTTTTTGAAAGTGATAAAATAGCACGATGGACGGCGGTAGGACTACAAGGAGCGTTGCTTTCCTTCTTTATAAAAGGTGGTGTGTTTCTTGACTCCATCATCGTAGGAGAACTTTTTCATGAGCACTCCCTTCGGCGAGCCTTTGTTGAACGCACAGATGGCATTCATGATGATGGTGTGTTTTGTTGAACTCTTTGTGTTTTTTTTTGTTTCTATTCATCATGTTAAATATTAACAAAATAGGAAGAGTTGTTTCTATTTTATCAACGAAGCATCGATTTGAGTTCAGCAAAGAACGTATTCAAGGAAGAGCTGCTGAATTGGGTGTCAAGGATGTTGCTTCCTCTTATTGTAATTTCATTTCTGCCTTTTCCTTTTGCTTTCTTTTTACCAAACAAAAATAACAAAAAATGAAAACAAACAGCATTGAATTGGTGGTGTCGACGAAGAGAAGAACAACAAAGAG
Organism: Balamuthia mandrillaris; assembly: GCA_031835245.1. Lineage (NCBI taxonomy): Eukaryota > Discosea > Longamoebia > Balamuthiidae > Balamuthia > Balamuthia mandrillaris. The sequence continues at coordinate 160,320 of JAVKOQ010000052.1, read as the reverse complement.
CAGCCAACAACGACGGAACCATTTATCCACCAGTGGAAGTGGTGGTCGGCACTTTAGGCAAAAGGCTTGGCATCAACCGACGAAACTGGAACAATCCGAAGCTTCGTTCTCGTCTCTGTAAAGCTGAACTCTTTGCACTATTTTGGTCTACCATCCGGCTCCTTCAAACATCGTCTTCCTCTTCTGCTTCACCTTCATCCTCTTTACCTCCTTCATTACAAAGGTATTCATTTCTATTTTTACTCTCTCATCTTTTATTTTCTGTCTTCTTACTTCCTTGCAAACAATAATGGAACAAAAAAAGCTTTTTGGATCTTTCAGAGAGTGAACAAACATATCACGCTGCCAAAGCAGCAGCCATAAATGCTAACTTGATACCTACAAAACGGTTTCTCGCGCACAGAGCATTCGCCAACTGGATAGTCGCTGATCCTTCTCTAGAAGCGTTTACACTTTCGGCTTCTTCATTTGACTAACATAAAAGAAACTTTTTTTTGTAATTAAGTTGCAAGGTTTGTTATTCTTGTTCTTTGTTTACTTACAGTGTTTCTTACTTACAAGCATAAATAAATATTTACACAGAGAAGATGAAATAGGAAGCAGCAGCAGCTATCGCAGCACTCACTGCGCAGCATGCTGACAAAGTAAAAGAAGATGAAGGAGAAGAAACAATTGGCGCAACGAAAGAAGATTTGACAGCCTCTTCTGATTCTGCTTTCTGTTGTACTTCGTCATCGCAGCTTTCTTCTCCGCTTTCATCGGAAGAGCAAGAAAGAGAAGAAGCAGAAAAGGAATTTCTGCGTTGTTGCTTTCTCTTCTTTTTGTTTTGCCTTCTTCTTTCCTTTCGCCTTCTTTCGGTTTCTTCTTTGTTGGTTTGGTGGTTGTTATTGTTGTCTTTTGCTTCTTCTTGCGTCAGCTCTGCAATAAATGAAGTCATTGCCTCTTCTTGTGTTTGTTCTGGTTCGAGTTCTTCTTCTTGTTCTTGTTGGATTCTCTCAACAGCATCATTTGTGATGTCTTTTTCATCCTCTCCTTCTGTTGGTTTCGAGGGACAACTTTCAACGATCGTTTCAGCGCCGTCTTCACAATCCGAAGAGCTTGTTGAAGAAGCTGGAGAAGAAGTCACCGAAGGAGAAGACGAGGAAAGAGAAGGGGATAGCTCTCTCCATTTCGGCGCGGCTTTGTCAACTTGATTGAAACGGCTGTTGCGAGAAGAAGCGGAAGGAGAAGCAGAAGAACCGCTTTCCGAAGAAGCACTTCCTTCCAAAAGCTTCGTTCCAACTTTCTTAACTTCTACCTCTTTCTCTCTCTCCTTGTCAATCGAGCTGCGTCGCTGACGTTGTTGATGGTGATGTTGCTGTCTCTTCTTCCTATTCTCGACAATGCTTTCTTGGTGCGGCCTATACGCAATGCTCGTACTAAACTTGATGTCCTCTTCTTCGTCTCCATCTTCCCCAAAACCAGAAGACATTGAAGCTCCATCCAACAAACGCTCCAAGCGCCAGCGAAGCAGCTGAATACCCTCCTCATCCTCCGCGTCCTTATTCCAAAGCGTGAGATAGGCGCCATTCCTCCTCAACGACAAGGTGGCCCCATGCACGCTCTCATCCGCTCCAACGAACCTCGAGCAGATCATCGCCACCGCAACTCGTTGGAAGATATCCACCGCTTTGCGCTCCACTCTTTCTTGTTGGAGTTCGTCTCTTCTGTTCGTCTTCGGCGAAGAAGAAGGAGAGGAGAAGGACAGGTTGATGGCGAGTTTGCCTCCGTTTCGGTTGGCACGATCTTCCCACAGCGGCAAAGTCGAATGCTTGAAGAGATAGAGAGTTGGAGAAGAAGCTGAAGAATTGGACGATGAAGAAGCACGGAAGGAAGAGGAGAATGAAGAAGAGGACCAGAGAGCGTCCCAAGTGGCCATGAACTGACCGTACGTGCCAAAGACGTCCGTCTTGGTCAGTCGGTTCAACCAACTTTGCTTCGTAAGACCTTTCGAAGAAGAGGAAGAACAGGTCTTTTGCTGTTTCTTTTTCGTTTCGAAAGAGGAGTTGGCGTTCCTCTTCTTCTTTTCATACCAAAACAGCCAGTTGTGCTTCAGCTTGACGTCCTCCAAAGCCGCAACCACAGAAGGACTGGTCATCAGAGTCGGAGAGCTAGCTGCCTCCACAACACCATCTCCGGAGGACGAAGATGAAGAAGCAGATTCGTCTTCCGAGCTGTTAATGTTCGTTGGAGCAACATCAAACGAAGCAAGAGCCGGTTGAAGAGGTTGCTTCTTCTTGTTCTTGGTCTTTTGGGCGCGCGCCAGCTCGGCCTTCTTACGCCTCAGCGAGGTGCCACGAAAGCCTCTCTTGGCCGCGGAAGAGGCTGTCTTCACCTTCTTCGTGCTTTTCGGCTTTCGGTCTCTCTCTTCTTCATCCGACTCGGAGGAAGAGGAAGTGATGGAGAGTTCGCCCGAGTCGAGGAGCGGATGACTGGCAGTGGCGTCCATGCTCTCGAGCGATGGAGCAAAGAGAGCAGCGGCGGCAGCGTCCTCGAGGTGAGAAAGATGAGGCGCGGAGGCGACCAGCTCAAAGTAGTCGTGGGGAGCGCCGACGGTGGCGATCGACGAGCTCGACAGGAGGGCAGAGTCCGTGGTGAGGACAGAGGCCAACAACAACAAGAAAACCTTCGACATGATGAGAACTGTTTGTTTGTTTGTTTGTTTGTTTGTGGCAGAAGAAGATGACGTTAGAGAGTGTCCTATAATAAGCGTATATAGGTAGTATGTGGTGCAAGAAAGACAAGAGAAGAGAGGCATTACCTGAGGGGATATAGGATAATAATAAAAGTGGGAGTTTTACAACGCGTCACAGGAGAGAGCGGGTGGGTCAACTGTAAGACTATTTGTACAAATAATATAATGAGAGAGAGAGGTCAGTGTGTCAAGTTTTTTTTTTTTGGTTATATTTATAGGGAGAGAGAGAGAGAGAGAGAGAGAGAGAGAGAGACGGAGAGAGAGAGTCTGTTTTTAAAATTGGTTTTCTGTCAAAGAAAAATACGAGAGAGACATATGTCTCGTCTCGTCGTTCTTTTTTTTTGTCCCAAAGAGAGAGAGAGACATTGGACAAAGCCAAAAAGGAGGAGGAGACGCAAGCCGCTTACCTAAATGTCAAAAGCTGTTTTTGTAATGGTTTGTTATGTCAGAAAGAAGCGAAACCTCTGATTTTGTTGTTGCTTTGTCTGTCAACGTATAACACGATGAAAACTATGGCCAAAGAAAAAAAAAAAAAGTCCGGAGGCCTCTTGGATAGAACTATCTGGTGGTGGTCTTGTTGCGTGACGCACACAGCAATGAGAGATGGTGACGAGAAAGGGGTGACGTGGAGGGACCCATTTAAGGGAAAGAAATCGGGAGAGTTGACCGCCACGTCACCTGCTAGGGTGATTTGGACCAATCGGCATCGCTTTAATTCGCTTAAAAAGGATAACTATAACAATTAAGAATAAAACCGACCGTCAACGTGTCCAACTACAACCACGCGACATTTCGGCGAGAGCGTGGTGGTTGGGGAAAAAGGAACGAGTTTTCGTGCGAAGGGGGGCGACGAAATAAGCCAACACACTCCAATGAGGCGGATGGTCCATCGCTACCTGCCCCATGTTTTGTGTGAAAACGTATTCCTTTTTTTTCTATGATTGGGTTGGATTTTTCGCGTGTTCTGCTGGTGCAAAAGCGGCGTTGTTTCCATTGGTCTTCGTTGTGATTCCAGCTCTTTTTCTGTGGCAGTCTTCTGGTCCCTCCTCGTCCCTTTTCTAGTTCGTGGTATCTGAAGTTTATTGCAACGTTTGAGCTTTGTCGTGTCGACTAAGGAAACAACAAATGACACGTCGACACGAGAAAATTAAGTCGACATAATTCTCTTTCTGTCGACGTGAAGACGTTCCTCATGTCGACGTAACGATAGGATTGCCAGGCGTGAAAGATGGAGAACGGGCCGACGCCGGCGTTGAGCTTGGAGAAGAAGCTGTTTCACGCCTTCAAGAAAGCGCCGGGAACCAAGCCTCATCAAAAGGAGGTGACGGAGGCCTTTGCCTTCTTCAAGAAAGTCGAAAAATTCGCATCTTCGAAACAAGTGGTACATTTTATCTCATCTCACACGTTTTCTCATTCTTTATCACTAATCTTTTTTTTTTGTGGTAAGGTCATTGAAGTGTGTGCCTCTCATGGACTTATATCTCTGTTGTTTCTGGCCTATCGAAAGGCAACGAAAGCCATACTGATAGACCCTCACCGTCCGGGTTCCTTTGATGCCATGCTCTCCGCTTGGGCCGACTTTCTTCCTTCTGTTTCCAGTTCTTCTTCTTCTTCCTCTTCTTCTTGTTCTTCTTCTTCTTCTTCTGGTTCTTCTTCTCCTTCTCCTTCTCCTTCTTCTTCTTCTTTTTGTTCTTCTTCTTCTTCTTGTTCTTGTTCTTGTTCTTGTTCTTCTTCTTCTTCCTCTTCTTCTTCTTGTTCTTCTTCTTCTTCTTCTTCTTCTTCTTCTTCTTCTTCTTCTTCTTCTTCTTCTTCTTCTTCTCCTTCTCCTTCTCCTTCTTCGTCATTCGTTGAGTTTCTGGAAGAAGACCTCAAAGTGGCGTTACCTCGCCTCCTCTCCTCTCTTTCACAAGAAGCAAAAACAAACGCCAAAGGCCAACAGCAGCAAGAAGAACAGCAACCAACCGGGGAAGATGAGAGAAGCAAAAGAAGCGAGCGGCCAACCCTGGGTCACGTGATGGTGGTGGCCTGTCATTCGTGCGCCCACCTCACGGACGAGCTCATCGACAGATGCACCGCTGCTGCTGTTGACTTTGCCATCATGCCATGCTGCCATAGAGATGATGACTCCAAGAAACAAGTCACTGCTGCCGCACAAAGCCTTGGCATTCCTATGGCCGCTGCCCTCGACTTAGGTTTCTATCTCGTTCTCTCCTTCGCTTTCTATTCTTTTTCGTTCTCACCTCCGTTTGTTTGCTTCTCTATATTACCTTTCGGACTTCATATGCTAAACAAATAGTGAGAATGGGTAAGATATTGGACAGAGGTTACGACTGTCGGTGGAGATGCGTCGACCGAAAGATTACACCACACAACAGGATCCTGATCGGCAAATACGTTATCAACAAGACAGCAATAGAGGCAGAGGAGGAAGCAAAGCGACGAAAACGAGATGAGCGATTGAAAGTAGCTTACGTCGCTTGTTCTCGGCAACAGAGCAAAAAGAGGCAGACCAAAAACAACAACAACAAAGTGAACAAAACAAATACAACATCATCAACGAACGAAAAGAAAGAAGAAAAGAACGATGAAGAAGATAACAAAAAAGAAAAGAAAGAAGAGCACGACGAAGAAAAGAGTTGATAGTGATTGAGGTATTTATTTTGTTAGTAGTTGCCTCCTTTTGGAGTGACTCCCAAACGAATGGATGGATCTGTTTCGAATCTTCTTTGAAGGACTCTGTAATGCTTCAAGAACTCATCCGTACTGACGTAGGTCCCCTTTTAAAAAACAAGGCAAATACAATTGCGATGAGAAAAGAAAAGGGACTATAAGAAAGAAGAAAGTACCTGAAGATGCCTTGGGCCTTGATAAGCGGTGCGAGCGTGAAGAACGCGACGATTGTTGAATGCCACCAAGTCTCCAGCTTGCATTTGAAGCTTATGTTGAAACGTTTCATCTCTAGCCAACTTTGTTGTTTTTGTTTTGGTGTGAGTAAACAAAAGAAGAAACATCAAGGAAGAGAGGGAGAGAAAGAGGGAGTGAGAGAGAGAGAATGAGAGAAAGAGAGAGAATGAGAATGAGAGAAGCAAACTTTGATTAATTCGCGATAAGCAGAGTAGAAAGGTTCGACGTCTTCAAAGTTTATGTCGAGTGGTCCTTCAAAGATGGGAGAATGGTTGAACTGAACAATATCTCCGTCATCGTTCAAAACTATGCTTGGTCGTCTGTTTTGTTAACAAAGAGGTATAAGAAAAACAGAAGAAATCATACAGGAGAGAGGGAGAAAGAGAGAGAAGTGCTACCGATAATGCATCCAATGATCTTTGTCTTGAAAGTGATATGTAACGGGAACTCGGACTAAAGTATCGAAAGCCTTTCTGTTCTTTTCTTTCAACACTTCGCATATCTGTTATTTGCATTCACCTTTAGCGTATGTTTTGTCTTTTTGTTTTGGAAGGAAAGGAAGCAACGAAGCAGCAGAGGAAGAATAAGAAGAAAAATACAAGCCTTGAATCCATCTGCAAACGTATTAAGCCCACCAACAGCCTTATACTCCAAACAGTGCAAGAACTGCACGCCCGGCGGAGACTCATAGTACAACAAGTCCATGTGCGGATGTAACGGCTTGGCCGTATAGGCGATGTTGTGAGCCTTCTCCACGCTCTTCACGTCCCAGCTGCGCCCGTAGATGGTGTCCTGGATCATTCCAGCCGTTCTTTGTGCCACGTTCATTACTTCTTGATCGCGAGTGGGCACGTTACGAATGACACTAAGACCGTAGAGAGACATATGACGAAGCCATTCCCAACGACCTATTTGTATTTCGTTATTTAACAGAGCAATAACTGAGAGAGAGAGAGAGAGAGAGAGAGAGAGAAGAGGAAGAAGTGAATATACGTTCATCGCTGTTCATGATAGAGTCGTATTCAAAGTCGAGAGAAGGAGCGGGTGAGGACGACGTAGAAGAAGAAGACCAAAAGTTGCCCATCCAAAGGACAGGTTGACGTTGCCTCCGCCGTTCCTGTTTTGCTGTTTGACCGTAGCAATAACGTCTCAACCAGCTGGAAGGAAAGCTGCTCTCATGCCCATCTGTCCAAACGACGGAGAGGCTCTCTTCGTTTCTGTTTGTTTTTTTGTTTCCAAAGGTCACCAAAAGATAAAAGAAAAAAAGAAAAAGAAAAAAGAAAGTTACGAAGAAACAGAAGCAGCACTCGCTTGACTCATCCGCTCATCGCTGTCGACCACCCGGAAGATGCGTTGTCCCGAGTCTTGGTCCATGCACGCCTCACAAAGACAATTGTCTCTCAACCATTTTAGATGATACTATTTTTGTTTTCAAGAAGAGAGAAGAAAAAAAAGTCAAAAAAGAAAAAAAGAGAAAAAAAGAAAAAAGAAAAACAAAAAAGAAAAGAAAAAAGAAAAGAAAAAAGAAAAGAAAAAAAGAGAAAAAAAAAGAAAAGAAAAAAAGAAAAAAGAAAAACAAAAAAAAGAAAAAGGAAAAAAAAGGTAAAAAAAAAAGAGAAAAAGAAAGAGAAATACAAAAAAAAAAAAGAAAAGAAAAATTATACTTTGCTTTCAGTGTTATCCTTCCACTGGATCGAAACGTGACGTCCGTGTTTGTCGTCGTCAGCGCTCTTTTTTTTAAAAAAAAATATTTAAAAAACGTTTTAGTGAGAAAACACACAAAGAAAAAGATCCTAAACACAAAAAAAAATACTTTTCGAAAAGAAGAAATCTTGAAGCGATTTTCTTGCTCCGCTGGAAAAGTGGAGGAGGTCCACATCTGAGCGTAACATCTGCGGGAGGCAGCGAGGAACCCGTTGCCGGAGGAGCGGAGCATCGGCACCGTTAACGCCCCAACGCCGCGACGCACGCGACGCCCCGTCGGCCGACAAAGAACCGATCCATGAACGGACGGAAGTAACGCACCGTTTCGCATTTCGTTTGGCTTTTTTTTTCTGTCTCTTTTTTATTTATTTTATTTTGGGTTAAATCCGCCATGCTGACATCAGCAACGGAGATTTCCACATCATACTTTCCATTTTTAAATAACAATGATGTAATCATGCGTGATGTCAGCAATATATTCCCTTTTTGTCCTACGGGAGATTAATAATTTTCCTATTGGATATTTGAAAATATTACATAAATTTTCCGATTGGTTTTCACTAAATCTAAAAGATCAAAGAAAAATAATAATAATTATCAGCGAAAGAGGAGAAGAATGAAACGACAGCAGGTGTTACATGCCTATAGCGTCCCCTACGATGCGCTATGCTACGCTCTTCAGCACGGCAGTGCCGACGCACCACCCTCTTCCTACGCCACAGCAAACAACGATGAGGAAGAACCAGCACAATACGTTGTGGACCTCTCTGAAGCAGAGGTGTCGGCTCTTAGCCAAGTCTACGGCTACACTGCTTCTTCTTCTTCCTCCTCCTCCTCCTCAACGTTGCACGAAGGACTCACTCCCGAACAGCTCAGCGCGTTACAAGAAGAAGGCTCTTATGCTACGTCTTCTATAGACTTGAGACATTCCTATAACAAACAGCTTTCTTCTTCTTCTTCAGCCTCAACCAACACAGAACCAGAATATAGCAGCCACGACGACGAAGAAGATGAAGACGACGAAGAGGACGCCTCCACAGAAGGCAGTCTGGACTTTAACGACGACTCTGATGAGGAGGAAGAGGAGGAAGCAAATGAGAGCAACAACTCTGGACAAGAAAACAAAGACGGAAATGAAACGATAGTGGAAAGTTTTCGCGTTTGTCTGCCTCGAGAACTGACCGCTCGCACCGAGCAAAAGACGTTTCGTTGGAACGAGACCTATCAGGCGCTGCTTCAACGGATGTCCTCCCACCAACACAATGAGAGCGAGGCTTTATTGGAGCTGCACACGCTCTATAAGGACTTTATGCGAACGGCAAAGCTTTTGGCCATCACCATTGTGGACCAGCACTTTTTGCCGGTGCAGAAGAGAACACACAAACCGGCCGATACTGGAGGAGTACGTTTTTTCTTTTTTAACTATTCTCATTCATTTATTTCTGCTTTCTCTCGCCTCCCTGTTCTCGTCTCTCTCATCTTATCTCGTCTCTTCCGTTCTCTCTCTCTCTCTGTAGCCGCTCTTTGCCTCTCTCTTTCTCTCTCTCTCTCTCTCTCTCTCTCTCTTCTCGCTTTAACAACCTTTCGGTTTTAACGTACAGATAGCAGGCGGTGACAAGTATATCGTGCAAGGCATCTTTTTCAAGTTTGCGATCGACTCACATTCTATTTATGGCGTAACTTCTTCCTTTCTCATCTTACCTTCTTTTATATTCTCTTCTTTATACTCTTATCTTGTGGCTGCTATCCACGTCTTTGTCTTTCTCTTTATTTCACTATTTTTGTATGTTTTATTATTGAGAATGGTTGTTCTTCTTTCTTGGTTCGTTGAAACAAAAAGGGCACTTCAAATGCAGCCAAAGCAGCAAAACACGAGCTACGAAATGTGAGTACAATGTTGAGTCTTTATTACCCGAATCTGTTCTTCCCATTGTTAGTCGTTATAGATTATCGAGGTAAAAATTCTAGCTTTTACTTGTTCTTGTTCTTGTTCTTGTTCTTGTTCTTGTTCTTGTTCTTGTTCTTGTTCTTGTTCTTGTTCTTGTTCTTGTTCTTGTTCTTTTTCTTATTCTTGTTCTTCTTGTTCTTCTTCTTATTCTTGTTCTTGTTCTTCTTGTTCTTCTTGTTCTTCTTGTTCTTCTTGTTCTTCTTCTGCTTCTTCTGCTTCTCCTTCTTCTTGTTGTTGTTGTTGTTGTTGTTGTTGTTGTTGTTGTTCTTCTTCTTCTTCTTCTCCTTCTTGTTCTTGTTCTTATTCTTCTTCTTGTTCTGTTCTTCTTATTCTTCTTCTTGTTCCTGTTCATCTTGTTCTTCTTCTTCTTCTTCTTCTTCTTCTTCTTTTGGTACTTGACAAATGTGGCAAAATAGGTTTTAGAATATCAGCGATGAGCTTGTTACCCATCAACAAAAACACTTTGCTTTATGGCTCAAGCGACGGTGGTCTAAACGTCAAACAAGACTCCAAAGTTCACCACATTCTTCGAAAAAGTAAGTCCTCTTTTTCTTCTTTCAAGACACCTCGAAAACAACATCAAGGTTAACCTGAAACAAAACTTAAACAAAAGTGGCAAAGCAGTTAAACCTCAAGAAACACGTTTGTGGATTACCAGGAGACTCAAAAGAAATGTACACGCCGCTCGACTTGGAAGTTCACAAAGGACAGGATGAACGCCTTTACGTCATTGACTGCCACCGGCTGTTTCCACCGGAGGTTCTTCCTTTTTCTTTCTTCTTGTTTCTGTTCTTCATTCTCCATTGCTCTTGTTCTCTCGTTTTCTCATCTTAAGTTCAACTTTCCAACATCTGTTTGTTTTCCATCCTATATCACCAGGCACCTCTGCCGTTATTGAAAGCATTCACCAACAACGCGATCAGCAAAGATGAGAAAGAATGCAAGGCTTCCACCTTCTTGACTCGCCTTTTACGTCCCGAGTTCGTACGCAGCTATTCCTCGGCTCCTCTCTGCAACGATGCTTTCAGCAATTTCATCATGTTCGACCCGGATCGTGCTGCTCATAACCAACAAGCCATTCAAGCCACCTTGTATCTAATGCGGCATCGAGGTTTCTTCTTCTTCTTCTTCTTCTTCTTCTTCTTCTTCTTCTTGTTCTTGTTCTTCTTCTTATTCTTCTTCTTCTTCTTCTTCTTCTTCTTCTTCTTCTTCCTCTTTGCTATTGTCTTACCGCTTCTCACCATCTCTCTCAGTTCGTGAGTTTGCCAAATGGTTGGTAACGCAACACGGCTGCATCTCTCGTCGCCAACAAAAACTGGCCAACATGCGTGGAACCGGCAGAGGATGTTACATCGAGCTAGATACCATAGCAGGAGAGGACGACAACCTGACTGACCTCCTTTCTCTCCCAAAGTTGATGCACAAATGGGGCATCAACGTTCGTCATCTCGGCCTTCTCTTTGAGGAACTCTTCCAGCTGTTAACCACAAAGAAAGAAGAAGAAAAAGAACAGGAAGGCGACGACGAACAACAGAACAAGAAAGAACAGAACCGCAGGCCTCCTTTCTTGCTTCTTTCTGATCTGTTTCCATCTTCTTTAGAAGAAGAAGCAGCAGAAGAACAAGAAGATGATGAAGAAGAAACCATTCATTATTGGCTTCAACGAACGCAAACTGAAATGGTCGTTCGAGTGAGCAAAGAGACCTTTCGAGCGTTGATGCGAAGGGAGATGCAGCTTCAAAAAACGGACAAAGCGGAGCCCTTTCATCTCGTTGCGTTGCGTTGGATGAACCTCCTCTTTGGCACGAGCCACGCCTCACAGCGTTACTGGAGGGAAGAATTGGTGGAGAGCGTTTGTCGCTCCTTCTATTATATGTTCGATTGGCGTTATCTTCTTCGCCTTTCTTCTTCCTCAGCACAAGTACCTCAACAGCAACAAGATGCAACGGAAGAGAAGGAGACGCAGAAGTCGAAGAAGGTAGAAGAGAAGCTGGGAATACGAACGTACTTGATGGAGATGAAAGCAAGGGTCGATATGAGGATTCTCTTTCGGGAGTTGCTGAGGAAGACCGGCATTCGAGTGCGGGACGTCGATCCGAAAAGCGGCTTGTTCACGCATGGAGAGACGGTCGCCCAAAGACTGAACCGACAACAGCCCTTCTCTGAGCAAGACATTGTCGCTCTCGAGCCTGTCTTATGTATGTTTATTTGCTTTCTCTCCTCTCTCTCTCTCTCTCTCTCTCTCGCTAACAAACAAATAAAAAACCAATAGGTACCGTAGAAACGGTTCGCTTGGCCAAGCTTCACAACTTGGTCTCCAAATACCTGGCCATGCACCGTCGCCACGAGCTTCCTTCCCTCACCCTCATCCACCACGTCTTGTATCGTTTGGAAGAGGGCTTGCTTTGGATGTTGGACCGTTGTTTCAACAACAACAACAACCATAACGAGAAGAAGCGAGAGGATATTGTTGTTGTCGCGGAGGATGAAGTGGTGAGACAAGCTTGTTTGCTTTGTAGGTTGCTGTTTGAGGTGACTTGCGCGTTGGAGAACTTTATGTTCGCCGATGATAGTGTTTTGGAAAGGCATCCAAGAGGTTTGCTTCTTCTGCTTTCTTCGTCTGCTTAACTTAACTTTTTTCTTTCTTTCTTTCTGTGAAGAGGTGAAGCAACCCTATTGGGACTTTCAAGATGACTACTATCAGGGCGAGTTCAAGTTGCTTCGCGCCTTACCCCTCGCCGCCCTCTTCCACATCCTTCAAAACTGCACTTTCACTGCCTCTTCGTCTTTCTTCCACTTTTTGGAGGAAGAGTGGTACAAAGGATATCGCCGTCGAGGAGAAACCGCGTTAGCCTATCTTAGCAGGGCTTTACTCGTCTTTTTCTATCAGAAGAAGAAGAAGAAAGCAGAACAAAAGAAAAGAAAGAAGCACGAGGATGAAAAGAAAGCAGAGCAAGAAAAGGAAGAAGAAGAGGCAATACGTCGATTAAAAGAAACACAAGAGCCGCAGTTGCGTGGAGGAACCTCTGATGCGTTCTTCACTTGGATGAAAGAGAAACTCGATTTGAAGCTGGAAGAAACGTTATGAACAATACCGAAGAAAAGAGAAGACAACCGAAACACAAAAAAGTGCACAAGAAAAACAAAGACAATTGTTAAAAAGCAAAACAACAAACACACATCAACAACAAATACGATGTTTTTGTTGTTGATGGATCTGCTTTCAACTCAGAAAGGAAGCTTGTCGAAAAGGTTGTGGATGGTTTGATGGAAGGGATTGTACTCAGTGGAATCCGGGTCCATACGTGCACGCACTTTCCACTCTCGCTCGGCATCTGTTTGGGTCAACAAAAAAAATGAGAAGGAGGAGAGAGTCATAAGCGAAACATAAAAGAAGATACAGAGGTAGGAGAGAAGAGATAAGAAGAGAGAAGGAGGGAAGACCACAAAGAAAATAAAGTAAACAGAAATAGAGCGAAGAGTGAGAGAATATAGAGCGAGCGGTAGAGCGTGCAAGCAGCGAAGAGAGAGAGAGAGAGAGAGGAGAGAGAGAGAGAGCGGCGAAAGAGCGAGAAGTGTGTAGAACAAGAGGGAGTATAGAACGAAAGCGAAGGGTGAGAAGCGAGAGAGCAGAGGCGAGAAAGAAGTTCACTAACAAAGTGCAAAAGGGAAAACGAGAACAGCAACAATAGAGACAAGACAAAAAGAGCAGCCATTAACAGAAAAAAAATAAATTCAAACGCACCAAAGCCCAAGTGTTTCTGGACGCACCGATAGAGCGGTTGCTCCGTCTTTCGGCAACGCTTGGTGAAGCCCTTATCGATGATGCACCTTTGGTGCTCTTCCGCTTCCGGCATACAATGTGTGGCTATGTCCCTCCATCTGTTTTTTTTTTGTTTAACAAGATTAAAAATCAATCAAAAAAATAAAAAGGGGGAAAAAGGGGAAACGAACGTCTGTCTGGTGCAAGTGAGAACATCTTGTCCCTCCGTAAGGCAAAGGCTGCGGCCACCGACGGAGGGGCCGCGCTCCGCCTGGCAACGGGTGTAGGCCGAGTTGGCGGTCTGGCAGCGCGCCCCCGTGATTTTCCAGAAGCTGCGCGCGTTGAGGCCCGTGGGATCCGCGGTGCTGTCCTCAAAGGCTTGCTTTTCCAACTCCTCCGGAAGCTCGTAGAGCAGGTGAGAGCTCGTCGTCGTCATCCTTTTTGCTTTTTTTTTAACTTTCTTTTTAACCAATATTTTTATTTTTGTCGACGTATGGATGATCTCAATTGATCAGTAATCGATCTGGTCCAATCCACAATCAAAGAATTCCAGATATCAATTTCAAGACGTCATGAAAATTTGGGTGATGATGTCATCTTATGCTGCACCACATGTTTACAATGTGTACATTAAAGCTGCAGTAGATGACCTCAAGCATGGTTTCGAATTTTTTTCTCAACAAAAAAAATAAATAAAAGAAAAGAAAGGAAAGAAAGAGGCCCTTCTCTTTCTCTCTCTCTCTCTTCCCCCTTCCTCCTTCCTCCTTCCTTCGCACCCTTTTTTTTTTTGCGGGTTCTAGTATATTTCTTGGCTTCTCTTCCCACGCGCTGCTCAGCTCATGTCGCTACGAAAGAAGGCGCTGCTGCAGGCTAACTCGGGGGTGGGCTGCGACGTCCTCGGAGTTCGCGCCAAGCCCAACCCCCACCTGGTGGAGTTCACGGTGCCGCACCTGGAGTCCTTCAACTTTGCCATGGAGGACGGCCTCCTCCTGGCCGTCTCCGACATGGACCCCATGGAGCTCAAGCTGGACAAAGGAGGGCCGGAGGTCAAGGTGTGGTTCAACAACATCCAGGTGGGCAACCCCTCTCGCCAGGCTTTGGATGACCGCATGTACCCCAGCGAGGTACCGCTACTCTTTTCTCTTCGCTCCTCCTCTCTTCGCTCTTCGCGCTTCGCACTTCTCGCTGCTCTCTTCTCTTTTCTCTCTTCTCGTTTCTCTTCTCTCTTCGCTCTTCTCTTTTCTCTTCTCTCTTCTCTCTTCTCTTCTTGATTTCACCGATCGGTCCACTGAAACAAACACACCCAACGACAGTGCCGAGAGGGCTCTTCCACGTATGGCGGCCCTTGCTTCGCCTCGCTGGGCTACTCTGTCGGTGGACGAACGGGCGAGCTGCAGCGCATGCTGGGTCGCTTCCCGGTCATGGTCAAGTCCAAGAAGTGCAACCTCTACGGCCTCAGCCCCGCGGAGATGGTGAAACGACACGAGGAGGCCAACGAGCTCGGCGGCTATTTCGTGGTCAATGGCTTGGAGAAGATCATTCGTATGTTGATCATGCCTCGCAGGAATTACGTATGTTTTTTTTCGTCTTAACTCTCTCTCTCTCTCTCTCTCTCTCTCTCTCTCCTCTCCCTCTCCCTCTCCCTTCTCCTCTCCCTCTCCCTCTCCCTCTCCCTCTTATCCTCTCTCACCACTTTCTCTTTTCGTAAGACGAACAAACTTACCATGTATTAACAAAAAAAAAAAAAACAGGTGAGTGCAGTCGAAAGACCTTCATGGATGACAAAAGGAGCCAACTACACAAAATACGGCACGCAGATACGCTGCGTTAAGAAAGATCAGTCCAACGTCACTCTCACTTTGCATTACTTGAGCACAGGCAACTGTAACATTCGGTTTACCATACGCAAGCAAGAATTCTTTGTGCCCGTTATCATTCTCTTAAAGGTATGCTCTCTCTCTCTCTCTCTCTCTCTCTCTCTCTCTCTCCCGTGACGAGTGTTTCAATTTACAAACTCACTTTATTTTCAGGCATTGTTTGAAACGACTGATAGGGAAATTTATGACAACATTGTGAGAGGTGATACAGATAACACTTTTCTTTCCGATCGTGTTGAGGTCATGTTGCGGGAAGCCTCTCTCTACGAAAACTGCCACACAAAGGAACAATGTCTCGCTTTCTTAGGTTGCTCTTCTTCTCTCTTTTTATTCTACTCCCTCTCTGATTTGCCAAACAAACAGGACATAGTTTCAGGGTCGTGCTCCGATTGCCAGATAGATATTCAGATGTTGCGGTGGGCGAATATCTTCTTCAGAAGTACATTTTTGTACATTTGCCACCAGAAAAGAACAAAAACAAATTCGATTTGTTGATGTACGTTTTCTTTTTTTAAAACTCTTATTTTTGTTCGTTTGCGTTAGGTTATCTCATTTCTCTCCTTCTCTTGTAGCTTTATGATTCGAAAGTTATATGCATTGGCCAACAATGAAGTAGGACCAGACAACGCAGACTCACCCATGAACCAAGAAATCCTTCTCGGTGGTCATATTTATCTCATGTATCTCAAAGTATGTTTCATTCTTTAGTTCTCTCTCTCTCTCTCTCTCTCTCTCTCTCTCTCTCTTCCTTCTTGCTAACAAAATAAAAAATAACAGGAAAAACTAGAAGAATGGCTAGCAAACTTGGCATTAAATTTATTGAAAGATCATCGCAGCAACAGAAAGGTCGATTGGTCTAATCCTGAACTCTACTTGAAGAAAGCGATGGACCGCTGTTTTGACATTGGCAAAAAAATTGAATATTTCCTTTCTACTGGTAACTTAAGGAGTACCACCGGCTTGGGTCTCATGCAGGTCTTTTTTCCTTATCTCCTCGCTTCTTGTGCTTCTGGTCCTTGTTCTTCTTATTCTTCTGCTTCATCATCTTCGTCTTGTTCTCCTCCTTTGTTCTCATCTCACTGTATAATTAATACATAAAACAGACAACAGGATTCGTAGTATTAGCCGAAAAATTGAACTGGCTGCGGTACATTGCTCTCTTCCGTTGCGTACATCGTGGCGCCTTCTTCGCCGAAATGAAGACCACCAGCGTTCGTAAGCTAATGCCTGAGGCATGGGGATTCTTTTGTCCTGTCCATACTCCCGACGGAGCGCCCTGCGGCCTGCTCAACCATCTGACCCACACCTGCAAAGTAGTAACGAAGCAGGATAGAGGCGCTGCTTTGCCGCGTTTGCTGACCTCTTTGGGAATGTCTCCCATTCGTTCTTCTATCGTCTATCCAAAGGATTATATCGATGTGTTCTTGGATGGAGAGTTGTTGGGCTTTGTGGCGCCACAGTTGATAACCAGTTTGGTGGACAAGCTTCGTTACTTGAAAGTAAAACAGAATCCGGATCCTTATGTACATACTCCTTTGCTTCTTTCTGTTTGGTGGTTTGCCTCATTTTCTTTCCATATTTACTTTTTTCTCCGTGTGAAAAAGGTACCACCAATGCTAGAAATAGGCTTAGTTCTACCTTCAATGGCACCACGAACTTTCCCAGGCCTTTTCCTTTGGACGACCGCCTCTCGCATGATGCGTCCAGTCAAGTACTTGGCCACGGGAGACATCGAGTACATCGGCTCTTTCGAGCAGGTCTTCATGAACATTGCCTGCATGGACAAAGACAGAGAAGCAGAAGCGCTCAGAGGCAAAGGAGAAGGAATGGTCTTCACGCATCAAGAAATACGCCCCATCGCTTATCTGTCCCTCGTTGGTTCCATCACTCCCTTCTCTGACATGAATCAAAGTCCCAGAAACATGTATCAGTGCCAGGTTCCAATCTTCTCTCTCGATGATTTTTCTTTCTTCATTTCTCTTTCTTCTTCATACAAAAGACTAACAGTGGATTGATAAAAGATGGGTAAACAATCTATGGCGACGCCATGCCATTCGTGGAGGCATCGTGTGGACAACAAAATGTATCGGCTGCAAACGCCCCAATCTCCCATTTGTCGCACGGACACCTACAGGGAATACGAGGTCGATAACTATCCCATTGGTGCCAATGCCGTCGTTGCCGTCATTTCTTACACAGGTTCATGATCATTTCTTTCTGTCTCTTTCTCCCATGCTCTCTCTTTCTATTCCCTTTTCCTCTCTCATCTCTTACTCTATTGACGAATGTAACGACATAATAGGATACGACATGGAAGACGCTATGATCATCAACAAGAGCGCATTTGAGCGGGGCTTTGAACACGCATCCGTCTACAAGACAGAGATCGTTGACCTGGCTGAGAGGGATCGGGCCTGCAAGAAATTCGTCGGCAACCCGCTGCAACAAAAGAAAAACGCAAACGGCGAAGTTATCACGGAGCGGTTTTGTCCTGCCTTGGACGATGATGGCCTTCCGTACGTTACTTCTGTTCATTTTCTTTTTCTTTTTCTAACAGCATTTAATAAAAATATTATAGACACGTTGGCCAACGATTGCACAAAGACGACCCCTACTACTGCATAGTGGATTCCACCACCGGCGAGGCCTTTGTCAAGAAATTCAAAGACAAGGAAGAGGCCTACGTGGACGAGGTCCGCGTCATCGGCACTAGCGCTGAGGGCATCCAACATTTCAGCATCAAGTGCCGCTACAACCGTAACCCCATCATTGGAGACAAGTTCGCCTCGCGCCACGGCCAAAAGGGAGTCATGAGTCAGCTCTGGCCCATGGTGGACATGCCCTTCTCCGAGAGTGGACTCACCCCGGACGTCATCATCAACCCCCACGCCTTCCCCTCGCGTATGACCATTGGAATGTTGGTGGAGAGCATGGCCTCCAAATCCGGAAGCTTGCACGGCATTTTCCAGAACGCAACGCCGTTCAGATTCAACGAGAAGGACACCGCGTTGCACTATTTTGGAGAGCAGCTGTTGAAAGCGGGTTTCAATTACTATGGCAATGAACCCATGTACAGCGGCATCTTTGGAACGGAGCTGAGGGCAGATATTTATCTTGGCGTACCGTATTCTCTTTTTTCTTTTCTTTGATCTTTGTTCCTCATGCTTTGCTATTCTCTGTGCTTTAGGTGGTATACTATCAAAGACTGCGTCACATGGTGAGCGACAAATACCAGGTGAGAGCCACGGGGCCGGTCAACAACTTGACCCACCAGCCCATCAAAGGAAGGAAAGTGGGAGGAGGCATTCGTTTCGGTGAGATGGAGCGCGACTCGCTGTTGGCGCACGGCACCTCTTTCCTCCTCAACGATCGCTTGATGAAATGCTCCGATTTTTCTATCGTGCGTTCTTTCTTCTCTTGTCTCTTTCTTATTTTTTCTTACCTCCTCTTTTGTTTCTTCTCTCTCTCTCTCTCTCTCTCTCTCTCTCTCTGTCTCATCGCATGCGCAAATACAGGGACGCGTATGTACTCTCTGCGGCAGCATCCTCTCCCCAAGCACCCGCATCAAGCCCGGCTCTCACAACATCAAGCAGGCCTACTGCACGTTCTGCGACAGCAAGAAGGGCATCGAGGTGGTGGCCATCCCCTACGTCTTCCGTTACCTGGTGGTGGAGCTGGCCGCCATGAACATTCGCGTCACTTTGAAGGTCCACTAAATATTATTAATATATTACAATATTTTTAAAATTCATCCAAATAGGCAACAATTTTTTTCCGCTTGGCAAAATATTTAAATATATAGATATATTTGATATTTTCTTTGCGAAAATCGTAATGTCGACAAAAATAATTCACATTTTACCACAAAGAAAGAAGAGAAGGAAGAATGGAAGGAAGAAAGAAGGAAGAGGAGAAGTGATAGAAAAAAAATGTGTTCTTTTGTTTTGTTTTGAAAGCGGCAAAAAAGGGGTCTCAGTACAAAAAGGAGTTGAAAAAAAAATGAAAGCGATGTCTATCATCGAGGATAAATGAGTAGGAAACGGCGTGGCAAAGGCGAAGAGGTTTCAGAAGGAGAAGAAGAAGGAGGAAAGAGAGGAAGCACTGCTGGTAAGGTCATCTTCCGAGGACTCGCTTCCCAAGCTCACGGAACCAGCACTGCTGCTCTCGCTCACATCCTCCCCATCTCCAGTGGGAGGAGGGATGACAGGGCCACTGGAGGAGGAGGACTCTGAGCCCTCCGAGGAAGAAGCACCAGAGGAGACAAGGATGGCAGGGTCGGCCTCCAGGAAGAGCTCCGTGGCGTTGGCACCAAGAGCAAAGACGGTGCCAGCACCAGAGTTCCTCAAGGCTGCCACACTCCTCGTGGCCGTGAGGAGCTCCTCCAAAGCCAGATCGGAGAAGCGGAAGGTCAGGGCATCGGCGGAAGGGATGGTCATGTAGTTGGTCCTCTGTTGGAAGTTGGCGATGGCGGAGAGCACTGTCTCGTTGCCATTCAAGACATCCATCTGGACCTGCTCCAAGCGCACCACAGGGGCGTAATGCCAGAAAGCCATGTTGATGGTGCCCTCCTCCGTTTGGGGAATGGCCACCGGCTCGTGGGAGAGCAAGAAGACGTTGGTGTTGGCTGGCTCGCGGAGCTCTCCTCCGAAGACGATGTAGTTGATGACATTCTCTCCCTCAGCCAGGGCAAAGTTTTCAGAGCGGAAGCTGTCGCCTTGCATGCCGCTGGCAAAGAGCTGGACGTTCTGGAGACCACAAGGGAGGTTGGGCTGGGAGGTTTGGGAGCGGAGGAAAGCCAGGTTGGCAGCCACCAGTTGCTCACCCACTCGCACATCGATGGGGGAGCCGCCTTGGAGGAGATGCACCACCTTGACTCGGCAGTTGTTGGGTGGTGGTTGTTGTTGGGCGAGGGCGAGGTTGAAGGTGGCGAGAAGAGCGAGAAGCACAAGCGAGGAACAGCACTTCATTGTAGTGGATGGTTTTTCGCAGTTAGGTGCTTTGTGTTTGTTTTGTTCGTTTGTTGATGGGAAGAACTTTTGGCGTGAGCGTGTTAGTGATTTTAAATAGTGGAGGAGGCAAAGCGATCAAGTGATGGAGTTGCATTTTTCAGAATTACTTTCTGGTGCGTTTCCCCCGATCAGCCTGCAGAGTTGAGAGCGAAGATTCCTGTGGAACTCCACACGTAACGCACAATACAACGAAATCTGCAATTTCCATATTTGCTCCGATTTTCTGCAATTTTTTTTCGAACTTTCGGGTATGCTCCCAAATAATTATTTTCCCGATAGTTATATTCCGTTTTTTTCGATAAAAAAACAGCAAGTGACAATTTTTGCAGAAAATCGGAGCAAATCGATAAAACAAACAAACAAACAATTTTTTTTTTGTTTTGTCGATAAAACAAAAACAACAAAGCGCAAATTCCTTCTCACTTCTTGTTGCAGAGAATGAAGGAAGAGCTGGGTCGGCAAAAATAAGGGGGAAGCTCCAACACGCTCAGGTCGGGCGACTGAAAGGCGCCTCCGCTGTTGCCCCCCAGGAAGAAGACCTTGTTGAGGTCCTCCACGTAGGTCTCGGAGGTCATGTCCCTGGCCAAAGGGAGGCCCCCTCGGGTTGGCGCCAAGCCATCCCACTTCATTTGGACCGTGTCCAATACCCACAGGCTGTTGCTTACTGTGTCTTGGCTCACTGTTTGCAAAGACATTGATGGTGAGATGACAAAGAAGAAGGAGAAGAAAAAGAGAAGAAAGAAAAAGAAGGAAAAGAAAGCATACCTTTTTGACCAAAGCAAACAAACATAAAGTCATGGATGGCGAAAATGGAGGAAAAGGTGCAAGCATCAGGCATTGGTGCTGCATCTTTCTTTGGCAAGGGAGTCGAATAATGGACCCAAAGTTTTTTCTCTGTACATTCACAATACAAACGGTCAACAACATGTTCATTGCTGTGAAAAAACAAAAAAAGGAGGAAAGAAGTAGAACAGGAAGAAGCAAAGAAAAATAGAAAGAGGAAGAAAGTTTACCTGGATCAAATACAGAGAGTTCGTTTAGCTTTTGATCCCAAGTATGCTTGCTACGGTCCCACACGCCACCGCCAAAGATGAAGACCTTGTCGCGAATGGTACACATCCTGTGGCCAGCTCTTGCTCCCGGAAACTTGCCCTTCACGTCCTTCTGGGTTATTTCGGTCCATTCCATGGTTTCTGTTGTTTATTTAGGATTTTTTTTTTAGTTTTTTGTTTTGTACATCATAATAGTATGAAGAAAAAGTGAAAGCGATAGAGGAAAACACAAACCAGTATCCAATACATGCAAGTCACCCAAGAGGATGTACATGCCGTCGTCACCGTCGGAGGAGCCGCCATAGACGTACACCTTTTTGCCAACGACCGTAGCGGCGTGGTTCGAGC
This sequence comes from Balamuthia mandrillaris, assembly GCA_031835245.1. Taxonomy (NCBI): domain Eukaryota; phylum Discosea; order Longamoebia; family Balamuthiidae; genus Balamuthia; species Balamuthia mandrillaris. The sequence goes on along the minus strand of JAVKOQ010000052.1, from coordinate 138,981 downwards.
GGTGACGCGGAGCAGTTCCCGTTGTTTGAATCGTGTGCCACGATTGCGTTGCTTTTTGTGAAATCAACGTTTTAGTCCCTCCTCTAACAATAAGCTAGAACACAAACAAGAAGATTGGTTACCAAGATCGAGAATAGAAACACCATGAAAGTATTCCTTGCCATAGCCTCCTATGACGATGATCTTGTTAGGGTCGCCAGGCATCAAGCAGGCCGTATGACGAGCGATATTGGGGATCTTCCCCTTGAAGCCCTCCGGCTGTGTGCAGGCGCGGCTCTTGGGGTCCATCAGGAAGAGGTCATCCAGACGGGTATTGGCGCTCTCCTTACCGCCCAGGAAGACGATCTTGTCGTTGGCAGCCAGGGTACCGGTGTGCACGAAACGAGAGCTTGGCACCTCTCCGCTCATTCCTGGAAACTCCCATGTCACTCCTGATTAAAAAATGTTAATTTTTGGTTTTGGTTTGGGTGTGTTAAAATACGTACCAAACTTGAGCAAATGTGCCTTTTGGATGTAGTATTGCTTCCAGCAAAGTCCCTTCAGCCACCTGTAGCCCTGCAAGTAGTCCTGAACGGGTCCCCAGCGCAGCTCGCAGATCCTCTTCCACAGGGCGTTCTCCTGAGAGAGGGCGTAGAGGTAGCGGTTGGTGAGGGCTGCTCCACGACAGAGCTCCTCCCCGCTGCCCAAAAAGCTGAGCACGTAAAGCGTGATCTCCTCCGGCAGACAAAGCAACAGAGGTATGGTGCTCTTCTTCTTTTGCTTCTTCATTGGCTGTTTGTTGCCGTTGCTGTTGTGTAGATTATTGCGACTGTTGGTTCTACTGCGAGACCGACGTTGTTGTTGATGTTGCCACTGCAGTTGTTTGTCGTTGGGGTTGAACACGGCTGCAAAGGCCGAGTTGGAGAGAGCATTCACCCCTCCTTCTGCCATGAGCTCGCCTTCCTCGCAGCAGTCGTCATCGTCATAGTCCGAGTCGTAGTCGTAGGAGTCGTATTCCTCGTCCTCATCGCAGTAGTAGTAGCAGTCGGTGGCGGCGTCCCCTTCTTCCGTCATGGTGTCAAAGTAGGAGAGAGGAACCTCGTCCAATGGGCTCATCAAAGGACACTCGCTTTGCTCGGGAGATGCAGAAGAGCGAGACGTCAGCTCCACCATTTCCATGTCCATGGCCGTTGGTTTCCATTCCATCGCCATTGTGTTTGTATCTCTCTCTGTCTAGCTCTTGAGTGTAGTAGTACAAGATGAAAGTTCGCTTGATCGAATCTCCGTATTTGAAAAAAAAAATGAAAAAATGAAAAAAAAACAAATCAAAAAAAAAAGAAAAAACGAAAAGAAAAAAACGGAAGAAGGTGTTTGCGTGGTGAAGAGAAAGAAAGAAGAGATGAGGAGCGAAGAGAAGCCAAGGAGAGGAGCGCTTCTATTTGTTTGTTTGCTTGTCTGTTAGAGAGAGAAAAAAACGAAAGAAAGAAAGAAAAAAAGTAGCGAACCCCCCAAAAAAAAAATGAAAGTTGAAAGCTGCGGCAGCTGTCTTTGTTGTTTTTTCGCTTGCTCCGTTATTTTTTTTATGTGTCTCTCTCTCTCTATTTGTTTCTCCGTTTCCGTGCGTATGACAGGTTTTGTATTAACGCATGTCTCTGGCTGGCTGGAGGTTTGGGGGTTTTTTCTATGTTAAGGCGGTGGTGCTGGCGGTGCTGCTGCTGTCCCATGCAAGTAAGTTGTAATGAGTAAGGACCCCCCTTTGGGGTCTTGTCACCCATGTCACAAATTGCTGTTTTTAAGCAAATGTCCTGTCTGTTGCTTCAAGGGAGTGGTGGAGAACGTACTTTTTAGCCTAATATGCCTGTTTTTCTTCCTCCCCCTTGCTAGTCCGCTTGTGGTTGTATGGGAGAGTTTAAAAGACGCAAGGCTTTGACGGGTGGACGTCAACGTGAAAGCAAGTTGAATGGGTGGAGGAGGAGTGGGTTGTGAAAAAAAAAGAAGAACAAAAACTCCGCACGTTTTTAATATGACTATCAAGGAGGGGGAAGCCTAAAAGTAGGAACACTTTCAAAATACATAAAACAGCGGACAAGAGAAACAGACAAAGGAAAGAGCAACCACAAGCGGTGCGGGTGGGGTCTTCTTTGTTTCCTTTGTTTTCTGAAGTTTCCTATTTGTCGGGTGGTGACGTGTGCTGATAATCTCCGCCTTGGAATGACGTAAGCGAGCTTACATTTGGAATCTTACTACTACTACTGACTGTAAACGTGAAGAAAGAAAGCGGCAAGAAAGAAATTATAGGTAACAACCATGGGCGTCACTAAGAAAGGTTTGTGGGGTTGCTTGTGTTTGTTTGCTCGACTAACACGTTCATCGTTTTTTTTTTTGTTTCAAAAAAGTGTTGAAGGAAGGAAGCGGAAACACTCCCACCAAAGGACAAACCGTGACAGTGCACTGCACGGGCTACCTCACCAACCCTCAAAGGAAGTTCTGGAGGTATGTCAGCCAAGCTTTGTTTTGCCCATTTTTTTTTCGGTTCCTTGTTGACTTTTTCCTCTATTTCAAGTACCTTGGACACCAATACCCCCTTTTCCTTCCCTGTTGGCCTCGGCAAAGTTATCAAGGGTCCACTTCGCTTCTTCTCTCCTCTCTCCTCTCTCCTCTCCTCTCCTCTCCTCTCTCCTCTCTCCTCTCTCTCTCTCCTCTCTCCTCTCTCCTCTCTCCTCTCTCCTCTCTCCTCTCTCCTCTCTCCTCTCCTCTCTCCTCTCCGACACTTCTCCACTCTCGCGTTGAACTCACGTTATTTTTCCTCCTTTAGGCTGGGATGAAGGCTTCCTGACCATGAAGAAGGGAGAGAAGGCCCAATTGACCATGTCTGGCGACTACGGCTACGGCGCTGCTGGCTTCCCCACTTGGGGCATTCCTGCCAAGTGCGTTACCCTGCTTGCTCCTTCTCATTTGGACCGTACTAACTTTTTTGCCCCTTTTTCATGGCCATAAAGTGCTGAACTGATGTTCGAGGTCGAAATCCTTGAGATCAAGTAAAAAGTTGCTCGTACCAAAACGCAGAAAGACAAAAATGTTATTGTTATAGCAAACTCTAATAGCACATCACCTCACACATCATTTTGCTTTTGCTTTTGCTTTTTCTTTTCGTCTTCTTTTTCTTCGTCCGTTTCGTCTTCCGTTTCTTCCTCCTCATCATCCATGCTTGCACTCCACTCATCCGCGTCCAACAGATTCGTTGGCACCTTTTTCACTTGTGGTTGCTTGGAACGTTCCGCTCGGAGGTCCTCAACGTCCTTTGCAAAGGATTTAAGGGCCTCCATAAAGCTGATGCCGGAGATGGAGCTGCGTCCTCCTTCGGCCTCCTCCCATTCGGACAGACTTGCCAGACGTAAGAGTGTCACGCAGTCTGCTTGTTGGTATTTTACTGCCAAATCCTTTTTATTATTGTGTTGGAGTTAGAGAGAGAGAGAGAGAGAGAGAGAGAGAGAGCGAGAATGAGAGCAACGGCGAAGAGAAAGAGAAGAGGAAAGAGGAAAAAGAAGAAAGGACAACTAACCAAAGGAGTTCGACCTTTCTTGTCCTTTGCAGACAATGAAGCACCTCGTTTGAACAAGAGGCCAGCACAGTAGGCCCTTCCGTGGGCCGCACAGAAATGGAGTGCCGTCCAACACTCGTATGGCGTTTCATCGTCTGATGTTGCGGTATCTAAACATGCCCCATGCTGTTTGTTTTGGTGGTTTGATCAGAAAAAGGGAAAGAGAATGAGAGAACGAGAGAAGCAAAGAAGAGAAGCAAAGAAGAGCAGTAGAGGAAAGGGAGAAGAGAGAACGATGAGAGATGGACAGAGAGAGAGAGAGAGAGAGAGAGAGAGGGGAAGAATGACAAACAGAAAACAAAGATTATGGATGCCGAACCTGCATGAGGAACTCGAGTAAAACGCTGTTCCCTTGACGTGCAGCGAGGTGGAGGGGAGTCAAGGAGGTTTGAAGCGGCGCAAAATCGACCTGAGCTCCCAAAACCAACATCTTTTGCATTTGAACGATATCTTCATTTTTGCAACTCTCATAGTAACGCTGGCGTTGAAGTGAAAGAGGAAAGAAAAAATGAACTGGAAAAAGAAAAGAAAAGAAAAGAAAAGAAAGGAAAGAGAAGGGAACGAACCTGGTTGAGGTCGGAAGGCAACAATTCGGTGGATACAACAGGTAAAAATAGTTTGTCACGATACTTGGCTTGTATCCACGTTTCTCTTGCCTCACTGAAGTTTGCAATATGTAAGACAAAACTGATGAATCGAAATAGAAAAACAAAAGAACAAACTACGCACTAAGTGGAAGTCGGAGAAGCCGGAACCCAGGTAGAAGGCACATGGGCTTCATACAACTGTTTGCCCACCTCATTACCCAAACAACAAATCATCTGCAACAGCTCGGATGTCCAATCGTCCAGCGTCAAGGATCGGACCTTGCTTACGTGCACGCCCAAACTTCGATGAACTCCGCTGCAGTCGATGCAAATGATGACGCCCAGGTTGAGACTGGCCCAAGTTGGATTGGCGGCTCCGCAATCGGCGCATAGGCTGTTAGCTGGGGAAGCATCTCGTACTCGAGAGAGCGGCAGTGAACAGGGAGTAGAAGAAGCGGAGGAAGAGGAGGAAGCAGCTGAAGAAGGTGGAGGGGAAGGAGAAGAAGGAGGAGAGGAAGATAGTGGATGGGAAGAGGATGAAGAGGAATTAGAAGAGGAGGCGATGGGGTGTTGAGTGGGAGCGTTGATTAGACTCTCTGTCACTTTTTGCATGACCTGCAATATAAGGTAAATACAAAAATAATCAGTGAGAGAAGGAATTAAAAGAACAAAGTTGAAGAGAAGAAACTTAAGAGGAACAGGGAGAACCTTCATCCAATCCTCCAGTTCTTGTTGGCTGGATGCCTGAAGCAAAAGGCTTTTAGTGGGACTGATGACCTCGAAGCAGTGAAGCCGGTCTATGCCAGGCACAATGCGCGTTGTACAGAGTTGCATGTTTAAGGCGGAGGAGGGAGTAAGTGGACTATTATCCTTGTTGCCGGACTTGAAGTGCATCAGTAATCCATTCTTCAGTACAAAGTATTTTCTCTTCCATTCTTTTCTGTATATTCACGGTGGTGAAGAGTGGATTGAGTGAACAGAAAAAGGACAGGAAGCAAGCATAACAAAAACATTAAGAAGAGAACAAAAGCAGAAGCAGCGTGAGGAGCGAAGATGATACCGCATAGAATTACTGCGTTTGAAAAGATAACCGCTTTTCTCAAGAACTTGGGATGCCTTTAAATCCTGTTAAAGAAGAAAGGGAAAAACAACAGTTGTTCAAAATATGAAATCAAACAAAGAAATAGCAGCAATGGCTACTTACCGAAGGAGGGGACCGATGCTCTTTGATGATAGCTTTCTTTTTATTATGTAGTTCTTCTCTTTGTTGTTTGAATTCCTTGTCACGCTGAAGAAGAGAGAGAGAGAGAGAGAGAGAGAGAGAGAGAGAATGTATCAGTGACCAACAGAAGCAGATTAACAAACTAATTCTAGATAATACTATACGCTTTGAAGTTCTGAGGTAAGCGTTTGCAAAAAAGGTTGCATATCTTTGTATATTCCATGTCCATGTTGAAAGTATGACTAAAGAAATGGAAGTGGTGAGCATTTAGCCATAGGTGTAGGCAAAGGACAGAATGAAACGAGAGAAAAAGGAAGAGTCAATCTACCATGTAAGCAGCCATCAACACGTTCATTTGTTCAAGCAAAACAAGTCGTTTTTTAGCCTGTACATCAACAAGACTAAACATATGGTCCAATGCAAAATCTTCGTACGTCTTTTTAGCTTTGGCAGTTTCTTCCGTCAACTGAGAGAGAGAGAGAGAGAGAGAGAGATGAGAACAAAGTAATTTAATGAGGAAAAATTAAGGGAATAGAGATATACTTCGCTGTGTCGAGCGACTTCTTTTTCTTTGCTTTGTTTCTTATTGGTTTTCATGTGGATGAGTCGACAGAGAGCGTCATTGTATTGTGAGCTCGCTTTCTGCACTTTTTTACTAAGCTCCTGTAAGAAAAGCAAAAGAAGAGAGAGAGCGTGAGCGAGACAGAGAGTTTTAGCCACAAAAATGGATGTATATTTTAAAAGGAACCTTGCTGGCGGCCACTTCTGTTTGAGCAAATTCTTGCAAAGGAGCAGAAAACGTGGAAGCCATTTGTTGTAGCTAAACGGTATGAGAAGGTGAGGCGTCGCAAAGAATAGCCACGATAGGAAGAACAAAGACAACAAGACGAAAGGAGTACGATACCATAGCTTCTCGAAACTTGCTATCAGCTGTAAGAACAGCCTCGCAACGAGTCAATGCCGTTTCTGTGACAGGAACATGGTAAGATATTTTGAGAAACAAAAAACAACAGAAAAAAACCTCACCAAATAAAGGTTCACCTTCAACCTGTTTTAACGAGTGAACGATTGTAAAGAGAGCATGAATGTAAGCATTGATTGTACAAGAATAAGAAGAGAGGAGAACGAAGCAAAAAAGAAGAGAAAGCGAACGAACAAAAGAAGAGAAATAACAGAAGGGAGAGCAAGTGACAGAAAAAAGAAGACGAAGAACAAGAAGAAGAAGAAGAACAAGAACAAGAAGAAGAAGAACAAGAACAAGAAGAAGAAGAAGAAGAACAAGAACAAGAACAACAAGAACAAGAAGAAGAACAACAAGAGAGCTTACGCCTTGGTTAAACCGCTTCAACTCTGTTACAAACTCATTACATGCCGTGGCATAAGCTGTTCATTCATTACATAATTGGGTGTTAAATGCAGAGAGAGAGCGAGAGAGAAAGGAGAGAAGAAAGAGGAACAGGAAGACAAACCATGCCCAGCAACAGCCATTTTGTTGACGCGGGTGGACATGGCCTTGAGCCTCTCCTCCAGTGCTTCGACCTCCTGCTGCATCTTCCTCAGTCGCTGCTTCACCATGGGCGAGTCCTCCAAAATCTCCAAGATGGACAGCTGCGAGCTCCTCTCCAGGGCGCATAGCTTCTGGAGGTCAGGAACATCAGAAGCAGCATTCGTGGTTGTTGTGGATGCGGTGGTTGGGGCGCTTTTCTCCATATGTTTTTCTTTTGGTTTTTTTAACGCTTTGCTTTTGGTTTGTTAGAGAGAGAGAGAGAGAGAGAGAAAGGGGACCCCCAAAACAAAACAAAACAAAAAAAAAGAAGAAAGAAAAACAAACTTTGTTGCTTTCTTTCTTCTCTCTTCACTTCCTTTTTATTTTTTTGGACTTTTTGTTGTTGAATTCTTTCGGATTTCTTTCCGTTCGTCAAAAACGTTCACGTCAGCTATTTCCATAATTAAGAGAGTGTGACGTTAAGTTTCTGCTGACGCGTGCTTTTTCTCAAAATGAACAATGCCACGTAGGTTCAAATCTCCTTTTGTACGCTGCAACCGATCTCTGCGCCCACGTCAACAAGATGAGATTTAGGAAAGTCGTGATATCACCTACTATGACATCACTATTCCCTAAAATGTGTTGGGTCCACATAAGCCCAATCATGAAAATTCCCAATTCTACACGTTGAACCCTCGGGCCAGCTCCTCCTCCTCGACAATAAAATCAATAAAAAAGTGGAAGAAATTTGTGGAGAGGAAGAAAGAAAGCCGAGCAAAACTTGACGGTTCGCACGCGAACGAGAGGACGGACCAAAGTTTGCCTCCTCCCTCCAACACAACGGTTCATCCCCCTGCCCTTTCCGCATCCGGTTGTTTTTGTTTTTTTTTTTTTGATTTTGAAAAACTTGTTATCTTTCCGTTTTTTCTTTGTCTTTTCTGTTTTTATTTTGTTGATTTTTTTTTTTGTGAACGATTAACTGACTTTGTTTTTTAGTGTTGTTGTTTGTGTCTTCTTTCAAGTAAAGAAAAATTGAACTGAGTGAAAAGTGAGAAAAGAGAGTGACATTAACAACGAAGGAGGAACGAAATACTCTTTCTCGCTCCGCACACACAATGGCAGCAGGAGATCCCCTCCACGGAGGGGCAGACGAAGCCACCGCAATGATCATTTGCTCTTCCGACCACCCACCAACGACTCCTTCTCTTCAGCCACACTCCTTCTCTGCTGCTTTGCCAAGCGGACCTTCCTATGACCTCATGTCCTTTGTGCCTCCTTCCCTTCCACAACAACAACGACAACGAGGCCAACGACGACGGCAACGGGAAGAACAAAGAGACGTCGGAGAGGAACGAGAAGAAGAAGAACAAGAAGAAGAAGAAGAAGAAGAAGAACAAGAAGGAGGAGGAGGAGAAGAGAGGGAAGACGGTCTTGCTCTCTTTCCAGATGAGCTGGTGCAACACATATTCTCGTTTCTCTCGGGCGAGGAGCTGTGGAACGCGGTGAGAAGGGTGTGCAAGCATTGGATGGGGTTGGTGGATGACGACCAGTTGTGGTTGTCTTTGCTGCGACGAGCGGAGCTTCAAAGACTGAAAAGAGAAGTGGAAGAAGAAGAAAGAAAAGCGGCGTCTTCTCTATCTTCTTCTACTGCTGCTGATGAAAGTAGAGCAGAAGAAGCAACACCTCTTTCAGAAAGGCAGAAAGAGAAAGAGAAAACGGAGGAGGCACAAGTAAGCGCATCCATGGAGAGGAGCGACAACGAGGTGGAGGATGAACAGGAAGTGGAAGCTTTATTTTCATCCTTGGGAGGTAACAACTTCTTTCCCAGCGACGAAGATTGCTATGGAGAGTTTTTGGGCTTGAGAAAGCCCCCCGGAAAGAGTTGGAAATGGGTCTATCTCTCCAAATGCGTCCCGGTGACTCACATAGCGGAACCTTTGGAAGGGCTGGAGGAGGAGGACACTGCATTTAGAGAGGACGAGGGAATTGCAACAACACAGACAGGAACAACAATGACAACACTTGAAGAAGAAGCAGAAGAGGAAGAGGAAGAGGAAAGAGACGCAAATGTTTCGTTGGAGGAAGCTCAACAAGAAGTGAATCGTTTGATCTCAGTGGTAGAAGCTGCTTTACTTAGCAGAAGTGAGAGCGTTGAACAAGCTCAACAAACTCAGCATCATTCTTCATCTTTGTTCTCGTCCTCATCAACACTTCCGACAATGCTTCAACAGATGCATCAAAATCTTTTGCGGACCAGCAGCTTGCTGGAGGAAGAAAAAAGGAAACGAAGAGAGGAAGGTGAACGGAGAAACGAAGAGAAATCTGGCCAAATTGTAATAGGAAGATACGAGTGCGATTCGTGGATATATGAGGGAGAATGGTTGAACAGAAGGTGAGTTCTGCTTCTCTCCCCGTCTCTTTTCTGATTCTCTCATCCAGTTCCAGTTCGTTAACTATTGTGGTCTTTTTATATAAAAAAAATCGAAGACCTCATGGATGGGGTAGGAAGTATTGGAAAACAACTAACGGGCGGGTTCCTTCGGATGGCTACGCAACGGATGAAGAAGCAGAAGAAGAAGGCAGTCTGGGTGAAGCTGAAGAAGATGACTTTGAAGAAGAAGATGAACAGAATGCGCATGACGGCAGAGCGATAATGCGAACGTCACGTATGGAAGAAGAGCACGAAGAAACAGCGGGAGAGACGAAACCATCAGCCTATCTGAGAACTCAACACAACACATCTACAAGTATGACTTTGGAGAGACCTGCATCTTTAACTGCAACAACGACATTCAACAATCGCTCAACAACAGTAACATCAACAACACAAGGACAAACTTGGAAACAACTTCTCCTTCGGCGGCGACAAATCGCCAAAAAGAAAACGCAGCTGCAAAGCTACTACGAAGGAGAATGGAAGAACGGCAGAGAGCACGGGCAAGGACTTCGCGTCTTCCCTGACAAAGAAGAGCACTATTACAAAGGTGAATGGAAGAACGGAATGAGAGATGGTTTTGGAGTGTATCATTGGCCCAACAAGACCAGCTACGAAGGTCAGTTCAGAGATGGTTATAGAGAGGGCTATGGTGTCTATACTTGGTCTCCTACGGCAAAGTACGAAGGACATTGGCTCAGAGGCATAGAACACGGAAAAGGAGTTAGGACTTGGGTGGATGGAGATCGTTATGAAGGAGATTGGGTTGGTCTTTCTCTCCTTTTTCTTGTTCCTTCTTGATTGCTTATACTTTTATTTTTGTTGAAAACAAAGGTGAATGGAACGAGAACAGGTTTTGGGGTTTATATTTGGCCAAACGGGAGCTCTTATGAGGGTCAATGGGCTAAATGTTCGCATGAGGGTTTTGGCATTTATCGCTGGCCTGATGGTGCTCTCTCTCTCTCTCTCTCTCTCTCTCTTTGTGTCTTTGACTATGTAAAGTTTTAACAATTTATCATTATTTGTTGTAACAGGAAGGATGTATAAAGGTAATTTTAAAGCAAACAAGAAACACGGCTACGGTGAGTATTTTTGGCCAGACTCTTCTCACTACATGGGCAATTGGAAAGAGGGCGTTCGGCATAACTATGGTCCCTATTCTCCTGTCTCCTCTTCGTCTCGCTCTCCAACCTCTCGCTTTCTCTCTTTATTCTTCTCTCTCATCCTCTAACCCTTGCTTGCACAAAACAGGAGTAATGGTATGGTTGGATCGAACCCGTTTTGAAGGAAACTGGAAGAACGACAGACGGCAAGACGGCAAATACTTTTGCTCCTCCGGCCAACCCATCAGCTTCGGCGAGGCCAACCTGCGGCCCATGAAGTACGACGAGTACTTTAGCTTGCCGCTGCGACAGTGGGAGGCGCTCTACCTTTCGGAAATCAATCTACTCATCCAAGAGAGGAAACGCCACCAAGCGATAATGACCACAACAACAACGACAACGGAAAACAACTTGAAAAGTGGATGAGAGAGAGAAAGAAAAAAAGCGTTTTCAAGTTTTGCTTTTTTTCTTTTCATAGTTCTTTTGTATCAAAATTTTGTAGAGATGTATCCCCCGAAACAAAGACATAAAAACACAACAAAAACACAACAAAAAAAAAATTAAAAAAAATAAAAAAATATACATTTTGTGGATTAAAAAAAATAAACATTATTCAGCTGAATAATTCCAGAAAATATATTATCGTTGGAAAATTATCACACAACGGAATAAAAGGCCGGAAAAAATTTTCCCCACAGAAAATATCGATGAAAATTAGGGCAAATGGAATCTTTTTTTAGGCATTGCGGCAAATTATTATTCTTTCGCACTCGTCCCAAGCACGGCCCGATAGTGGCCCCGTTTTTCCCAGGAAGATTCGGAGGCAAGCCGAAGGATGCCGCCCAGAAAGTGTATGCCGCAGCAGAGGCCAAGCATGGCCTCTTCCATTGTTTGATAAGCATGACTTGAACGCGCTTGAATGGACTATAAAATGGAGGATAGTTGTCCATCTTCTTCTTCTTCTCATCAACCCAAACAAACAACAGCAACTCAAACAAACAAACAACAGCTACCAACAAAAAAACACGACGATGAAGCTCTTTACCACGCTTGTGCTTCTCGCTCTTCTGGCCGTTCACTCCTTTGCTCAGGAACAAGGCGCCAACAACTGCCAAGTCAAGGTGGTGCATCTCCTCCAAGGCGGAACTCCCATCGATGTGCGAGTGGGTGAGCAACTGGTGGCTGCCAACCTGGCTTTCCTCCGCTCCCAAACTTCCCAGCCCAACGTCCCTTGTGGCCTCCAGAACGTCCAGCTCTTTGCCAGCGGCATGCAGAACAGCTTCCGCTCTGAAAACTTTGCCTTGGCTGAGGGAGAGAATGTCTACAATTACATCGTCTTCGGAGGAGAGCTCCGCGAGCCAGCCAACACCAATGTTTTCTTGCTCTCCCACGAGGCCATTGCCATGCCTCAAACGGAGGAGGGCACCATCAACATGGCCTTCTGGCATTACGCCCCCATCGTGCGCTTGGAGCAGGTCCAGCTGGATGTCTTGAATGGCAACGAGACAGCTCTGTCCGCCATCGCCAACTTCCAACAGAGGACCAACTACATGACCATCCCTTCCGCTGATGCCCTGACCTTCCGCTTCTCCGACCTGGCTTTGGATGAAATCCTCACAGCCACGAGGAGTGTGGCAGCCTTGAGGAACTCTGGTGCTGGCACCGTCTTTCTTCTTGGTGCCAATGCCACGGAGCTCTTCATTGACGCCGACCCGGCCATCCTGGTTTCTTCCGATGGAACATCTTCCTCGGAGGGCTCGGAGTCCTCCTCCAGTGGTCCTGTCATCCCTCCTCCCACCGGAGATGGAGATGATGTGAGCGAGAGCAGCAGTGCTGGTTCCGTGAGCTTGGGAAGCGAGTCCTCAGAGGAGTCCGATCTCACCAGCAGTGCTTCCTCTCTTTCCTCCTTCTTCTTCTTCTGAAACCTCTTCTCTCCCCTTTGCCACGCCGTTTTGCTTCCTCAACCTCTTCAGCGGGATGATAGCTGTCTCCTATTTCTTTTGTGAACCTCGTGTATTGAGACCTTTTGTTATGATGCCTTCTTTCTTTTCTTTTTCTCTTTATCTTTTTTTTTGCCGCTTTTGCACAATCAAACGAACACTTTCAAACAATACATACCTTTCTATTTATCCTTCCTCTTCTTTCGTTGGCTACGTTGTGGTGGTTGGTGTGTAAGGAGGGGAACATCACGATGAAGTGAGGAGAGAGAGAGAGAGAGAGAGAGAGAGAGAGAACGGAGCTGTTGACTGCTGAATGCTGTGATGCTCACGATGGTGAACAAAGAGAACAACCGAGGCAGGGCGACTGTAGCCACACTCTTCGGACATAGCCGGGAAGGAAGGGGAAGAAAAAAAAAAAGAAGAGTGTGCTCATGGTGGATATTTTTTATACTATTTTCTATACACTTCCGTCGGAAGGAAGACAGAGCTCTTTGAGAAAATATTATCTCAAAAACAAAAACAAAATGTTACATTTCATCGCTTGGCAATGGCGGTGGGTGTGTTTACAGCAAAAATACAGCAACCCCAGGAGGGAACGAGAGGAGAGGCCCTCAAGCGTCCCTACAGGAAGCCTTTGACTCTTAGAAGGGGTTGACCACACGAACTTGGTGGATCAGGGAGACGTAGATGCCGTCGGGAATGCCGGCGCCGTAGGTCTTGAAGGTGATGTCCCTTTCGAAGTTGTCGGGGTCGGGGTTGGTGGTGACCAAGCTCTCGGTGGCGAAGAGTTCTCCGGTCACGGCGTCACGGTAGCTGACGGCCCAGTTGTAGGGGCTGGTCTCGGCGCCGGTGGCGTCCTTGTTGCCCAACACGGCGTCGTTGGAGGTGGCGCATCCCTGAGCAGTGGGCTTGTGGAGGGCCCATGGTCCGGTGAAGCGCTCCAGGAAGGTGTGGTAGGTGCTGACGGACCCGGAGCAGGCTCCGTTTTGGATGACGCAAAAGGTGTCGATGTAACGGTCAATCACCCAGTACTTGGTTTGTTGGGTGTAGGTTGGGGCAGCATCAGCAGGCACAACAGTTCCGTTGTAGTACTGGATGTAGTTCCTCGTGGTGCCTGAGGCGAAAAGAAGTACAAGAGTCAACGAATAAGAAAAAGAGGTTGCAAAGGCGGCGGGTCATACGATACCGTTGAAAACACCTTGGGCGAACCACAAGGAAGGGTTGGTGGAAGCAGCAAAGAGAGGACCAGTGAAAGCGTGAGTTTGACGGCACACCTTGTCCTCCCAGCTCTCCCTCTTGGCGGCAGTGTTGGCTTGAGCAAGGGCATCAGGCAAGGGCAAGCCTCGTTCTTCCAAGTAGCTGCGCAGGCCGTCAAAGTGGGCCTGGTGGTAAGCTGCGGCAGGCACGGCGAGCACCGCAACAAGACCGAACAGAGCAAGTGCTACAACGAACTTCATTTTGTTTTGTTGTGAAGATTGTGTTGTTTTGTAATGTTTGTGTGAGAAAAAAGGGTTAGGCCTTCAGTCTCACGTATTTATAGAAGACGCCTGGATACGAAGAACCGAGTTGGATAGGGCATCGTGTTTCCTGGAGCGGCCGGAGTTGCGGAAGGGAGATCATAAAAGGTCTATCGGAATGGCTATATTATTATTGAAGTATATATTAAACTCTTATTATAGCAAATTTTAATTCATATCGCATTTTATTTCGGGTTGTTTGGCAGACCGCAGCGTAGTCTTTCCCCTTTCGGTTAAGGCTCTCGCATACTGCGAGTTCGGTGAAGTGGAAACGGATCGCCAAAGGAGTTGCGCGCAACTTTGGCTAACGATTTTCAGTTTAAGGAGATCATTCCCGTTGCATCTTCATCAACGTATGAGGTCTGTTTCAACTCGACCAATGCTCCGAGTCGGCGGAAGGCATGTGCGTTGGCAATTGGTGGTTCAACCACAACCGATGCAAGGAAAATCTCCTTCCGTTAGTCCTGCATTCTCCTGGCCAGCAAACACAGAAGAGGTAACGTCTGCCTAGCGCTACCACCGCCGGAATGTAATGTATCCTGTTTCGACGTCCTCCAGCCAAAATAGTCTCCCTCCGATGTGTTCCTCTCCCTCATGTCTCTAACCAAGACATCATACCTGAAGGAAAGGCGACGGAAGTTCCGCTCCTATTTCTCCGTCTCCATAATCCTCCGCGTAACAATGGCCGGCAGTCGTCGTCAGCGAGAAAAGAATAACGAATAAACATGACAATTGCATAGTACACCAAAACCACAAAAGTAGCTCCGAAAGCGGTCACTCAAGAAAAGAGCTCCAAGTTAATTCTCAGGCTGAAGAATCATATCAACGAAAACCCCCAGGAACACAGAAAATAACCCCAAAGTAAAATATCAAGGAAAACACAGGGAGGAAAACAAAAGAAGGAAAGCCAAAGAAAACAGCAACAAAAAAGGAAATGCAAGATGGGGGCACGTGCCTCATTCCACAATTGAAGCAGGAATTCCACCCGAATCTTCCCCAGCCATTCTGGACTCAACTCCACGGAAACCCTCCAGAAAGTGATTCCCAATCCAGTCATATGCCCTTCCCCCGCACCATCACTTGATCGCTCTTGAGCTTCCACTATAAATATCCATCCATTCCTCTTGTCCCTCGTCCAACAAAACAAGAACAAAGCAAAACAAAACAAACGACCATCACACCAAACAACACAACGCAACAAACCACCATGAAGTGCTGTTCCACGCTCGTGCTTCTCGCTCTTCTCGCCACCTTCAACCTCGCCCTCGCCCAAGAACAACCACCACCCAACAACTGCCGAGTCAAGGTGGTGCATCTCCTCCAGGGCGGCTCCCCCATCGATGTGCGAGTGGGTGAGCAACTGGTGGCTGCCAACCTGGCTTTCCTCCGCTCCCAAACCTCCCAACCCAACCTCCCTTGTGGCCTCCAGAACGTCCAGCTCTTTGCCAGCGGCATGCAAGGCGACAGCTTCCGCTCCGAGAACTTTGCCCTGGCTGAGGGAGAGAATGTCATCAACTACATCGTCTTCGGAGGAGAGCTCCGCGAGCCAGCCAACACCAACGTCTTCTTGCTCTCCCACGAGGCCATTGCCATTCCCCAAACGGAGGAGGGCACCATCAACATGGCTTTCTGGCATTACGCCCCTGTGGTGCGCTTGGAGCAGGTCCAGATGGATGTCTTGAATGGCAACGAGACAGTGCTCTCCGCCATCGCCAACTTCCAACAGAGGACCAACTACATGACCATCCCTTCCGCTGATGCCCTGACCTTCCGCTTCTCCGACCTGGCTTTGGAGGAGCTCCTCACGGCCACGCGGAGTGTGGCAGCCTTGAGGAACTCTGGTGCTGGCACCGTCTTTCTTCTTGGTGCCAACGCCACGGAGCTCTTCCTGGAGGCTGACCCTGCCATCCTTGTCTCCTCTGGTGCTTCTTCCTCGGAGGGCTCAGAGTCCTCCTCCTCCAGTGGCCCTGTCATCCCTCCTCCCACCGGAGATGGAGATGATGTGAGCGAGAGCAGCAGTGCTGGTTCCGTGAGCTTGGGCAGCGAGTCTTCAGAGGAATCCGATCTCACCAGCAGTGCTTCCTCTCTTTCCTCCTTCTTCTTCTCCTTCTGAAACCTCTTCTCTCCTCTTTGCAAGCTGATTTTTTCTTTGGATGATATCATTCTCTTTTTGTATTGACCTCCTTATCTATTTGCTCTTCCTTTTGCTATTCATAAACAATAAACTCTTTTTCTATGATATCCTCTTCTCTCTCTCTCTCTCTCTCTCTCTCTCTCTCTTGCGTTGCTCATCTGTTGAAACGAAAAAAAAAAGTCAAGAGAAAGCGTACTATTTCAAGCTCGACAACGCGTATCAGTGGAAAGAAAGAGCCCGGAGTAACCGAATGACGAAATAGGCCGAAAGTGGAACAGTCAGATTGTCAAAGAACGAAAGCACCGGAAGAGACTCCACAAACGCGCCCACCAGCGAAGTCCAAAAGATAATGCTCTGCAAGTCATCCGTCCCGTCCACGAACCAACCTAACGAACGGAACCAGTACAAGAAGATGCCTTGGAAGAGAATGGAGAAGAAGAAGCAAGCCATGGAGCCCTCCCATGACTTTTGGGGGTTGTGTGGCAGGCGGTGACGACCGTAGAGCCGCCCGACGACCTCTGCGAAGCCATCGCCCCCGCAGAGGAGCATCAGCATGCAAATGCCGGTTGGAGAGTTGCCCCAGAAGAGCACTGTTGTTGCTACAAAGACCATTCCTGTTTTATGGTTGGGTGGTTAGGTGTGACTTTTCAAGTAGAAGAAATGAGAAGGAGCCGAAGAAGAAGAAGAAGAAGAAGAAGAAGAAGAAGAAGAAGAAGAAGAAGAAGAAGAAGAAGAAGAACAAGAAGAAGAAGAAGAACAAGAAGAAGAAGAAGAAGAAGAAGAAGAAGAAGAAGAAGAAGAAGAAGAAGAAGAAGAACAAGAAGAAGAAGAAGAAGAAGAAGAAGAACAAGAACAAGAACAAGAACAAGAACAAGAAGAAGAAGAAGAAGAAAGAAGAAGAAGAAGAACAAGAAGAAGAAGAAGAAGAAGAAGAAGAAGAGAAGAAGAACAAGAACAAGAAGAAAGAAGAAGAAGAAGAAGAAGAAGAAGAAGAAGAAGAACAAGAAGAAGAAGAAGAACAAGAAGAAGAAGAAGAAGAAGAAGAAGAAGAAGAAGAAGAACAAGAAGAAGAAGAAGAAGAAGAAGAAGAAGAAGAAGAAGAAGAAGAAGAAGAAGAAGAAGAAGAAGAAGAAGAACAAGAAGAACAAGAAGAAGAAGAAGAACAAGAAGAAGAAGAAGAAGAAGAAGAAGAACAAGAAGAAGAAGAAGAAAGAAGAAGAAGAAGAAGAAGAAGCAGAAGAAGAAGAAGAAGAAGAAGAAGAAGAACAAGAACAAGAACAAGAACAAGAACAAGAAGAAGAAGAAGAAGAAGAAGAAGAAGAAGAACAATAAGAAGAAGAAGAAGAAGAACAAGAACAAGAACAAGAACAAGAACAAGAACAAGAACAAGAACAAGAACAAGAACAAACACAAGAAGAAGAACAAGAAGAACCAGCAACAAACTTTACCATAGAGAAACGGCCCACGAAGCAGTTCGGTCGGCTTTCCGTTCCTAGCCATGCTGTTCACGGTGTCCGGGTCATGCAGCAGCCCCAGTCCCACCGCGGCAAACTTCAGGGTCAGGCCCAAAGGCACCAAGCAGGCCAGCCACCGCGCCCGCTCGGCCGTCGTGAAGAGGTTCCAGCAGGCCAGGTAGATGGGGCCGGTCCCGATGTGGAGCAGCTTGCGGAGGCTGCTGGTGGAGAGGATGCGGAGCCGTACGAGGGACTTGACGACGGCGACCCAGGAGAGGGCGCACGCGGCCGTCAGCAAGAACGCCCAGAGATCCCGCGTCCAGCTTTGTTCTTCCTCTGCCATTGTCTCTCTCTCCTTCCCTTTCTTCCTTACCTCTCTCCAATCTATCTATGCTGCACAAAAGGTGGTGCATTTGTGCTGCAAAACTGCTCCATTTCGTGGCGAATATGGCAAGGATGGCAAATATTCCATGAAATGTGGCGGAATCAGGATGAAAAGCCATTAAAGGGGCCATAAGGTTCCAATTCCAGAACCCGGAAAAAAACACAAAGGTAACGTTTCTTCTTCGGCGGAAGGGAAGAGAAGGCAGACATTTCGGACATCCACACCCCCCTCCCCCCCCAAAAAAAAACACTAAAGGTATGGTATACCACTCTCCGGGTCCTTCTTTTTTTTTTTTTTTTTTTTGAACTCTCTCTCTCTCTTTGTGTATGGTTGTTAAATACCCCCAAGTTTTCTTGTTCTTCTCCTGTGCTTTTTTTATACTGACTTACGGCCCGTTTTCAGCTCAGCCCAAAAGCTCTGCCCTCTTCCTCCTCCTTTGTATTATTTTTATTTATTTATTTATTTTTAAAAAAAGAAGGGCTCAATGGCTTCCTCATCCTCATCCTCTTCCTCTTCCTCTTCCTCCTACTTTCCCCTGGAAGAACTCTTCCCACGGTCCACCACCACTGCCAGTTCTTCATCTTCCTTCTCTTCCTCCGCTACCGCTCGCTCTCCTCTGCCCAAACGGTCCCACTGGAGCATGACCCTCTCCCTCTCCTTCTTCCTGGCTCTGTTGCTCTGCTCCGCCCTCACCTTCTCCCTCTACCAAGCTCGTCACTCCTCCTCTTCCTCCTCTTCCTCCTCGTCCTCCTCCACCTCCCCTCAACAACCTCCTGGCCCCAACACCAAGTTTGGGGCTCAGCGGCTCGTCATGGTCCGCAGGAACCACATCAAAGAGGACCCGGAGGAGCACGACCACCACGTCTCGGATGGAGAAGGAGGGGGAGCTCCTATCTCTCCGTTGGAAGAGGACAAGTCGTCGTCTTCTTCTCATCGCCGTCCAAAGGCCAAGGGGAGCCCCTTTTGGTGGCAAATAGCGGAACAGGAGCGGTTGAGTCAGGGCGGCAGCCCGCAGAAGAGCAAGAAGTGGCGGGAGACCTTGTTTGGCGGGGTGCAGTACATGGGGGAGTACTACGTGCCCATTGAGATGGGAAACCCGCCCCGCTTGTTCACCGTCCTCGTTGATACTGGTACATATATTTTTCCTTTTCGTTTTTCTTTTGTGCTTTGTTTCTTTTCTCTTTGTTGTTGTTGTTGTTGTTGTTGTTGTTGTTGTTGTTGTTGTTGTTGTTGTTGTTGTTGTTGTTGTTGTTGTTGTTGTTGTTGTTGTTGTTGTTGTTGTTGTTGTTGTTGTTGTTGTTGTTGTTGTTGTTGTTGTTGTTGTTGTTCTTCTTCTTCTCCTTCTTCTTCTGCTTCTGCTTCTGCTTCCTCCTCCTCCCTTTCTTCTTTCTTTCTGCTTTCTTATTCTCATCTCACATCAAAACAAAACCAAAGGGAGTGTTGGATTGGCGATACCAGCTTTGCAATGTCAGGAATACACCGAACCAGCAACAAAAGATGAAAGCCCAAAGCCAACCGGCCTTGCCTGTGGACATGATATCGTGGATCACCCCACTTACGACCCAGCTGCTTCTACCACTGGTATGTTCCTACTATCCATCATATTTTGCTCATTCACTTTGTCCTATTTTTACTGTTAACTTTTTTCACCATTTTTCTATATACCCTTCCTTTCCGCGCTCTCTCTCTCTCTCTCTCTCTCTCTCTCTCTCTCTCTCTCTCTCTCTCTCTCTCTCTCTCTCTCTCTCTCTCTCTCTCTCTCTCTCTCTCTCTCTCTCTCTCTCTCTCTCTCTCTCTCTCTCTCTCTCTCTCTCTCTCTTCCCACTCTTACAGGAAGCATTGTACCGTGCACACAAAACAGCACGCTCTGCACGACATGCTCTTCCGTTTCTCACAAAGGCGACGAGGAGGAGGATGCTCTTTGTCTCTTCGAGATGGGCTATGCTGATGGCAGCTATTTGTTTGGCGTGCAGTACCGCGACCGACTCACTCTTGGTGGCTTGTCTGCCACTGTTCGTTTTGACCTTATTCATGGCGAGTCTGAGTCTTTTGCTTCCAATCAATTAAGCGGAATCATGGTATTTTCTCTCTTCTCTCCTTCTTCTCTTATCGAATGCTGACATGATGCAACACCAAAAGGGAATGGCCTACCAAGACTTATCGATGACTGATGGAGATGCTGTATGGCAACGACTGGTAGCTGCCAACGAAGTTCCTGACGTCTTTTCCATGTGCCTCTCTGAATCAGGTAGCAATCTCTTCTGGCTTCTCGTTCTCTTGTCTTTTCACTTCTCTCTGACCTCTCGAACAAAACCAAACTGACGCTTCCTAAATTTATTAAAACAGGAGGCTCATTGGTATTGGGTGGCTATGACGAGAGCTATCACGCTGGCCCCATCGACTACACCGACATTGTAGAAGAGAGCTATTACTCCGTCGAGCTTTTGGGTTTCCAAGTAAACGGCTCCCCGCTCTCCGTTAGCTCCAGCCTATGGTCCGCTGCCATCGTGGACAGCGGCTCCACGCTGCTCGTCCTCCCAGAGAAAATATACAATGCGTTTGAAGCTTATTTCGACAGTTTATCGGTGCCGGGAAGCACGGGCCAGTATAATCTCTTCAACGGTTATGCTTTCTCGTTCTCTCCGGAGGAGTTGGCAGCTTTTCCTAATGTTTCTGTGGTGCTCAAACGGTCTCCATCTTCTTCTCACGCTTTGCAACAAGAAGAGAATGATGAGAATAACACGTTTGTGTTGAACATTCCGCCATCGCAGTATTTGGTCAAGCAGATTGCCCAAGGCGCAGTTTACTATGCGCTTGGTATTATGCCTGCCCCTATGGATGGTTTTGTTATTTTAGGTAACATTCTCTTCCTTCTCTCTCATTGCCTTTCCTCTCTTTCTTTCTTCTAATTCACTCTCCACTCTCTCTTTTATATGACGCTCATTGTTGAATTTTCACAGGTGATGTTGTGATGAAAGGTTATAATGTTATTTTCGATAGAGAAAACGCACGAGTCGGATTCGCGCCTGTTAGGAATTGTGATCGACCCGAAATGTTTGCTTACATCGTTTCTAAAGGTTTCTTTTCTCTCTTATTATTCTTTAGATATTTTCTTTTCTTGTCGTTTCGCTCGTCCTTGGTTTCTTTCTTGTCGTTTCTTTCTTTCTGTTTATTGTGTTTTGCTTGGCTTTGTTCTTATGTGAGAAAAAAAATAATAGGAGATGGCGATAAAGCGGACCAAATCCCAATCGACCAAAAGATGAAACACCCCCTCGCTGTAGCAGTCCGTTACAAGAACCACAACACCGATTCCTCTTCCAACGAACGTCAGCAGGAAGAAGGAGAAGAAGCCGCAGATAAAAAAGAAACGTCTTCTTTCCCAGCCCAAGGCGTGGCCGTTGAGTGGATGGTCAAAGAGGGAAAAGCTCACCTGGAGGAGAAACTGGTGACGACGGATCATAACGGGCTCGCCAAAGTGGGCGTCACTCTGAAGGAAGTTGGACCGACGGTCATCGTTGCCACTGTATTGGACGCTTATGATCAAGGTTTTAAAGCTTGATACTTTTCTTTTTCTCTTTTCTCTTTTTTTCTCTCTCTCTCTCTCTGCTTCTTCTTGTTCTTCTTGTTCTTCTTCTGCTTTCTTGTTCTTCTCATTCTTTTTCAATTTCTTTTTTCCAGCTATATCAAAACACGAGTTCACCTTCGAGGGAATAGCAGCCCAATCCTCCTCCGCGGCCTTGAACCAACGCGTTGTGGTGGTGGTGCTCGCCGTCACCGCCTCCGTGGTGCTTCTCGTGGCTGTGCTGGTCGTCGTGTGCCTTGTGAGGAGGAGAAAGAGGAGAATGGAGGACTGGCGTTACCAGCAGCTCGCCAGCACGTTTGCTGAGGACTCTTTGTAAAAAAAAAATCCTATTTAAACATTAAAACAATCTTTTATTTTCAAAAGAAAAAGAAAAAAGAAAAAAGAAAAAAAAAGAAAAAAAAAAGAAAAAAGAAAAGAAAAAAAACAAATTTTATTCAAAGAACCAATAAAAAATCAAAGACAATAGCTAATATACGAAATGAAACCTATTAGGTTGATTGAAATATCAAACAATCCATGTCGTCGTGAAAACAATGCTACAAACAAAAAAAAATGGCAACGAACGATGATGAGAAGAAGCAAGCAACCTTTGCGGTGGTGTTCGACCTGGATGGCGTCATGCACAAAGGATCCTCTCCCATCGACGGCGCCGTGCAAGCTTTACAGCGAGTGAGCAAAGTTCCTCACCTCTTCCTCACCAATTCCGGTGGTCGCACCGAACAAGCGTTAGTTCTCGCTTCATCTCTTTTTTGATCACATTTTCTTTCTCTTTCGTTTTTTTCATTATTTCTTTTTTCTTTTCTTTTCTCTTCTCTTCTCTTTTTCTTTTATTTTTTTGGGGCTGATGAAATATTTTCTTTGTTTTAAAAAAAAAAAAAAGAAAAGCTGAACATTTGTCAAAGCTGTTAGGCACGGAGATAGACTGGCGGAGGGTCATCCAGGCGCACACCCCCATGCTGGACCTGTTGGAGGAGTACCGCCAAAAGCGGCTGCTCGTCGTAGCCAAGTCGCCTGAAAGCGCTCGCCACATTCTTGACAAGTTTGTTTTTTACTCTCTCTCTTCTCTCTCTTCTCTTCTCTTCTCTCTTCACTCTTCTCTCTTCACTCTTCTCTCTTCTCTCTTCTCTCTTCTCTCTTCTCTCTTCTCTCTTCTCTCTTCTCTCTTCTCTTCTCTCTTCTCTCTTCTCTCTTCTCTCTTCTCTTCTCCCTTCACTCTTCTCTCTTCAATTCTTTGCTTCTCTGTATTAGTCTCCTGTCCTCTCTTCTCTTGTTCTCGATTCAACTTTCTAAGTGAGATCGTTGCAGCTATGGCTATGAACAATACGTCGCGGTGCAAGAGGTGGCACATCGGTTTCCTTTGCTCTATCCATCCAAATGCTACCCAGCACAACACAAAGAAAACTCCAATGATGATGAACAGGAGGTTACTAAAGTAGCATCTGCTTTGAATGCTGATGTTGGATCTTTGTCTTCTTCGCGGTTTCTTCCTTTTGATGCTATATTCGTTCTTGAAGTTCGTTTCCATCGCATTCTCTCTTTTGGATTGCTCTCTTCCTTTTATTTGTTCTTCTCTGTGTTGCTTTTCTGTTACTCATTGCTGTTTTACTTTGACTAACAGGTGCCAACAGACTGGGGCGAAAGTCTTCAAGTTCTTTGTGATGCAGTAAGAGGCAATGGAGATATCTTTGCCATCAAGCAGCGTGAGCAGCAACAATCCACAACTAGCGAGTTGAATGGTGAAGAGAAGCAGATACCGCTTTTCTTTGCCAATCCGGATGTGGACTATGCTGCTGAGTTTGCTGTACCTCGTTTCACTTGTGGCGCTTTTCGGTTGTGTCTTGAGAGACTTTACTTGGTTAGCTTTTCTTATCTGCCTTTCGTCTTTATTTTGTCTTCTTGATGTTTCTTTCTCATTCTCTTTATCCTATTCTCATCACTCCAAAAAAAACGTTTGTACAGGAAGTAACAGGAAAACAGCTCAAGTACACTCTTTTGGGCAAACCTCATCCCTTTAGCTACTCTTTTGCAAGGCGTTACCTCGATCGCATGGCTCAAGAGATGGGCTTCTCCTCGCTCACAACTATCTATGCTATTGGAGATAACCCTCTTTCTGGTATCTTTTCTTTCTTGTCTTACCTTCATTCTTCACTTCTCTCTCTGTCTCTCTCTCTGTCTCTCTCTCTCTGTCTCTCTCTGTCTCTCTCTCGCTTTCTCTGAATTTCCTAACTTAATGGGAAACAACCAAGACATAAAAGGAGCGAATCAAGCGGGTTGGTTTAGCATATTAACTCGAACAGGATGCTTTCAAAGCAGCGAAGACAATGACCGTAACCACCCTGCTCAGTTTGTTTGTCCGTCTGTTGTTGGTAAAACTCTTTCTTGTTCTGCCTTAAAGTGTTTCTTGTGCTTCTTCTTCTTGTTCTCCTTTTTTTTTCTTCCTTTGTGTTTGCTTTCTTATCTTTTGCTGATCGCTTCTTTTCTGTCGTTGGTGCACGCCACACAGAGGCCATAGACTTCATTTTATCCAGAGAAAGCGAGAAATGAATAAAAGGGAAACCACAGGCCCCGTTCTCTTTAGACAGAGGGTCGCTTGAAAAAGCCGCCTTCGAGTTCGTATCTTCCCTAATTCTGCCCAACTTTCTTGTAACGTTGCGCCATTATTGTCCAACGCCTTTACTGCGGTCCACCAAAACCCACCCGTGAGTCACTCAACATTGCCGTCCAGCTGCACCCCAACCGAGTGCCTGCCAGCCGAATGATTTGCGTCGACGCGTGAGTTCTGGAAATTTCGTAACAGCAAAATCGCACCAACGCGATCCGCAGGTGGACGGATATCCGGTGGGACACTTTTTGGCCCTGGATGGAGGCACACCCCATCCCATGATGACATCACCTGTTATCTCATGTCCACTCTCATGTCTGCGTAGCAGAAGCTAAACAAAAAAAAAGATGAAGCACACCATGCCACCAGAAGAAGAAGAAGAAGAGGAGGACGAAGCAGCAGCAACGACGGAACCGGCTTTGGTGTCGTCAGGACCGAGCGAGGAGTTTGTTCGAGACGTGGCCAAAACGCGGGAGATCCTCAGACGGATGTACAGCCAAAACACGATCGACGACGCCCAACAACCACTTGGAGTGGTCGTGGTGCTGCCCCAAAAGGAGGGCCAAGAGGAGGAGGGGAAGGGAGTGTTAACGAAAGAGGAGGCCGAGAGCATCAAAAAACGGTTCAAAGGCACCAAGCTGACCAAACGGTTGGCCGCAGAAATACCCCCGCTGCCCACCTCGCCCGCCTCCCTCCTGCGTGTCCCCATGCGGAGGGGCTCCCGCTCCACCCCCGTCTCCCCTTCCACCTCTCAACGGCTGCATCTCAGTGACGTTCTCGACAGCGACAACAACAGTGATGATGAAGAGGAAGAGGAAGAAGTAGAGGAAAGTGAAGAGGACGAACCAGAAGAAGAACAAGAACAAGAACAAGCAGACGAAGCAAAAAAAGTAGAAAGTGAGAAAGAAGCCGAGGATGAGGAAGAGGAAGACGGTGATGATGAAGAGGAGAGCGAAGAAGAGGAAAACGAAACAGAGACAGAGGGCACAGTGAGGAGAAGAGGAAGAGGAAGAGAAAGAGGAAGAAGCAGAAAAGTAAGAAGACAGGACACGGATGAGAACTACCCGCCAAACATAAGACGGAGCTCAGGCTTGAACAGGTCGTTGGACCGGAAGGTGGAGAGGATGCAGCTCATGAGCAGCTTTCTCTGGGTTGTGGTCATCACGTTCGTGGTTTGGCTGTTCCTCTGGGATGGGGACGATGACGACAACCCGGTGGACGACGAAGAGGAGGAAGACGCCTTGGGCTTAAAGAGATATGCTTCGTTTTAAGTAACTGGCAGTGATCACCATTGAAAACAAATTAAGCGGAGATGGAGATGGAGCGAAGGATTGGGACAAAGGAGGAGAAGAAGGAGAAGGACAAGGGCAAAGGAGGAGAAGAACTTTGGCGATCCCTCCCCAAAGCCAAATCACCGACTGAAGAAGAAAAGGAGAAAACAGAAGGGGAAGGAGGAAGGAGAAGGAGAGGAGAGAGAGGAACGAAAGAGCGGAGAGAGAACGACACTCCCCCAGCACGTGTTGGTTTCCCCCCACCCCCCTAAACCTAAAATGTTGTTTGGGGTTTGGGGTTTGGGGTTTGTGGGGGGGGGGGGGGGGGGGGACACCAGGTAACCGTAACGCACACAAACAACAACAAATTAAAGTAACATTAAAAACAACAAAAAAAAGTAAATTTAAAAACAACAACAAAGTTGACAAACAAACAAACAGAGAGAGCGATGGAGCAGGAACCTCTCGTCTCGGGCTTTGGGGGCTCGCTCGTGGTGCTGGGCGGCTGCGGACACATCGGCCTCACGCTGTCCATCCGTTTGGCGTTGGCCGGGTGGCGGGTCGCCGCCCTGGACATTGACGAGGAGGGCGTCGGGCTGGTGAACGGCGGGGCCATGCCGTTCAGGGAGCGCCAGGGGGAGGAGCTGCTCGCCGAGGCCTTGGCCACGGGTCGTTTGCAGGTCACCACCGACCCCGCGGCGGGCCTCCCGGGCGCCTCGGCCGTCATCCTGACCAACGGAATGGAAGCTGGGGAGGCCAAGTGGGAGGAGCTGCTGCAGGTGTTCGAGAAGGTTGTGGAAGGCACCAAGGAGGACGCTCTTTACATCTTCCGCTCTACGCTCTACCCCGGAACCATGTTGCGGCTGCAACGATACCTGGAGGAGCGGGAGAGGAGCAAAGGGCGGCCTGCCGGCGGCGGCAGAGGGAGGTTGGCCTATTGCCCGGAGAGAACCGCCGAGCTGTTTGCCTTGGAGGAGATAGTGCAGTTGCCTCAGGTTTCGCTTCGAGAACCTCCACCTTTGCTCTGTCCTTTAGTTCTCTTTATGTTCTTCTTTCTTCGCTGTTTCCTAACTCCACGCTCAATGACAGATCGTCTCGGGCTGCGACGAAGAGGCCTTCGCTAAAGCTCGCCGTATCTTCAGCACCATAGCGCCCGCCCTCATTAAGCTCTCCCCTGTGGAGGCCGAGTTCGCCAAGCTCATAACCAACGCCTGGCGGTACATCGACTTTGCCATCGGCAACGAGTTCTACAAACTCTTGGAGGGACACAACCGTGCTTACTCCTCCGCTTCTGCCCAAGTCGACTTTTTCAAGGTGATGAACGCCATCACTTACGACTATCCTCGTGCCAGTGGCTTCAAGAAACCCGGTTTCTGCGCAGGCCCCTGTCTGTTGAAAGACACTCGCATGTTGGCATCCTACGCAACTGAGGCACAACTTCCCGGATCGAGTCCGTTTGCGATGGGGTTGGCCGCATTGGAAACTAACGAAATGTTAGCTGAAGTGGTCGTAAACCAGCTCATCCACGCACTGGCATCTTCGTCTTCGTCATCATCTTCTTTTCCTTCTGCTTCACCAGTGGATAAGGAAGACTCGAAGCCTTTGCAAGGACGTATCATTGGTTTGTTGGGGATGGCTTTCAAGGCAGATGTAGACGACATTCGCCAGAGCCTCAGCTTTCGAGTAAAGAAGATATGCCGATTGAAAGGTGCAGTGGTGATGTGTCACGATCCTTACGTGAGCCCCAGACAAGGGCTTAAGGACATGGTGTCTCTGGACACTCTTCTGGAGAGATCGGATGGTATTATCCTCTGCACTTCTCATGAGTGCTACAAAAACATCAAGCTCAAGGACTACAACAACAAAGCAGTTCTTGTAGATGTTTGGAACTTCATATCTTCTTCACAAGAGTCTCATTTTCTAGAGATCTTACCAGGCACCAAGCCACTTTCTTCCCCCTCTTCGCCTTCTTCGTTGTCTTCGCTTTTATTGTCATCTTCTTCTACTACTACTGCTACTACTACTCCTGCATTTGCTTGTTCTTCTTCTTCTTCTCTTCACGCCAACGGAAGTCAACAACACAAAGAAAATGCAGAAGAGAAAGGCAGCGACAAAGCTACAGTGTTAGTGACAGGCTCAGCGGGCTTCATTGGAGGATACCTCGTTCAAGAGCTGCTGCAACACGGCTACCGAGTGATCGGCATCGACAACTTCTCCAAGTACGGCAAGGTAGAGCGAGAATACGACCAGGACCCAAACTACGAATTGCACCAAGGCGATGCTAAAGACGTGCAACTTCTCAAACGACTGGCGGAACGGTGCGACTACATAGTAGCTTGTGCTGCCATGATAGGAGGCATCAGCTACTTTCACGCATTGGCTTATGACCTGTTAGCAGAGAACGAGCGCATCATTGCGGCTACGTTCGATGCAGCCATTCACGCCTTTCAACAGAATGGAGAGCAGAAGAAAAAGTTGAAGAAGATCATCGTGCTCAGCTCTTCGATGGTGTTTGAAGGAGCCAACACTTTCCCAACCCCAGAAGGAGAGCAGGAACGGTGCCCTCCGCCCATGAGCACGTATGGCTTTCAAAAGCTGGCCTGCGAGTATTACGCCAAAGGAGCGTGGGAACAGTACAAACTGCCTTTTACCATTGTTCGTCCGTTCAACTGCGTTGGAGTGGGAGAGCGAAGAGCTTTGAGAAAGGCAGCTGTATCAAATGGAGAGATACAGTTGGAAAAGGAGGAAGAGGTCTCTTCTGGCAACATAAAGCTGGCCATGAGCCATGTGGTGCCGGACCTCATCCAGAAGCTGCTCAAAGGCCAGGATCCTTTGCACATCCTCGGCGATGGCACGCAAGTCAGACATTACACCTACGGCGGAGATCTTGCCAAGGGCATTCGCATGTGCATCGAATCCCCAGCCGCTCTCAATCAGGACTTTAATATCTCAACAGCCACGTCGACGACTGTTTTGGAGTTGGCGGAGCTCGTTTGGGAAAAGATCCATGGGGACGCTAAGCCCTTTCGGTGGGTGTCTGACCCTCCGTTTCGTTATGACGTGCAGATGAGAGTGCCAGACTGCAGCAAGGCTAAGGAGCTGTTGGGCTTCGAAGCAACCACATCGCTCTCTGATATTTTGGACGAGCTCATACCTTGGATACAGCAGCAGATTAAGCTGGGCAATATGTAACGAGGAGAGGAAGAGAGAGAGAGAGAGAGAGAGAGAGAAACGCGCTGATGTTGTGCAACACGTTCATCTACAAGAACCATCAATAAAAACTCCAGTATTGGTGCCCAATGGTGCCAAGAACATGGAGGTTCGTTGCTGCTGTTCCACATCTTCCAGAACCACAAGTCCAAAGACCCATGCCCGAGTGTTGACGTTCTCCGTGTTGCTGCTTGTGCAGTGCAACGTGTTGGCTCCTTGCTTCAACGACACGCTGATGGAGTACGACTGGAACGCGAAAGTCGATTCCAATTGACGATGAATCAACTGTCCATTCAAGAACAGCTCGAAGGGATCATCATGGGTGATTACAAAAGTCACCTCTTTGTTTTGTGCAGACTCAAGGATGGCTTGTCCGTAGACCACTATGTTTACCGGATAGCCCTCGTTGGTTGTGTAAGTGAAGAAGTGCTCTCCGATGCTGACAAAGCCAAATGTAGGCTCTATTTCAAGTTCGTATTTCAGGCCCTCTTGTGATGGCAGTGTTGCAGAGGAAACATTTCGAATCTTGATCCACTGTTCGAGAGAAAAAGGCGAAGTAAACCGCCAGATAGAAACCGCTCCTGTGGGAGGCTTCTTGACGAGAGAAGGGGGAGGAATTGAATTGTTGACTGGCTCAAGCCGCTGCCACACAGGTGGCAGTTTCTCCACCGATACGTCATCCTCGCTCAAAGGGGAATGCTCTGTCTGGTCCTGGTACCAGAAGAGCACTGTCTCCACCACATCTTTGTTGGCGCCATACTCGAAGGAGAACTCGCTGCGAAACCTGATCTGAAAGTCGGAGACGAAGAAGCGGTAGGCGCTGAATTGGACCGAGTTGTTGCCATACATGAAGCCCCAGTCCGGAAAGTTGTGATGCTTCGAGAACTGGCAGCTGGTGCCAAAAAAGTCCTCTCCTCCAGTCCCTTTGATGACCCTCGGGTTGGTGGTGTGGTCCAGGATGATCAACTCGCCTCCGTTGTGGAACCAATGGTCTCCCTCGTCCTTGCGAGAGAGGCCCATGGTGAAGCCTAGCACGTAGCCCGAGCCTATCGCATGGCCAACGTGGTAGGAACGCTTGAAGTTGTGCTTGTAGGCATGTCGGTAGTCGTGCGCTCGGTCCTGTCGTCTATAGAGTGCCCGCAGGCGCAGAGTCTCTGGCATGGGGTTCGTTGGTGTCACCGTTGGGTACTGGTAGTAGCTGACCTGAACCCACATGCGCATCTTCACGCTCATGTCAGGGTTCTCGTCCTGCAAGGTGATGCGGCAGCCGTTGGCAAAGGGCATGGGAGCCAGCAGCGACAGGGCTCCGTTCTGGGAGACCTTGAAGAGGATGTTGTCCGCCCCGTAGCCGTCGTCCAGGTTGCCCCAACGATCCTCGTTCTCGTGGTGGATGCCAAATAGGGATCCCAGGGGTGCCTCTATGCTGGGGGTGGTGCTGCCATCAAAGTAGACGCGCAGCACCATCATCAAGGCGTCGCGAGTGTAGACGCAGGCTTTGGGTCGGGCCTTGCGGTTTCCCATGCCGGTGACCATCCACAGCAAACGAATGCAGCCCGGCCCATGGATGTCGGCCACCACGGTCTCCGAGTCGTGCGACACGCAGGAACGGAAGGAGATCTTGTTGGACACGAACTCGCCGGGCAGGAGCAGCATGTTGTGAAAGTCCCGCACCAAGCCATGCCCAGGGCCAACCAGGGCAGCTGCTCCTCCGCCTTGATGATGGACGTGCGG
Source organism: Balamuthia mandrillaris (assembly GCA_031835245.1). NCBI lineage: Eukaryota > Discosea > Longamoebia > Balamuthiidae > Balamuthia > Balamuthia mandrillaris. Next base: position 108,742 of record JAVKOQ010000052.1, on the reverse strand, counting down.
AAGGGACTGTAACGAGGACCCTGAGAGGCGAGAGAGGGCGTAGAGGAACAAGGGCGCCGCCAGCGCAGCCACCGCTAGGAAGAAGTCCCGGCGTGCTACCATCAGGCAAACATTTGTTTTCTTTTTCTTCGTCTGCACATTATTTTGTCGACAATGTTATTTAGTCCGTGTTTCTGTCGACTGTCGACGTAATGTTTTTCGTCGACTGTCGACAATAATTTCGAAACGGACAGAAGAAAGTCGTCCGGCGCCGCAGTCTCTCTCCCTTCAACGATCAATGGGTGCCTCTGTTTTTTCTTCTTCTCCTTCCTTCCTTGCTGACAAAACAAACAAATAGTTAAATAAAAGTTTAAAACTCTTTTCTTTTTTTTCTCTCTAGAAAAAAAACACCCTCCGCTTTGTACAATATTGCTACAACACATACACCAACAAAAGAAATGATTACGACTCTCTCATTGCCGCTCAAAAACGTGTGGAACGAGGCAAAGAGAGCTGCACGAAAACCTGTCGAGAGGAAGGATCCACTCGCACCGGAAACACTCGGGCTTTGGGGTTGCCCAAAAGAACGGTCGTGCATCGGCCGCTCTCCAGGCCGAAACGCAACGAGTGCCACGGACAGATCACTTTGACCTCCTCCTCTGGGCTCTTTGCTGAGTTGTTGCCGCTGCTGCCGTTGCACCGCATCATCATCATGGATGAAGGCCGCCTAGGCAAACGAGGATAAACAGCAGTGGCGCAGTCTTCAATGTCCTCTATCTCTCCTTCCACAAGTGGTCCTATTTTTGTTTGAAGTTTGAGATGAGCATCCTGTTCCGTTCTAACGAAGAGAGCAGCAGCAGAAACGAACCCCCAGCATGAGGACAACGGTTCTCGATGGCGTAGATCCGTTGGCGGTGGAGGAAGAGAGCGATGCCGTGTTCCACCCCCTCGACGTCCTCCACGAGAAAGCCTTTGTCTTCCTGCAAGTCGTCCTCCTTGGCCACTTGCACCCATTTTTGTTCCACCACCACAAACTCCTCTTCGCTTTCCTCCTCCTCTTGCACGGTGACACGACGACGGCGAACTCGGGTCAGCTCGCGTTCTTGTTCCGACCCTTCTTCTATGTCCGTTGTTTCACTGTCTTCTTCCTCCTCCTCCTCTTCGTTTTCGTCTTCGCTTTCTTCTTCCTCCTCCTCCTCTTCGCTTTCTTCTTCTTCTTCCTCCTCCTCCTCTTCCACCTCCTCTTCCTCCTCTTCCTCGGTATCATACGTTGAGTCCTCCTCTTCCGCAACCACGTCGGGCATGGTGCTCACCGCCACGGCCTCTCTCCTTGCTTCTTCCTGCGTTGCACCGCAATAATGCTTCGTCGACAACAAAGCCTTTGGTGGGGGCAGCTTGCTGCTGCTCGGCGCCACCTCCTCCTGCTCGGCGCACCATGCCCCCTGGTGCTGCTTCTGCATGCGCAGCAGCACCTCCAGCTTGCGCTTCTTCAGCGGGAGCTGGTGCATCATGGCCATGACCTCCTTGGCGGCGGCCGGTTCCGCGGGGGTGGTGGCGGCGGCGGCGATGGCAGGAAGGAGGACGCCCGAGGTTGTCAGCAGCCGTTTCATGAGCATCGTTGACGTGGCGGGAGGGGCAGCGGCAGCAGGAGAAGAGGAGGAGGACAAGAACGGATCGGTGAAGTGAGGTTGAATGACTTGTTGCATTGTTTTTTGAATGTGGTCAAACAACAACAAAAAAAAACAAAAAGAAAAATTATCTTTTCAATACGAGAAAAAAATATTTTAAGTTAAAACAAATAAATAAACCGATTGGAATAAACTCGGAATGAAGGAAGAAGCTTCTCGCCCCCAAACACCACAAAGGAAAAGGGCTTTTAAAAAAAGAAAGAAAGAAAAAGGGGGCACAGCGGGGACAGGATGTGTTTGTTTGAGGGATGTCAATCAAGTGTGTTAACAAACAAAATGGAGTATTTGTTTTTGAGTTTACTTTTTTTTCTCTGTTCTTCTCCGCCACACAGCGAGTCGCGCACGTTACACAAAATGACGGCCCGTACTTTTGCTGGTATTTTTTGAGGAAAAGCGGCGGAAAAAAGTGACAAACAGTGCTTTTTGGGGGTGTTCATGGGGAAATCTCCCGGCAAGATGATGGCAAACCGACGCGAAAACCTGCAGAAAACGGCCCCGCAAAAGGAAGTTGATCTTTGCGCCATAGGGATGCGTCGAGAGGGCCAACGATGCTCATTTTGTCGACTTCGTGACGACATGATGCGAGCGCATAGCACGGAAGAAAAAGGAAAGGAGAAAAAGCTTTCGCTCAACTTGCCTCTCTACTATCCTTATTGCTGCCGAAGAGCTAAAAGGTAATAACACCGCTCCCTTCACATGTGATGTTACTGTGCTTTATATGTGTGATGTGTTCGTTCTCTATCTGTTACCCTTCTTTGTTGCTTGGTTGGTGGTTTTTGTTATAAGGAAAGAACAACAAACGATTTTTTTTCCATCTCTGTGAACTTTCTTTCCACTCTCTCCCCTTTTGCTTTTGGTCCTTTTCACCTCTCTCTCTCTCGCTCTGCTTACCCTCTCTCCCTCCTTTTTGTTATTTTGTTTGTATTTCTTCATATGTGATTAACTTCTTTGTTTTGTTGTTGTTGTTGGTAGGGAGAAGACAGAGAGAAAAAAACGGACCTTCCTAAAGGTCAAAAAACTGATTAAAAATTTAAAACTCCTACCTTCTCTCCTCCCCTTTTCTTCTTCTTCCACCTCTTTCTTTCCTGCATTTGTCCCCCTCCAACTACTACCACCACCACCCAACCAAAAACAAAACGTTCATCGATCGATCAAACACAAAAAACCATGGAACTTGAAACTTTTTTTTCAGGGCCTTCTCCTGAGAGCCGGCTAAAGGTTGATGCCTCCCTTTTGTTGGACCGGAGGAAGCAGGACCTCTTTTTCCTGGAGGAACGAGAAAGCGGGGAAGAGGGAGGTGGAGGAGGAGGAGAGGAGAACGCCAAAGCAATAACTGCTGACTTTCAACGAACACGCGAGCGCGACGACGCAGAGGAAGAACAAGAACAAGAAGAGCAAGGGGACGAAGGAGAAGGAACCTTTCTTCTTCAAAAGCAGAAAGAGAAGGAGGGGGAAGAGAATGAACGGCGGCAGCGGTTCCAACAACAAGAACGGAGAGAAGCTGCTGAACTAAGGCGACTCGAAGAAGGGGGAGGAGGAGCTTTGTTGTTGTTGCAACAACCACCACAAAACGAAAAAGAGAACAACGAACAGAACGAAGGGGCATGGAGCCTTATTCATGCTGTTCCTGAGGACAAAGAACAGAGCGACCAGCAAGGGGTTGAAGCCGAGGCAGACGAGACAAGCGTGAAGAAGCGGAAGGCAACCACTCCCAAAAAGTCGGTCAGTTGGGTGGACCAAGAGAAGGGGCGAGAGTACGTCCTCTTTGGGGCGGTGACCGATGTCTTCCTGGCCGACAGCAACGAGGACTACGACCGAAGGCCCCTTATGATGATGCACTTCGTTGGAATGGAGGATGACGAGGATGGAGAGGAGTTTGGAGAAGAGGGCAAGGAAGGGTGGGCGTTTTGGCGGCGAGCGGGAGCCAGAAGACGACGTCGACGAAACGCTGCTGCTGGGCGTTACACGAAGACGGATACGTTGGTGTTGGTGGCGGCGCTGGTGCTCATGGTGCTCATCTTGGGTGGCTTTGCGTTGTTCATGTTCTTGATGTATGCCAGAGGTGAGTCATCTGATTGTCCAAGAGAGGAGGGAGAGAGAGAGAGAGAGAGAGAGAGAGAGTAGAGAGGAGAAGCGTTTGTTAACCTCTCACACCGCTCAACAGGTAGATTGCTATTTCATGGCGGGGAGAATTAGAGTGTTGCGGTTTGTACACAGCCTCCATCTTGAAAGAGAGAGAGAGGAAGAGGATGCAAGAGCATGCAGAAGACGAGGGACCTTAAGGCTTGGTGAACGCCCTTTGCGCCTCTTCTCTTATTTATCTATTTATTGTTTGTAAGCTGTACGTTACTCTCTCTTCTGCTCTTCTGGTCTTGGAACTGCAACGAAGGAGGAGCTCTGAAGAGAGGGAGAGCGAATAAAAAGATTTGTTGTTTTCAAAGATTAAAGATCGTATTCAATGGACAGGATAGAGATGAGAGAGACATCAACAAAGATAAGAGAGAGAGAGAGAGAGAGAGAAGAAAAGGATGTGTCTTCCTCACTCTCCGCTCACTTTTTGGTGCCTCTGCTCTCTCTTTTGATTGTTTTGGTATAACAACACACACGGACACACACAAAAAAGCCAAGTCGTTTACTCGCGGGCAAACTCCTTGAAGCCCTTGGCTTCCTTCTTCAGCTGGGTGGAAGGCCTAAAGGCCACGTAGTTGTAGGCGGGGCGTTTCTCCTTTGTGACCGCGCTTGGGTCGAGCTTCTCGCCCTTCTTGGGGATGCCCTTCAACACTCGAATCTCACGCTCGGGGCGGCGTCTAATCGCATGAACGAAAAAAAAAAGGAGTAGCAAGCATTGTTATGAGTGTGTTTGATTGATTTGATTTTTTTTTTTCGAGTCAGTTTGATGAATCCACATAACCAAACAACTACAGCAAAGAAGAGGAGAAGGAAAAAAAAAGCAGAGATGCAAGGAGGAGGAGGAGGAAGAAACTAAACCTGACGACCAAGCTTCCGAAACCAGGGTAGGCAAAACGGCCCTCGGCCTTGAGGGTGTCGCGAAGGTGGAGGAAGGCAGTGTCGGCCAGGGAGGCGCAAAAGGTCTTGGACAGGGGAACGCCCTTGGCGGAGGTGGCCGCGTGCTGGTAGAGAGCTTCCACGAGTTCTTTCTTGCCCATTGTTGTTGTTGTTGCGGTTCGATCAAAATCAAAATCAAATCTTTTACCGTTTGCTTTTTGTGCTGCAAAGAAAAAAAAAAAGGGGAAAAAAATAAATTGGCGGGTGGGGTTTGCGCAAAGGTGCGGGGCAGGGAGCGTCTAACATCACCGAGGGCAGGTGCGGAGGAAGCGCCTCCTCCATTTCCTGGATTGGAAGGGGGCATGGATTTCGAGGAAAAAAGAAAAAAGGCGGGAAGATGCCGTGGAGCGAACGCACCACTACTTGAAAAAACAGCCTTTGAGATGGTAACCATCGGCGCAGCGCAGCAACCAAACTCAACATGGGAAGAACGGTTGGCTTGATCGTTCTGTTTTTTACCTGGGTTTCGAAAACGTTTGGGAATGAGTGGGGACGGGAAGCATAGGTTAGGCTTTGCGGTTGTTCTCGTTCTTAATTTTTTGTTTTTTTGTTTTGTTTGAGCTGCGATGAATGAAGCCTCTCCAGCGTTCTCCGAGCAGCACGAGACATAAGGACTCGCTGGCGAAGAATAGTAAGAGAGAGCTGTTCCTTTGTTTTAACGGATACTCTGACAATCGCTGCACTTTCAGTGATGAGAGAATGGGCAACTGTTTAACCCTTCCCCCTGGCCAACACCGAGCGAGTGTACTGAAGCTTAGGTAAAGAGCTTCCCTTCTTCGTTTGCCGCATTTATATGTCCCGCTTGCCCGAATTTCTTTATGGGACGAAAAACCGGCAGTTGGACAAAATTTACTTGCGCCGCAAGAGCAATGATTTTGCATGACGTCACACGGTAAAGGGGGTTTCCCCCTTTTCTATCCTGACGTCATCATGGCAATAGGGAATTGGGTGCGGACAAATTTGAGGCAGGCAATGCCTAATCACGAGACGAATGGCTTGCATGAAAGAAAGAACAAACGAAAGGAAGCATTTTGTTGTACAAACTAAAGAAAGCACAAAAAGGTTTTTTTGTTTAAACCAAACTACATTCATTTGCTGGGGGCGATGGTGAAGTCCGTGTCAAGACAGGCTATCTCCTTTCCATGCTTGTTCTTGATGGTCGCTTGCATCCTGAATTCTCCCTGTTTATATGCAATGCTTTGGTTAGAAATAGAAAGAAAAAGAAGAAGGAAGAGAGAAGAAAGAAGGGAGAAGAAAGAAGAGGATTATAAAAAAGAAGAAAGTACCTCAGCAAGCCATTTGAAATCACCAAAAGAGGGCAGAGAAAAAGAAATGCCTGGAGAGAAGACCGCATAGCTCCTCGCTGGAAAAGGGCATCCACATGGTACATCGAAACGGAGATTAGAGGAGGAGGTCTCGTAGCAGCCATGCGGTGTGCTGCCAAAGAGGGAGCACACGTTGGGGATGGTGCAGCTGCCGATCCCGTCCACGCAGGGCACGTTCACGAACACTCCAAACAACTTCTTTTGAAAGAGAAGGTGGAGGCTGTGACCCGAGTGCCAGTCGATGTCTTCACCTTTATAGTGCAGCAAGAAAGGGATAAGAAAGAGAGGTTATCTTTATAGTTCAGCAAGAAACGGACAAGAAAGACAGAGATGGCAAGAAAGGAAGAAAGAAAGAAAGAAAGAAAGAAAGAAAGAAAGAAAGAAAGAAAGAAAGAAAGAAACGACAAGAAAGAAAGAAAGAAAGAAAGAAAGAAAGAAAGAAAGAAAGAAACGACAAGAAAGAAACGACAAGAAAGAAACGACAAGAAAGAAAGAAACAAAAAATGAAAGAAAGAAAGAAAGAAAGAAACGACAAGAAAGAAAGAAAGAAAAACGTACTTAGACGACCAGCAAATTCAATACGAACATCAGAGCCCAGTTGGACAGGGTGCGGGCTGACCTTCAACGAGCTCAACCCACTGCCCCCGCGGTCACAGTTCTTCCATTGAAACGGTGGCGCTCTGAACGCCAAATGTGAGGCAACGCTCGTTTCTGCTGTTGCCAGTGCTTCTGCACAAGAACAAAGCGTACTGATCAGAAGAAGAAGAAGCAGCAAGAGTGAAGAAAGTTTAAAAGTGAAAGTGAACTTCATCTTTCGTTTTTTTGGTGAAAGTTGGAAAAGAAAAAAAGAAAATAAAGATCTGCAACAAAAAAAAATTTGAAGAGAGAAGTGAAGAAAGAAAATATTTCAAAGAATCTGGTGGTGTTGTTTTTCCTTTTGGACTTGTTATATATATGAAGGGCACACGTGTGGAGAACAAAGAACAAACGAGTTCTCAACGAGTCGAGAGGAAAGCCGAAGGAAAGACGAGCGAAGAAACCCAAAGTCATACATACACCGAGCTCATTTGTTTGGTTCGTGGTTCTCTGTTCTCCGCCTGGGGTTTGACCAATGAACAAAAGAAAGGTCGTAGGATAGGTCACACCAAATGCCATTCTCCATTTTAAACGAAAGAAGGAAGAAATTTGGTTGGTTTGTAGTTCACGCACCGTAGAGACTGCTGCTTTCCTCTCTTTTCTTTCTTCGCACGAATCCAAATTATGTCGACGTTTCATGTCGGCACGGTCTAACTGCGTCGACAGTAATTAAAACAACGTTGAGAACAGCAGTTGGAGTCGAACGTGCGCCGTTTTGTTGAGAAATTCGAAAGCAGTTCGAGATCGATTTCAAATGAAAGTTCACCCGTTTTGTTGGATAGCGATTGGTCGTTTGAAAAAAAAACCAAAAAAGAAAGAAAAAATATTTTTAACGGCCAAAAAGAAACGCATTTTCTATTTTTTTTGTAGAGTGTTACGCGATAGTGCGAGAGTCCTCTCTCGATTTTTCTTTTTTAAAAAATCTGTTTGTGTTTGCAAAACACTTTGTTGAAAAGCAGTTCGGTCAAAACCTAAGGAAAAAAAAGATGGAGAGCGCGCTCAAACAACAGCCCATCACACTGACTCACTACATTCTGGAGGAACAGAGGCGCCACCCCATGGCCTCTGGCGACCTCTCCATCCTGCTGCACGCCATTGAAATCGCGAGCAAGTACGTCAGCGCGCAGGTCCGTGCCGCTGGCATCTTTGACTTGTACGGCAATGAAGGCAGCACCAACATTCAAGGGTAAGCAGCACACACAAAAACAGAATCAGCCACTGTTGGTTGTGCATAAACAACAAAAACTAAACTTGATCATTTTTTGTTTTGTTTTGTTTTGTGATTGATTTTACAAAGTGAGGTGGTGAAGAAACTGGACACGTTGGCCAACCAGTCGTTCATCACCTCCCTCAAACGCTGCAAGAAAGTGTGCATCATGGCCAGGTAACAACACTCTTCTCTTATGTTCTCTGCTTCTCTCTCTCCCCTCTCACTCTCTCTCGATTTCTCTCTCCCTCCCACTCTCCTTCCCTGCTCTCTTTCATACTCACTACTCTTATTCATTCCCTTGCTTCTCTCTCTCTCTCTCACAGCGAAGAGGACGAGCATCCCATCGTGGTCTCTGGCTCTGACGGCAACTACAGCTGCGTCTTTGACCCTCTGGACGGCAGCTCCAACATCGACGCCAATGTCTCCATTGGAACCATCTTTGGCATCTACCACCGCATCTCCGACAAGAGCAAAGACGCCACCGTGGAGGACCTTCTCCAGCCGGGCACCAGCTTGGTGGCGGCCGGTTATACCTTGTACGGCTCGGCCACCTTGCTAGTGTTGACCACTGGTAACGGCGTCAATGGCTTCACGTTGGACACGACCAGCGGAGAGTTTGTCTTGACTCATCCCAACATCACCATGAAGCCAAAGGTATCTCTTCTAAAACGCTCATTCGCTCATTCTTTCTTGTTGGTCAATGTTTCGTGTCCATCCTTTGTTTAATGTCATTCGTTCAACACATTCCTTCCTCGTTACTGCTGTTCTCTCTTCTTGCTATTCGCTTTGTTCTCCTTCTTCCTTTCTCTCTTTTCTCTTTACTTCCTCCAATATGTTAATACTCAACGTCTTGAAAAAAAAAAAAAACAAAAAGGGAAATATTTACTCGGTGAATGAAGGCAACTCCAAGTTTTGGCACGAGCCCGTCAAACGCTATGTCGACTCTCTCAAGTACCCAAAGGAAGGCTCGCCCTACAGCCTTAGGTACGTGGGCAGCATGGTGGCGGACGTGCACCGCACCCTCGTCTACGGCGGCGTCTTCATGTACCCCGCTGATACCAGGAGCAAAGACGGAAAGCTTCGTTTGTTGTACGAGGTTTGTTTGTTTTGTGTTTTGTGTTTTGTGTTTTGTTTCTTCTTTTTCTTATTCTTTTTTGCGTTCTACAAGGCGAATCCGATGGCGTTGTTGACGGAGCAAGCAGGAGGCAAAGCCACAACAGGCAAAGGCCGGCTGTTGGAGGTGGTGCCCGACTCTGTCCACCAACGCACTCCCGTCTTCCTGGGCAGTCGCCAGGACATTGAAGCTCTCGAGAAGTTCTTTGCCGAAGAGAACTAGTTATTTAAAACATCACAAGCAATTTTGTCGATACAATAAGAATTTTTTTGCAATACTCAACCCTAATATGGTCAAATTATCGCGATTTTACAGCTAAAACGAAAATAATTCAAAAGTTTTTACAAGAAAGTAAAAAATTTATGGCGAGAATGTGGATTGCGACAGGGACGGCAAGGGTGCCGCGGCTTGTAGCCAAAACACAAGAGCGACGGCAAGAAGCAGGCCTACCATGAAGCCTAACCGCAAGTCCGGCCACAAAGCGCTCCGCGTTTGCCGCCGTTCGTTCTTCACCGTTTCCTCTTCTGTTTTGCTTTCATTCTCTTTGTAATTCTCAGCGTTTTGTGGTTGTTCTGCTTCCTCGCCTACCTCTTCGGTTAGGTTGTCTTTCTCCTTTTCTCCAGTCATATCCTTTTGTTTCTTCTCCTTTTCCTCCTTTGCGACAATAGAAAGACTGGTCATTGACGTGGAAGAAGGAAGCAACGAAATGGGCTCCACTATCGTCTTCTTGGTGTGGGTGACCACCAAAAGGCTGTTCTTTGGGACCAGTTTCCATTGCAACTCGTCTCTAGTGAGCGGCTCGGAGGCGATTACCACCGACTGGACCTCACCCGGAGCCACTTGATCTCCTTTCAAAGGGCCTTGCCATCTCATCTCGTTGGATGCACAGCTGGACTCCCTTTGGAGCCGTCGGGTGGGGTTGCTACTGGAAGAAGAAGGAGAAGAGGATGAGGGCGAGGGCGAGGAAGAAGATAAGGACGAGGATGTTGTAGTTGTTTTGGTTTTGTGACAAGGAGTGTCGGATTTGTTGGGAGGATGGAACTTATAGACTTCAGAGTAGTAGAGGGACGGTGGATCTTGGTTCTTGCTACAGGAGGAAGACATTAGCGATGATATAACAAATGAAGGGACCTAAGGACAAGAACAATACCAATCTCTAAAGCGAGTTGCTATGACCACATTGCCATTTGTGACGGAGAAGTTCAAGGAAGAAGGTACATGCTCCCACCCATTCTTTGCTTCTACCTTTTCTACCAAAGCTATCACGTGTCGAATAGTCCGTAACATCGCCTTATTGCAAAAAATAAAACAAGAATGAAAGTGAAAAAAAAAACACGAATGAGAAAATACTTAAAGACTAGATAAACGAAAAGAATGAAAAAAAAAAAAAGAAACAAGACAGAAAGAAGAGGAGAGCCACCTTTTTCAAAACGTGTCCGTTGTGATCAGCTGAAGGGTCGTGATTGGGAAGATAGTGCACGAAGAGAGCAAAGACGTGCTCTGAGTCGGTTGTCCCTTCAATATAATGTGCACTGGTCTTATGAATGGCTTTTAATATGAGATAACGGAGGTCTTTGAAATGAGCAACTGCCCCATTGTGCATAAACATTAGCCTTTAGTTGCGCGGGGTTTCGTTGTAACGGGTTAAAAGGATTAGAACGAGAGGGAGAGAGGGAGCGCGAATGAGAGTGAAGGATACCTTCCGAATTGAAATGGATGACAATTTGCAAGAGATATAAGAGAACCAGGAGAAGCTGTGTTAAAAAGTTTGAGTGAAGAAGCAGAAAGAAGAAGAGAAGACGTAGAAGAGTAAGAAATCAAGGAGAGAAACGGAACCGATACATACCAGCTCGTACATGAGCGAATATACAGTGAGAGCGAACATAGTTGGCCAGTCGCTGTAGATTGCGGTCATTCCAAGAGGGTTGTGTGGAGGTAAACACACAAGGAATGGTGCTCTCCGAGAAAACATACCTGTTTCAATGCCATTCAATGACTATCTTCATTTTTTTCTTCTCATCTCTCGATCTATTTTCTTCTCGTTCTCATTCTTGTTCTCTCGTTTTTCTTTGCTCTCTTTCTATTGCCTCTGCTTATTCTTGTTCTTCTTTCTTCTTTCTTCGTTAAGGGGGAGCAAAAAAACATACCATCCAACGCCAAAGCCGTCTCCGTTGATCCCGTGATTCCTCGCGCTTATCTCCTGAGGACATCCAGTTATGTACGGCAAGTAAGGGTCATGCCTACTCTGGTGAATGATCTGAACAAAAAAAAAAACACAATCTCAATCGTTAGCCTCTCTTCTTTTACTTTTTTTTTGATGGGAGAGGAGGAGAATTACCGAATTGACTGGTCGTGTGACGAGGTCCGCCAACAGGATCTCCTCCTGTCCCGCCGTCGTGAGGTACACCACCCAGCGACACATTTGTCTTTTTTTTCCTCCTCCTCCTCCGGTGTGGGTTTTTGCTGTTGTTGGAAACAAAGATAGAGTAACTCTTTTTTTTTTGGTTGTGTTCTTCTCTTGGAAGAAAGATTACTTTTTGTTGTGGCATTCCCTAAAAAAGGGAAATTTTTAAGGGAGTTCTTGTCTATTTAAAGTAAATACTTTAGGAGGTAGTGCAGAAATGAAGCACAGGTTGTGCTGCGAATTCAACGTCGACAAAAAGAAAGTTTGATTTTAACGGTCCAAATAAAAAGAAAAAAAGACTGAGTTGCGCGTAACGAAAAGAAGAACGATGCAACAAGAAGAACCAACTCAACAGGTTTAAAGTTTTCGTTTCTTTTTTTGTTTCCACTCCAGCTTTAACAATGGTGTTTTGTCTCTTTTCTTTTCTTTTTTTTTTCGGTTCTTCTCTTCTCTGTTTTTTCTTTCACAAAGGCTGCTAGCGGAGAAAAACAGGTGTCCGCGCAGGATGTAGCGGCCAGACATCTTAAACAAACAAAAAAGATTTGGGACTCCACTGGTAACTTTTGTTCTTTGTGTATTTTTTACCAATGTTTTCATGTTTGCAAAAAAATAAATATTAAAGGAAACTAACGTAACGCAAACAAAAGACCAACTCACGGGAGGCGAAAGGCGAAAAGCAATGAAGAAACCACTCCCCCCCGGCGTGAGAGAGCAACAAACCACAACGCAACAAGAATGAACACACAATGTGTTTATGCAGTTTTTTTTTTTGTGAGAATAGAAGAAGGGTTTGACAAACACAAATAACCTCAAAAAAAAAAGAAAAGAAAAGAAAATAAAAGCAGTAGTTGTTTTTTTTTCCACGACGACCTGCGGAGAATGAAAAACAGAGAAATCAAACAGGAGCCAATCGGCGGTGGAGTTGATCGCGCTATCGGTAGATTACGAATTTTTGCCGACATATTGGCGGAAAATCGACCCGTTCCCGCTGGAATTTCGCTTTTTCGCAAACCCCGTAATGATGAAATGGTGCATAAATGGGCAATTACTTGAAGAAAAGAAATAAACGACCACAACACTGACGTTAGAAACGCACGACGGTAAGAAAGTAACGCTCGTCCACCGCAAGCCGTTGCCTTTTCCGCCCTTTTTGACCGCTCCAACCAAAAAATAAAGAAAAGACCAACGAAACCGGTACGAAGATCTCTCTCTCTCTCTCTCTCTCTCCCTCTCTAGTTCTTCTTCAGTCTCTCACTCTTTTTTTTCTTCATCAAACAACAAAAAATAAAATAAAAGAAAAGGAAACACGACTTTAGAAATGTCATCAGACGAAGACAGCAAGCACAAAGAAAAAGTGGAAGATCTCTCCTCCTCGGAAGACGACTACGGGGGCAAAGCCGCCTCTTCTTCCGCCCACGCCAAGCGTCACGTCTCCTCGGAGGGCTTCAACATAGCTTGGGAGGGCCTCACCTACACCGTGCAGACGGGAAGTCGCTGCAGCCTGTTCCCTCCCCGCTGCGCGGACACCCGTGGAGACAAAACAATCTTGGATAACCTGAGCGGGTTTGCGGGAGCTGGTATGTCTTGAAATTCGTTGTTCTTTCTTTGCTTGCTTCTTTTTCTCTTTTCGCTTCTCTTTTTCTCTTTTTCTTCCTCTCTCTCTCCCTCTCTCTCTCCCTCTCCCTCTCTCTCTCTCTCTCTCTCTCTCTCTCTCTCTCCCCTTCTCTTTCGCTTCGCTTTCTTGTTGCTCCTTTCTTTTGGTCTGGCAGCTGATGGTACCTATTGCTTTTCTCCTAAGGACGAGTGCTTGCGATAATGGGTCCCTCTGGTTGTGGTAAGACAACCTTCTTGGACATACTTGCTGGAAGAGTGAAAAGCGGATCTCTCTCCGGTGACATCACGGTCAACGGCGAACCTCTCACCAAAAAGCAGTTTAAACGTCACATGGGTACGGTTATCGCCTCGTTTCTCCTGCTTTCTTTCATACTTGGCAACACACTGACTGCAACTTAAACAAAAAACTAGCATACGTGATGCAAGAAGATACTTTGGTTGGCGACCTGACAGTCCGAGAGAACCTCTACTTCTCCGCTTTGTTGCGTCTCCCATTAAGCATTTCTATTGCCAAAAAGAAAGAAAAAGTACTTTCTTCTTAGTTTATTTCTTCTCTACCCTGTCTGTCTTCTTTCTTTCTTCGTTCTTTCTTTTGCTTTGTTTGCCATTCTTTTTCTTCTTTCTAAGTGTTGCCTTCCTCTTTTTTTTCTCCAATAACAGGTGGAGCAGATTATCACCGAGCTTGGCCTAACCGATTGTGCCAACACTGCCGTTGGCACCGTCTTTCGCCGAGGCATTAGCGGTGGTCAAAGGCGGCGTGTCTCCATTGGTATGCAGCTCATCACTGATCCTTCCGTCATCTTCCTCGATGAGCCCACCAGCGGCCTCGACAGCAAGAGCGCAGCTAGCGTGGTACTTATTCTCTCTTGTTCTTGTTCTTCTTCTTGTTCTTCTTCTTCTTCTTCTTGTTCTTGTTCTTCTTGTTCTTCTCCTTCTTCTCTTCAATGTTCTTAAACTTCATTCTTTTGGATATCATTCTTATGTATTGCCGTCTTAACAAAAAGGTGGATAGTTTGGTGAAGCTTGCTCGAGAGTATAATCGTACCATCATCTGTACTATACATTCTCCTTCCTCTCAGGTCTTCCAATCCTTTGATGATGTTATGGTTTGTTCTCCTTTTTATTTTATTTTCATCTTCTGCTCTGCTTTTTATTAATTTCTTTTAAAGTTGCTGAGCAGAGGAAAACTTATTTATTGTGGTCCAACGGAAGAATCAGTCCCATTTTTTGCCAGTCAAGGCTTGAAGGTCGGCAGGCACGTCAACCCGGCAGATTACTTCTTGGACGTCATCAACTACGACTTTGAAAAGCTGGATTCTCCTCCCAAGGAAGTGCAGAGCCTGGTGGATGCTTATCCTCAATCCAAAGTCGCACAAGAAGTTCACGACCTTGCCAGTACGCTTTTTCTTAATCTCCTTTTTTTTTTTTTTTTGCTCGACTACTTTCTTTCTTACCATAACATTCCATTCCTTTTTATTGCATATTAATAATTTCTTTTAGACAAGTCCAAAACGGCTTCATTCACGGAGGAAGCCTCCTCTGTAGCTTCCAAATTAAAGGGCAAGTACGCCACACCATTCTGGTGGCAAACCTTCATTGTCATCTATCGTACTTTATTGGTATTTGTGCGTAATCCCGGCCATTATTGGGCTCGTTTGGCCATGTACGTTATGCTTTCGATAATGATGGGCACGCTGTACTTACAAATCGATGACGACCAAGACGTACTTTCTCCTTCTCTCTCATTAATCTTTTTGCTCTTTCTTTTTTGTCTTTTCTTTCTGTATTTATTCATTTCTTTTTTCCTTCTTCTTTCAGGCTATACAAGATCGTGTTTCTGTACTGTTCTTCTCTGTGGCTTTTCTTACTTTCATGTCTATTGCTGCCCTCCCTGCCTTCATTGAAGATCGTCTATTATTCGTGCGTGAAAGAATGAACGGAGCTTATCGGTACCATTTCTTTCTTCTTTTCCGCTTGCTTTGTTTAATTTGCTTTTAACTCCTTCAAAAATACATAGAGTTGGAGCATATGCCTTAGCGCATACCATCGTCGGACTGCCATTCATTCTCCTTATTGCATTGTTGTTCTCCCTCATCTCTTACTTCATGATTGGCCTGAAAACGGAAGGTTACGGTTACTTCCTTTTGGGCTTGTTCTTGTCTCTTATAGTGGCAGAGTCATTGGTGACCGCTATAAGTGCTATTGTGCCAAACTTCATCATGGGCATTGCGTTTGGCGCCGGATTGTTTGGCATGTTCATGTTGTGTTGTGGATTCTTTGTTCGTGCTACGAACATTGTACGCTCTTTTCTCTCTCTCTCTCTCTCTCTCTCTCTCTCTCTCTCTGCTTCCTCTTACTATTATTATTCTCTGTCTGGTATAACTATCACTGACGCTTATTATCACGATTCCGTTTTTTGTTGCATGAAATAGCCTCCATGGTGGATATGGGCTCATTATATCTCCTTCCACAAGGTACTCTCTTTTCCATTGTCCTTCTCTTTAATTGTATTCCTTTATTCATCGTTGTTCTTAACCTCTTGTTTTTTTTTCTGCAGTACACATTCGAGGCTTACATGTACAACGAGTTTGAGGGCGAGAGCTTCCCATGCGACCCGATGGGCGACATCGGCAACACCACGCTCTATTACTGCGCCTACCCCAACCTGGGTAGCGACCCCTCGGTGCTCACCGGGGAGGACATCCTGAAGGAGTACGAGTACGAGGACGTGAAGATATGGGCTTGGTACTTGGTTCTGTTGGGCATGTTCCTCTTCTACAGGATCGTCTTTTATCTTCTCCTGCGATTCTTGAACAAAGGCAAACGCTAGAAAAACAATTTACAAAAAATTAAGAATAAACCCAAATTATTATCCAAAGAGGCCGAATATTGCATATTATTAATAATATTGCAATAATGACCCATCAACATCGGCATTACCGATAAACCTATCTTAATAAGGTGAATCTATGTAATTATCACCATAAATACCGAATTTCATACCTTTTTTGTGTTATAAGCATCATTAAAGGTAATGCCGAAATAAAAGGAGCATTTTCCGAGGTTGTTTTTCCCTTTTCTTCTTCTTTTTCTTTCTTTTCTCTTTCTTTTATTAAAACGACCACGGTAAGAAAAAAAAAATGAGGAGAGGCCTGCCCACCACCGTTCGTTTCGCATCCACAGCCAGACCCGTTTTCTCTCCTCAACGTCGTCTGCCTTCCTACCTTCATTCTGCCCCAGCTCTCTCCACCTCTGCCTTTTCCTCCTCTTCTCGTTCTCAGGCTTCCGCTTGCTTTCGCCCTTCTTCTGCCTCCTTTCAACATGCCGCTCCCGCCTCTGCCTCTGCTTCCTCCACCGAAGCCGATCAACAACCGCAGCCGCAACAACAAGCAAAGCCTTGGGAAGAAATACCTGGACCCAAAGGCTATCCCATTCTTGGCAACCTCCTAGAGTTTGCCACCTTTCCCGGCGGCTTTCACAAGATGCACGAAAAGATAGATGAGCTCGTCGCCAGCTATGGCCCCTTGGTGCGCTACGAGATGTTGAGCCAAAAGGCCGTGCTGGTGACGGACGCTGATGACTCGGCGGCCATTCATCGCGCGGCGGGGAGGTACCCCGTTCGTGCGCCGGTCTTGCCTTGGCAGCTCTACCGAGAGCACTCCAAGATCTTTCCTGGTGTTGTTAATATGTATGTTTTGCGTTCTCTCTTGGTTCTTGTCCCTCTTCCTGTTCTTGTTCGTCTTTTCTCCTTCTTCTGTTCAAACAAACGAAACTTGTGAAATAAAAAAGGAAGGGAGAACCATGGGCCAACGGAAGACGTGTCCTGAACGAGAAGCTCTTGCGCCCACCCGCCGTCGAGAACTACGTACCAGAGGTAGCCAAAGTTGCCGTCGACGTCGTAGAGCTGATGAAACAGAGCCGTGATGCTACCGGGTACATTCCTGACATTGAAAACATTCTCTTCCGCTTTGGCATGGAAGGTATCTTCTAGAGCCTTTCTCTTATCTCTTCATTCTCGTTGTTTCTTTCTTGCTATCTCTATCTCTTAACACAAAACAAAAAACAAACACAAAAAAATATAAATATATCCAGCAATTGGCACAGTCATCTTCGACGCCAGAGTAGGCAGCCTCGTGGCCAACCCAGAGCCCCAAGTCAAAGAGTTCGTCAAAGCCGTGGGCGGCATGTTCTCAGCAACTCAAGAGCTCATGTTCGGCTTCCCGCTCTACCAATGGGTCTCCACTCCGGCTTGGAAGAGAATGGTTGCCCATTGGGACACCATCATGAAGGTCGGACAGGTCTATGTGGACAGAAAGATGCAGGAAATCAACAAAATCGTTAAGGAGCAGGGAGTGGAGGCGCTCCAGGACAGTCACAGCTTTTTAACCTTCATGTTGACGAAGGAGGGCGTCACTCCGGAGGAAGTAAATGTGAATTGTATCGATTTGCTAGCTGGAGGTGTTGATACTGTACGTTCACCTTTGCTTGCTTCTGTATTCCATCTGCCCCTCTCCATTTCTTCTCTTCTTTTGTTTTGTTTTGTTTGTCTTGTGTTTACAGTTATCCAACTTTTTTCTTGGTTCCTTTTATGTCCATAGACTTCGTATACGTTGTTGTGGACTTTGTATGAGCTGAGTCGCAATCCGGAGGCGCAAGCTCTGTTGCAAAAGGAGGTAGATGAGGTGCTGAAAGGAGAGCTGCCAAACGCTGAAACACTCAAACATTTGCCAATTGTCAAAGGTTGTATCCGAGAAGCTCTCAGGTTCGTTATTTCGCTTTGTTCTTTTATTAACATCTTTTCTCCTTTCTTTGTCTTAATGCTCTTTCTTATCTTCTTTTGTCGAACAAAAAAAGAATACACCCAGTTGCATTCATGATCCCTCGTATTCTTGATGACGAGATTGAGCTCAAAGGATACCGCATTCCTGCTGGTGTAAGTAGTCTCTTCTTTCTCCCTCCCTCCCCTCTCTCTCTCTCTCTCTCTCTCTCTCTCTCTCTACCTAGCTTTCGTTCCTATTTTTCCCAACCCGACAAAAAAAAAGGTACAATTGAACATGGTCACAAAGACGATGGGCTTGGACGAGAAATACTTCCCCAGGGCTACCGAGTTCCGTCCAGAAAGATACCTCAACGATAATCATCATCCTTACGCCTCCTTGCCTTTCGGCTTTGGTGCGCGCATGTGCGTCGGCCGGCGAGTGGCCGAGATGGAGATGTACGTCACTCTGGCTCATATGGCGCAGAACTTTTCATTCTCCTACGCTGGGGAGCAACCTGCCGAGGATATATTGAACCTGCTTCTTGTGCCGAAGGAGCACGTCAAGCTTCGCTTCACTGACCGCAAAGCACCGCAAGCGACTGCGTGAGGGGAGGGACCACTCCAAGCAAACGACTTTTTTTTAAAGAAACGGTGACGTCGCTTCAAGATGCCTCAGAACTGACGTCAGTTATCTTTACAAGGAAAAAGCAGTGAAGCGCGATTGGTCAAATTTATGAAAGAACTTTTGATGAAACGTAGTGGAGGTTTTGCTTCGCTGCTGCAAGCGGCCAATATAAACCGTTTTTTTTTTTCCACGGAAATCAAAGAAAGCAGGGATAAGCTATTGTGTGTGTGTTTTCTGGCTTCCTTTCTGTTCTCAATGGGTTCCTCCTCTTTCGCTTTGTTGGCTGTTCTTGTGGTTGCTGCCGTCACCGCAACGCATGCCTACTGTTACCGTGGTCACCTCACCTCCCGCCAGGAGGAGTGCCACTGGGAGTACGAGGGCGAGACCGGGCCTGACAACTGGGGGACCATTTGCCAAGGCTCCTTCCCCGTGTGTGCTTCAGGGGTGGAGCAATCCCCTGTGGACCTCAAGGAGGCCAAGGGCACAGTCAACCGTCGTCTCTATGGCGAGAGCTTCGACTTGGAGATTGATTGGGAGAACCAGGAGCATGCAGTCATCTTCCACAACGGTCACACCGTTGAGGTAGAGGTCGAAGGCGGCTCCTCCTTGCATGTTCCCTCTATACTCTCCCTGGAACGGCAATATGGTTTGGCGCAGTTCCACTTCCACGCTCCTTCTGAGCACACCATCGACGGCAAGAGCTTCCCCCTCGAAGTTCACTTTGTTCATACATCTGGTAAGACTTCTTGGTTTCCTTCTTTCCAAGCTCCTTTGTATTCTTTTATCGCCCTGACTTGTTTAGCTTTGTCTCCTCATCAAAAACTTGAAACAAAGTTGATGACGAGGGAGTCAAACTTGCTGTTGTGGGCTTCCTCTTCGAGGAAGGTTCCCAGGAAAGCGCTTTCCTCGCCCAACTCTATGTTGAGCACAACCTCCCCGTTGATGAGGAGAGCCAGCACCGCAACGTCTCTGTCAACTTCGATGCCCTCTTTGAGGAGGTCGCTGCCTTGGACTACTTCCACTTGCACGGCTCTTTGACCACCCCTCCCTGTACCGAGGATGTCATGGTATTGTCCCGTTATAACTTCTTTTCGACGATTGTTTCTCGTTTCTCGTCTTTCTTTCTTGTCCTTTGTGCTTTTTTCCATCCGACTGTGTCTTTTCTTTGTTATCGTTTTGCCCTTCCTCTCGTGCCTTTCTTCCTTTCTATGGCTTTGTTGCCAACACCAAAAACAGTGGTTCGTAGTGAAGAGCCCCATCACGGCAACTGCCGCTCAGCTGGAGCTCTTTGAGGAGGTGCTTCACCACAACAACAGACCCATCCAATCTCTCAACGCCAGAAAGCTGACCAGCTTTGCTGAGGAGGAACCCGAGCATGAATGCCCCGAACCGGCCGCACCCAAGACGCATATCAACTTCAACTTTGCTGGCATGATTCCACAGTCTCACTGCTAAGAAACTATTTATTTAAATAAAAGTTCAGCAGAAGAAAACCTGCGTTCTACCGTGTGAACCGAAACAAAGAGAAAAGGACAGAACAGAACAGAACAGATTGTTGGGGTTGAGCTACACGGTAGACATATGTTGTGATGAGTCATGCATCATCCCCACAGAGACAAAGGGAAATACCGTGATGTGTTATGTATCTTTTTGTCTTGCCCACGAAAACAATGTATGCGTCGACAAAATAGATCGATCCACCGACCAAATTTTCCCGCCAATTTTTTTGCATCGTTGTGTACGCATCAGGAGAGAGAGAGAAAGAGAGAGAGAGGAGGAGGAGGAGGAGGAGGAGGAGAAGAAGAAGAAGAAGAAGAAGAAGAAGAAGAAGAAGAAGAAGAAGAAGAAGAAGAAGAAGAAGAAGAAAAATAAGAAGAACAAGAAGAAGAAGAAGAACAACAACAAGAAGACAAGAACAAGAACAAGAAGAAGCTTTCAACGACAACGACAAGAAATTGGTAGCATGGAACCGACGGCAGAGCAGTGGGAGAGGAACCCTTTTTCTTTTCCCTTCCGGCCGTATGCCATTCAGAAGGACTTTATGGAGCAGCTCTACGCTGTACTTGACAAAGGCGGCATCGGCATCTTCGAAAGCCCCACTGGCACCGTACTACCTTTTATTTTTGCCATCCCACTTCTTCTTCTCGCTTCTCTTTTCTTTCATAGGTGTTGATCTTTGCGCTCTCCTCTTTCTGGAAATAGGGTAAGTCGTTGAGCATCATTTGTAGTACGCTTCAATGGCTCAAAGACAATGAAAACAAGTTGGAACTTGCTCCAACTGAAGGTATGTACACCGTTATCTTTCTTTTTTTTTTGTCCCTCAGCTTTCTCTCTTCTCCGTTTTCCATTCGTTCTTATATCTTTTTTAATCTTTTCTTTTCTTTCTTACTCTTTTTTTTCTCCCCAGAGGAAAAGAAGGAAGAAGGCAAAAAGGAGGACGAGGAAGATGAAGAGGAGGACTGGATGGCTGCTCATTACGAGCGCATGAAAGAGAAAGAGAAACAGTTCCTCATCGAAGAAAAGCTACGAAAGAGAGATAAACTCAAAACCAGACTTTCTCTTTTACGTGATATTCTTGACTCTTCTTCTTCACCATCTTCTTGTTCTTCTTCTTCATCTCATCTCAACGAACGCAAAGACGAACAACAACATAAGAAGCGAGCAAGGGCAAGTGTAAATAACAACAAACCGGCAATATTCAACATGGAAGGCTCTGAAGAGGAAAAGAGAGAGATAAAGAGAAGGCAGAACAAAGACAACCTTCGCGTGGTGGAACAAATGTTGGCGGAGGCAGAAGAAAGAGAAAGAGAGGAAAGAATGAGGCTAGCACGAAGCGAGAAGGAGAGACAGAGAAAACGAGGAAGAAGAAAAGCAAAAGGAAGCAAGATAAGCAACGATGGTGGTGATGAAGGAGAACTGGACTTTAGTGATGAAGAGTTTTGTTTAGATGAGTATCAGAGCGAAGATGAGGAAGAGGAACGACAACGGAAGAAAACGGAGAAAGAGGAAGAAAGAAGGAGAAGGAAAAGAGAGAGGAAGAAGGAAAGCGAATTGTATCGTCAGCTGTTGCAGATATATGACCGCAACGCGTGCTCTTCGGATGAAGAGGGTGAAGAGGAGGCCGAGATTGCTTCCTCCATTCGTAAGGTCTCGCTTTTTTGCTCTTTTTCTTCGTTCTTCTTTTTGTTTCTGTTCTCTTCACTGCTTATCTATTTTTTTAAAAAAAAACATACATAAAACAGATCTATTACTGCAGCAGAACTCACTCGCAATTGGACCAGTTCGTCAGCGAAGTGAAGAAGACCTCTTTTGCTCGTCACGTAAGAACAGTGTCTCTAGGCTCTCGCAAGAACCTCTGCATCAACGCTCAAGTGAAGCGTTTAGGCTCAGTTTCTCGCATGAACGATCGTTGTTTGGACATGATCAAAAGCGAGAAGAATAAGAATAAGAAGTCAAGTATCTCCAAATGCCCATTTCTTGAACCGACTTCTCAACGTTTGTTCCGTGATCATGTTTTGGTATGCTATCTTCATTTCTTTCTTTCATACGCCGCCTTGTGTAACAACAACGATAGCTAAAAGTGAGAGACATTGAAGAGCTTTTGGAACTTGGAGAGAAACAAAAATGTTGCCCTTACTATGGGAGCAGAGCAGCTCTACCTTTTGCTGAGGTTCTTCTTCTTGTTTTTATTCTGCATCATTGATTTGGTGAGCTAAACGTTATTGTACATTTGTGCTAGCTTGTAACGTTGCCTTATGCAACACTTTTGCATAAAAGCACACGAGAGTCAATGGGCATTGATCTCAAAGGTAACATTGTGGTCGTAGACGAGGCGCATAACCTTATTGATGCCATAAACGAGATATATAGTACTTCACTCTCAATGGCTCAAGTAATCTTTCCTCCTTCTCCTTTCTTTCTTTTCTTCTCTTTCTACATTCTTATTTTTTTGCTTCTTCATATCCTCGTTTTTTTGCTTCATCATCGAAAAAGTTGATGAAAGCGCATTCACAGC
The DNA here is from genome assembly GCA_031835245.1 of Balamuthia mandrillaris. Classification (NCBI taxonomy): domain Eukaryota; phylum Discosea; order Longamoebia; family Balamuthiidae; genus Balamuthia; species Balamuthia mandrillaris. Next base: position 86,307 of record JAVKOQ010000052.1, on the reverse strand, counting down.
TGAGTCAGTACAAAGAAAGATACTCCTCTCGACTGCTTCAAAAAAATCTGGAATACATCGAACGCATCCTTTTCTTCATTCGTTCATTGATCAAAGCACTAAAGGTTTCTTCTCCTCCTTCGCTGCAACCAACATGCAAATCACAAAAAGAAGGCTACAAGACAGAAGAAGTTTCTTCTTCCTCCTCCTCCTCTTCTTCTTCCACTTCTTCGGTTTCGTCACAATTGCAAACTTTATCTACACTTAATGACTTTGCGGCGAGTTGCAAGATTCAACACTTAAATCTCTTCAAGATAGAAAAGTATTTTCAACGCAGCGACATTGTAAGGAAGGTTCGATGTCACTCACGCCACTCTCTTATCTTATTCGTTTATCTTTATTTGTTAACATATGCTTCTCGTTCTGAACAAAGTTGAACGGCTTTTTTGAAAGGTGGGATGCTGAAATGGGGATTGCTGTTCCAGATGAAGACGATGAAGACGGTTTGTCTTTTGTAACATTTCTCTTATCCATCCTTTGTTAAAAGCCCGTCTATTTTCCCTTATCAAAGAAGCAGAAATAGAAAAACACAGACCGGCTTTGGGACAGGTGGAAGCCTTTCTGGTGGCAATGACAAATGCCAATAAGGACGGTCGAGTTGTTGTCTCTCGCAATGCCCGTACATCATATCTGCTTATCTCTTTGCTTCTGTTCTCTCTTCTCTTGTCTCTTTTTCTCTTCTCTCGCTCTTCTCTCTTGTCTCGTTGTCTCTTGTCTCCGCTCTCTTCTCTATTCTCTGTGTATGCTGAACAATCGCACAAAAAATGCAGAAAATGAAAGACATTCCAAAGTTCAATTCGTGTTGCTCAATCCAGCAGCTCACATTAAAGAAGTGGTGGAGGATGCTCACGCCCTCATTCTTGCAGGCGGAACTATGCAACCGGTATCTTACCTCTATACCTACTCGTCTGCGGGAAAACTCTCATTCCTCTCTTCTGTTCTCTTTTACGATTCTCTCTTTTATTATTGTTCACTAACCAAAAACAACTGCTGGATAGTTATCAGATTACGTTGCTCATCTCTTCGGACCTTTGCATCAACCGTCTCCCGAATGCAAGTCTTCTCCATCGTCTGCCTCAACTCAAAACGACAGCAGCAACAATGTCAAGTTATCTTCTGCCATTGTCGATTCGTTGAATGAATTGGCGGCAACCGAAAGAGAGAGGAAAGCCAGCAAGGCCATCGCCAAGCTTCACGTCTTCTCTTGTGGCCATGTCATCCCGGAGGAGAACCTCGTGGCGCTGATCTTATCTAAGGGACCTTCCGATGTTCCATTTGACTTTACCTATCAATCCCGTTCTTCTCCGAAACTGGTTTGTCTTCTATTTTTGTTCGTCGCTTACTCTCTTCTCTCTCTTCTCTCTCTCTCTCTCTCTGCTCTCTCTCTCTCTGCTCTCTCTCTCTTTCTCTTGTTCGTTCTTCGAAGAAGAACTGACTAACAATAAAACAAACAAACAAGATGGAAGAATTGGGATACGCTTTGTTGAATCTTTGTCACGTCATTCCAGATGGTTTGGTTTGTTTCTTTCCATCGTATGCGTACGCCGATTCCGTCATGTCCACATGGCGACAAAGTGGACTCCTGGAAACGCTTAACGCCAAGAAAAAGGTTTTTGTTGAGCCCAAGAAAGCAGGAGACATTCCAGAAACATTACGGCAGTACAAAGAATGCATCACCCAAGGAAACAACAGCAGTTGTGGTGTTGCCTCAACGGCCACAGCAAAAGGAGGAGCCATGCTTTGCTCTGTGGTTGGCGGTAAAATGTCTGAAGGCATTAACTTTAGCGATGGCTTAGCCAGGTCTCTCTCTCTCTCGATGATGTCCATTCAACTTTAAATATCTTTCAAAAGTTACCAAATGGTTGTTCGTTGTCTGACCATCTTCCTGTGGATGAAACAGGTGCATCGTGATGGTGGGTCTCCCTTATCCAAACAAAAGCGACCCCATTCTTCAAGAAAAGATCCGCTATATCTCCCAACATCATCAAGAAACGCAAAGCTCATCCACTCCTGGATCTTCCTTCTATGAGAACCTGTGCATGAGGGCTGTGAACCAATCCATCGGGCGTGCCATTCGACATGCCAACGACTATGCCGCCATCGTATTCATCGACCAAAGGTTCTTCCTTTTGTCTCCTCCTCTCCTCTCTCTTCTCTTTCTTCTTGCTTCCACTCTCTCTCCCTCTCTCCCTCTCTCTCTATCTCTCTCCTGTTTCCCGCTTCTACTCTCCTTTCTTCTCTCCTCTTTCTTCTCTCTTGATTTGTCACAGCAAGACCTAAAAACCAGCAAAAACACCGAAACCAAAAACACCCACAGGTACCAAAGACAAAGTGTAATTGCCAAGCTTCCAAAATGGATATCCTCTAGATTGGGCAACCCTCCACAACACGTCTCTTCTTTCTCTTCTTCTGGTCTCTCTTCCTCGCCGTCTTGTCCTCCTTCTGTTTCTTCTTCTTCTTCTCTGTCTTCTACTTCTTTCGGCCCTGTTTTCAGTCACTTGGCAACGTTCTTCCGCAACAAACGAAACGTTCAACCAAAATAAAAACTTGAGTGCTTGGCGAAGCGAAAAAAAAAATAGACAAAACCCTTTTTCACGTGAGAAAGAACCGTGGTTTTTATTGAAATGATCTAGCAAAAGGCAAGTCACCTAACAAATGCTTATCGTAAAGATAAAAACCCGGTGCTCCATTGCGCTTCGCCCGATTTTCATAATTCTTTAAGGATTTCAAGTCGTCAACCAAAGCGGCAAAGCAGTGCTTTCGCGCGTTGCAAAGGAGGTTGTACGACCTGCTATTAAGGTGGAATAATTACCTTAACTAGGGTGTGAGTGCAGCAAGGATTCCGGCGATTTTTCGGGATTTGACGTTATCGCACTATGGAATTCACCGCAGCTTATTTGTACTTGCTGATCGGCCTTATCTACCGGTTTCAAACAAATCGGGGGATTTTTATCTCACGTGAAAATTTGAAATTTCTTCGGATTTTCTATGCGCCATAAAAGCTATCTTCGGACAGTTAATGTTAAATATAGCGATTATTAATTGGCCGAAATACAAAAAAGGTCATCCATCCGGGGATTTGACGTCCGGAACGGATTCCTTTTAAGGCAACGCTTGCGAAGCGTAGATGTTTTAAACTCTACGAAATCTGGAGTTATCACTCGAACAATAGATATAGATAAAGGCATGATGAAACGCTGTTTTTTCTCTTCGGCACCAATGAGCAGCAAACACGAAAAAGAATTGAGTTCCATTTGCCATTGCAGCTGATGGTTCCTATTTTTCTGTTTTTCTTCTTTGTGCGTTGTTTTGCAGAGTTTTAAAGAGGAGAAGAAAAAAAAAAGCACACACACAAAGCATTCTCTCTTTCTTTTTTCGCTAGAAAAAAAAAACAACAAAAGGAAAAAGAGAAGTAACACAAAACAAAGGAATAAAAAATAAAAACAGGAGACTGCTTCTTAAAAAAGCAAATAGTTGGATCGCACGCTCCACACCTCCGCTTCGTCAGCCATAACAGAAAAAAAAAACAGCCCACCTCTTTTTTTTTTGGGTTAAGGCAGTGAATCATGCAAGGAGACGCTGACGACGTCGCTGGTGACGCCAGTCGGAACATCCCGGTGCTCCACGGCAACCGCCCCAAGGGCATGCCTAAAACGTTCATGAAAAGCTTCGCCAAGAAAACTACCATCTCATGGTACTTTATTTTTTTTAAATGTTACTTCCTGCTTCTTCTTCTCTTTTCCACCACCACCACCCCACCAACAACAAAACAACACACAACTCCCCACTCCTCTTTTTTGTTTTTTTGCTCTCTTTTCAATTTTTTTTTAAAAAAAAGTATATTTCTTTCTGACATTCGATCCATTCATTCCGTTTTTTTTATTTATGCTATTTTATTATTGTTATTTTTTTTCTTCTATAAAATGAAGGTTACGAGAGAACTACCAACTGAGCGAACAACACACGACCGCCATTGAAACCATGTACCACGACTACCGAGCCTTCTCCGCCTCCCAAAACCTGCCCTCCGCCACGCGCCCCATCTTTGGCAAGATTGTCCGCTTGGCTTTTCCTGGGGTCATCAAATGTCGGCGCGGCAAACGCGGCTCCACACTCAGGCACTTTACGCTTACCAGACGTCCTTCTTCCTCTTCTCCACTTCGCCATCCCCAACAACAAGCTTCCTCTGAACCGCAAATCTATTCCAACCCTTCTGAGCTCTCTTCTTCTTCTGCTTATGCTTATTCTTCTGCTCCCTCTTCTACGTCCTCTCAACTCTCGCACCCTCAACCTCATCCTCATTCTCTTCCTCCCTCTCTTCCTGGTTCAGAAAGTACGGAGCATTTGTGGCGAAAACTATTGGACGATATTCGACAAGACAAAAAAGCACCTTCTTCATCATCACCACCCACTTCTTCGTCCTCCATGACAACAATATCGAGAAGCTATCCATTCAATCCTTCCGGCATCAAGCTTGAAAGAACCTCGCTCGATGCAGGCTGTTTCGCTGAAGATGGAAGTGACAGTGGCTATGGAGCTGCGGCAGGAAGAGGAGGTTCCTCTTCGCCCAGTCATTCGGACAGTGCCTCCGGAAGGTCCTCTCCTGGCCCGTTGTTTGAGTCCGGTTCCTCTTCCATCGAATCAACAAGCGCCTTACCTTTCTCGACAAGTTATTCAAACGACTATTTTCGTTGGTTGAGTTTGCCGGCTCAAGAGGAACAAGACTCCTACGAACAACCACAACAAGCGCATTGGTTCTATGGTAAAGAGGTAACATTTCCTCTCTCTCTCTCTCTCTCTCTCTCTCTCTCGCTCGCTGGATTCTTACGCCTCTTTATATCGATAATAGACGACAAATACGGTTAATGAACGCCCTCTTCCTGCGCCGTATTATCGTGCCGGTTGGCCGCAGCCCACCCCAACAACAACAACAGCGACGAGTGGTGACTACAAGTACAACTATTCGCCTTCCTCATCCTCTTCCTCTTCTTCGTTGCGAATGTCTTCTGGTGGAAATGTTGTCGCGCACTGCTCCTGTCCTCAATGCCGGTGTACCTGCTACCACTGCACCAATCACCTACGGGCTTGAAAAACAGGAAACAACACAAAAGAAAGAGAGAGAGAAAGCAAAGCGCAAAAAGAGCATTTTTTTCGTTTATTGTTTGTTTTTGTACATTGGACGATAACTCCACTGATCGTGTACACAATGTTTAGCAAATTAAAGTTAGTATTATTGGACTTTTATATTAGAGAAGTTTATTACCATGCACAATCAAGTTTTTCCAAATTTCTGGGTTTATCCATAAAACAAGTAACAAGTGGGAAAAAAAGTATTTTGGAAAAACTTGAAAGTGCTGGGTAATAGTATTATATTGAACTAACCAATTATAAAATAAGTAATCGCATAATTAACAGCAACGCCAATTTTTTATTTCTTAAAAGTCCTCAAAATCCATAATGCGAATGCCTGCCCGACGGTTCTTCTTCTTCTTTCTCTCTTCCTCTTTTTGCCTTCTTCTTTCCCTGTCCTCCGGGGTTAACGGCTCTCTTGGGCTCAAGCTCGGACTCGTCTCCAAGGATGAAGTCGTTCGTGGGGCCATAGGAGAAAGAGGAGGCGGAAGAGGAAGATGCTGATGCTGAGGATGAGGTTGAGGAGGATGCTGAGGAGGGTGCTGAGAAGGAAGAAGAGGAGTGAAAACGTTGCTTCTCTCTATCTCTGCCTCTTCCAGTTCGTCCAGAAGATGACCTTCCTGCTCTTCGATGGCTTTTTCTTCCTCCGCATCCAATCGGAGATGTTCCACCTCTTTGCCCTTTTGCTGTTTGCGTTTGTTCTTCAGATTGGCTTCCTCTCGTTCGAGCTGCTCTATTTCGCGCTCCAATCGTTCTATCTCTCTTTCCTTGCGCTCTCTTTCCTTCTCCTTTCGCGCCTTTCGCAGCTCCTTCTTCTTCTGTTTCTTCGTCCTCCTCACCACTTTTCTGGCTTTCTTGTCTTCCTTCTTTTGTTGCTTCTTATTGCCCGCTTTTGCATCATCACCTATTTCAAAAAGTATCTTGTGCTTCTCTCTTTCTTTCTCTTTTTCGTTCTCCGACATACGCTGACTGTCCAAAAAGTAGTTCGTCTGGTTTGTTCCTGCTCTTCCTTGTTGTTGCTGTTCCTTCGACAATAATGCTGACGTTCCACTGTCATCTTCTTCTAATTGTGCTTCTAGATCTACGTCTTCTTCCTCCTCTTCAATTCTCACTTTTTCTTTATCAATAGTTCCGCTTC
>JAVKOQ010000052.1:0-75000 GCA_031835245.1 Balamuthia mandrillaris | reverse complement strand
AAAGAAGAAAAAGGAAAAGAAAAAGAAGAAGAAACGAACAAACACACAGACGCGATGAATGTGGTTACAGTGAAAACCGAAAAAAAGGATGAAGAGGAGGAGGACAAGAGAAAGAAGGAAGAACAGAGCAAGGCAACAGCGCCTGCTGATGTAAAACAAGAGAAAGAACGGAAACCCGATGTACCGTCTTCGCAGCTTGGTTCTTGGCAAAGTTTATGTACGCGCATTATTTCTCTCTCTCTCTCTCTCGCTCTCTCTTTCTCTCTCTTTCTCTCTCTCTCGTTTTCTTTGTTTACCTCCCCTCCATTCTTCTTCTCTGACGACGATGTTCCATTCAACGAACAGATGTACAAAGATACGCAGAAGCACTGCGAAAGCAATTTTGGGGTCCATCCGGCGACGCAGTAACAGCACTGGAACGGTTCGAGCAATTGCAGAAGCTGAAAAGAGAAAAAGGCAAAGACAAGGAAGCAGACGAATCCATCATCATTATCGATGACGATGATACTGAAGACAACGCAGGGGAGGAAGTGGAGGAAAAGGATGAAGAGGAAGTTAGGTTGGTGGCTGCTTTGGCACAGGAAATGGTGGTTCAGGTGGGGGATAAGAGCATTCCGATCACCCAAGTTACGGCACAAGACAAAGAATTGATGACAATCCAGGAATATGAAGTACGATCTCTCAGTTTATTTCTTTCTCTTGTTTTCTTCGTTTCTCTTTTTGTTCGTCTTTTTCTTCTTTTTCTTCTTCTTATTGTTCTTCTTCTTGTTCTTCTTCTTCTTATTGTTCTTCTTCTTGTTCTTCTTCTTCTTATTGTTCTTCTTCTTGTTCTTGTTCTTGTTCTTGTTCTTGTGCTTGTTCTTGTTCTTGTTCTTCTTCTTCTTGTCCTTCTGTCTTTTTTTTTCCCATTCTATTCTTAACCTTTTTATTCTTTTTTTTTTAAAAAAAAACCCAGCATTACTATCAACAATACGTTCACTTCACCCAAAAGCTAAACGAGCATTACGCCGCTGTCGCTGCAAGTCAATGTGGTGCTGATGCCACCCGATTGTTTTCCTCTCAAGGCGGTCTAGCTCCTTTTAATTCTTCCACCCCTTCTTCCTCTTCTTCCTTTTCCTCTTCCTCTTCATCCTCCTCCCCGTCTGCTTCCACGATGGAGGCCGTGTTTCTTCCCGTCTCTTCTTCCTTTTGACCAAGAAATGTTAGATCACATTGGGATTTTTGTCGACATTTATGAATTTCGATTGGACGATAGGTTGACTGTTGTTATTTGTCGACATAGATATGAATTTTGGTTGGACCAACAAGAGATCTTGGAAAAAAAAAACGAAGAAAGTTGCTGGACAGATGGAGCCACCGACAAAGGAGGAGGAGCGCAAGGCAGAAGAAGACCAACCACAACAAGGCGAGGATATGTTCCAACGGAAGCTCCACAAGGCAGCCAAGTACCTCGCAAAGGCCAAACGCATCGTGGTATATTCAGGCGCTGGCATCTCTGCTGAAAGTGCGTTTTGATTTGAGATGATATTTTTGCACTTCATTTTACAAATTAATTGATTCTTGCTTCTTGCTTCTTCTTGTTGCTTCTTGCTGCTTCTTGCTGCTGCTTCTTCTTCTTCATTGAACAAAAGGTGGTATTTCAACGTTTAGAGCTCCAGAGGTTGGCGTATGGGCCAACAAGGTCGGTCTGGCTCTCTACGGCACGCCGTTCGGGTGGTGGCTCACCCCTAAACTCGGTTCGTTGGTTTCTTCTCTGCTCTTCTATTTGTTAACTTTGCAAAAACGAACACAACCAGCGTGGAGCATCTACTTGAGCAAGTTTCGCGATCCCATTGCCAGAGCAAAGCCCAACGTATGTTGTTCCAGCCACAACCGATTCCTTTTTCGCTTCCTTCTCTGCTCTTTTCTCTTTTTCTCGTTCTTTTCTCTCCTTCTCGTTCTCTTCGCTCTTCTCTCTTCTGTCGCTTCTCTGCTGCTTCTCTACTATTAGTCTCTTCTTTCTCTCCCCGCGTTCCGACATTCGTTGCCCCTTTACTTCCTCTTCTTACTCTGCAACGTGCTCTTACAGAGAGGTCACTATGCCATCACTGAACTTCAACACGTCCATGACTCCAAGCCTGATGACCATTCCTTCTGCATAATAACCCAAAATGTGGATGGGCTGCACCAACGGGCCGGCAGCCCCAACTCCCTTGTCCACGAGCTCCACGGCACTGTCTACCGCCACATCTGCAGCAAGAACCGTCACCTTCATCCTTACGTCCTCGATCCTGCCACCCTCAAACCACCTGCTTCCTCCTCTTCTGCTTCTTCTTCTTCTTCATCGTCTTCTTCTACTCAACAAGCTACAAGAGAAGAAGAAGCAGAAGAAGAATATGATCCAGAGAAAGATGAGTTCTTCACTCATGATAAGAAAAAGTTTCCCCGTTGCCAAGAGTGTGGCAGTTACTTGAGGCCGGATGCAGTGCTATTCACGGAAGGCTTGCCCGATGAGGCATGGACCGAGGCCTCGCTAGCCGTGGCCAGAATGACCAAAGGGGATTGCATGATCATCGTCGGAACTTCGGGCGTGGTAAACATCATCTTCCTTCTTTTTCTTCCCCTCCTATGCCTTTCTTCATTCTTTCCCCTTCCTCCTCGTTCCTCCTTTTCCTTCTAACCACTCTCCAACCAAAACGTAAAGGTCTATCCGGCAGCAAGCCTTGCGGACAGAGCCATCGCAAAGGGCGGCGTGAGGGTGATCGAGGTCAATCCAGAGCCCAGCACCTTTAGCAACGACGTGGACGTGTTTCTGCAAGGCCCCTCTGGCCAGGTGTTACCTGCCCTCGTGGAAGAGCTGAAAAGCCTTTCTCCTTCTTCTTCTTAACGAGTGAATAACTGCTATGAAAATATTTTGTAAATAAAAAAAAGAGAATAAGCAAAGAGATGAGCGAGGACAGGAGAGAGGATAGAGATAGTATGTCGACATTTAAATGTTTTGGATGTTTCAAATAACTTTAATTAATATAGGATCTAATAATTATAATGCTGTAACGTTTTCTTGCTTTGGGACGAACTTGATCGCAACAGAGAAAGAAAGATGAAAGGAACAGAAGGCGATGAGCTTTCGCTGACGCGCATGCAACGAGGACGAAAATGGAAGCAAGATAACAATCACAAGAGAAGCGGCGATAAAGATCTTCAAGAGATCGACAAGCTCTTGTCCTCCACCAAAAAAGATGAACTTCATGCGGAAGAGCGTAACGGCAAAGATCTGCCTTCACCCTCTTCTTCGAGCAACGACGCTTCTTCAGAATATGGACACTTGACCCAAAGCGCAGGAAACTGGTTGCTGCAACAGAAAACGAAAAAGAAGCAGCAGAAACGAGTTCCAACGGGAATACGAAACATTTTGATGGAGGAAGAAGATTTTCTTTGGGATAATCTCAAAGCTTTTGGAACCGAAGAAGCAGCACAACAAAAAGGAACTGACAAAGAGGAGGAGGAAGAGGAGGAGGAGGAAGAAGAACAACCCAAACAAAAGCAAAAACCGTGGAAACATGGAAGCAAAGAATTTTTGAGAGAAGAGCTGAAGAAAACGATTGATGAACAAAGCGAAGTTGAAGAAGAAGAAAAAGCTGACAAAGACGAAAAAGCTGACAAACGGTTCAAGTGGAGACACCTTCGGACCAGGCTGGCAGTTGGACGAAGAAGAAACACGGACGGCATGGCGGTGGAACAACGAAACCTTCCCGGAGGAGGAGAGAAAGGAAAAGCAAAAGGAGGAGGCTTAACAAAGGCCAGATCTTATGTTGAGGAAAGTCGTTTTCTTTCTTAGCTTTCACAACCAATATGTACAACAATAACGAAAAAGAGGAATGAAAAAAAACAAAAAGCTATCTCTTCTTTATCCGAAACTTTAGCAAGAGAGCTCTTGTTGCAGTGGTTCTCAAGTCATGCTCGTGTACTTGCTGCTGCTCATCTTGGTCCTCATGTTCCAGGTGTTCTGACTCGGGTTCTGGCTCTTGTTCTTGTTCGTTTTCTTCTTCATCCGAAGCAACGGAGAGAGTGAATGAAGTCACATCCTCATCCATGGATGATGAAAAAGAGAGCGAAGCAGAAGAAGAGAAAAGAGATGACGAAGAAGAAGATAGCGAAGAAGAGGAAGAAGAGGATAAAGAGCAACGGCAAAGGCGGAAACAAGAGGAGGCAGAGCTTGAGGCGCTGGAAGAACAGTGCACAGGTATTTCCTTGATGATAGGCAGAGCGAAGATGGAAAGAGGAGAAGCAAAGGAAGGGAGAGGAGAAGAAGAAGCGGAAGCCGAGCAACTCTCTTCTCCTCCTTCTGTCGGGTTGTGTTGGTCGTCTCGCAACGAAGTTGCTTGCTCCCCCTCACTCTCTTCCTCTTCCTCTTCTTCTTCTTCTTCGTCAAAAGCTGCGTCGTCACTTTCGATCTTCGTTGGGTGCATGATAAAGTCTCTCCTGCTTCTCCCTCTTGATCCTGCTTCTGCTTCTTCTCCTTCCTCTTCATTGTTATCATCGTCCTCTTCCATAAAACTTGCTTTCTCCTCCTCCTCCTCTTCCTCCTCCTCCCTCCTCATCCTTTTGTGCCAACAGAGAATGCTTGTTGTTGGCTTCACAAAGGTCTTTCTGTTGTCGTTACAATGAGCGGTGTTGGGGTGGTCGTCGCTCGTTCTTGTTGTTGTTCTTCCTCGTCGAAGAAGGCGTGGCAGCAAAGACCATCTCCCGAGGAGCAGCTGCTTGGGTTTCCACGTGCTGGTGGCCTCGGTGGAGAGCTCCTCCGTTTTTGGTTTGGCTTCTTTGTTATTCTTATGCTTGGCCATATTAATCGATTGACCAATTTTCTGATTTTATTGCCAATAAAATTAATAAATGTTAAAAAAAAAACTAAAAAAAACTAAAAACAGAAATTTTAATCGAAAACAAATATAAATAAAAAAACCAAAAAAAAAAAAGAAAACGAAGGAAACAAAAAAAAGTTTTAGTCCTTTTGTTTTTTATTTTTTGTTTCAACAAAAAAATTAAAAAAAAATCATACAACCAAAAAAAAAAAGGTGTTGGGCCACCTTAAAAAATTATTGTACACCTTAACAAGCCCTGCACTGTCACTCCCGTCAAAAAAAATAAAGGGCCGAAAAAAAATTATCCGATAAACGACAAGTTGTTGTAAATCGTTAATAATTGTCAATTATTGAGAATAGTCGATCTACAATAAATTTGCAATAAAATTGCTAATTTTTTTGTTATTTTATTTCGTGATAGCGATGGGAGCAACAGCATCGCTTGGAGGATCGGGAAAGGGAGTGTTGGGAGGGAGAACCTGCCGAACGTTGATGTTGATGCGATAGTTTTGCAAGTATTGTCGAACGAGCGGAAGCACTTGCTGTTCTTGACCTTCTTCTTCCGCTTCTTCTTTTGTGTTTTTGTGGTTGTTGCTCTCCTCCTCTTTGTTGGATAGGTCCAAGGCCAACAACTCTGTTGGCAAAGGCTCGTATTCCAATATTCTTGGTACTCCTGTTTTGTGTGGTGCTTCATTGTAAGAAAAAGAAAAGGACAACGAATAGAAAGAAAGAAAGAAAGAATGAATGAATGAATGAATGAAAGTACTACCATGATATGCAAGACGAGAGCTGCCACCCATAATAACTACATCGCCGCTGCGGACAAGGATGGGGATGGGAGGATGTTCCTTTTGTTCTCCGCCTAAAAGGAAGATGGCCGGCTTGCCAAAGCTTATAGACACGATGGGTGCATCAAAGTAGAACTCCGCATCGTCGCGATGTCCGCACAAAACAGTATCTGTTGACGAGAGAGAGATGGAGAAGTAGAGAACACAATGAGACGATAGAAGCAAAGAGCTACGAGTGAAAGCAATCAGAATAAGACGACGTTTACCGAGAGCATAAAAGTTAACGATGGCAGCTTCTGCGATGAGCTTCTGACCAACGGCCTCTGCCAACGCTGAACACAGTCCTGCCAATTCAGAAGGAAACTCTCCTTTGTGCTCTTTCACATAACATCGTTTGGTCCAGTCGTAGTGATATCCCAGTGTCGCCCATCTCAACTTTGTCAACAACATTTTTGCATCCGGAGAGGAGGAAGAGGAAGAGGAAGAGGAAGAGGAAGAGGAAGAGGAAGAGGAAGAGGAAGAAGGAGAAGAAGAAGGTGGCAACGGAGATGACGAAGATAGGGATGTTGGTGAAAGAGAAGGTGAAGAAGAAGAGCCACGAGAAGAATCAAAATAAAGATCAAAGAGGTCATAACAAGGGCCATAGTGTTGGTCCAAGTTGGAGACGTTGGGAGGCTGGGCATAGTGCCGCAGACATCGCTCCGACCAGAGCAGATGGTCCATCGCCGGAAAAGGATTACAGACGAAGAAGAAGCCGGGCACGTCCTGCAGAGAATATATCTTTCCTCTTACATCTTCTTCTTGATCTGGTTGTTCATTTGTTGTGTTGGTTTTGTGTAGATGAAGAGAAGGAGAAGGAGAGGAAGAAGAAGAAAGAGAAGAAGGAAGACGAAAACGAGTTGAATGAGAGATGATGTATTGTTGATGAGCAGTCGAGTTTTTGTCGACAGCATAGAAATCGACCACAGCTTTGTTATGTTTGTGTCAAAGAGTGAAAGAAGAGTTAAAAAAACGAGAGGAGAAAACGTACACGAAAGGTCTACTGGCCCAACCACCGACTTGTATCGTTTGAACCGTTTTTCAGTCTCTCTGAATGCATTTTTGGAGCCACCGTTGTGCTTTGGTTCGGGGTTGTTATTGTTGTTCATCCTTTTCGCTTTCTTGTTCTTTTTGCGACCTGCTCTTTTTTCTTTGGTCTGCTGGTGGTTGTCTTTTTCTTCTGTTCGTTCTTCGTATGGCCCTTCCCCTTCTGCTTTCGGTGGATGCTTTCTTTTCTTGTCGTTCATTTCTTTTCTTTTTTTTTTGGTCCTTTTCACTTTTTGAGCTCACGCTGTGTACTTTTTGTGCAGTAATCGTTGTCGTCTTCGTTCATTTGTGCACAAATGGTTCAACAGTTGTTCTCCACGGACAGTTCGAGTTCAACTTGTGCGCGAATAGTTAACCTATTGTGCAGTTTTGGTTGTCATTTTTGATTTTCGTGTACAAATTGTTCAGCATTTGTTCTCAAAGCTTATTATTTTTAATAAATAAATCGAAAATAAAACAAAAACAAAAAAAACAAAAAACAAAAACAAGAACATCATTCTCGCTCGTTTTCACCTCACCCATTTGAACTCATTCTTACTCTTCCTTTCCTTTCTTTGACGGTCGTCCTCTTCGTTTTATCTCTTTTGTTCCTGCTCCTGCTCCTTCTTCCTCTGCTTCGTTCTCTTCTGCTTTCAGGTCTTTCTTCTTCCTTTCTTTCTTCTTCCTCGCATCGACGCCCAAGTTGAAAAACTCTTTGAGCTCATGCAGGAGCTCCACGTTGGCAAAGGTGTTGTAGTGCTTAGTGTAGGTGGAGATGAACTTGGCCAAATCGTTGTTCAAGTCGAGCCCGCAGAGATATTGATAGAGTCTGTATTGCAGCTCATCTTTGAGCTCTATGAAGTCCAAGAGATGATCGCCGACGCTGCTGCGAATGGTTTCGATGTAGAAGCGTTCGCCATTGGCCGAGCAAGTAACGCTCAACGTGCCCAATTCTTTATTCTGTTTGTATTTGTCAGGTTTGAGCAAAAACAAAACTTTGAAGCAGAAAACCAAATATATAACGAACCGACTTATCAACGGCGGTGATAGTAGCAAGAAAGGGAATTTGCAACGCGGCAAGCTTTTCCTCTCCGTGAAGTACGTCTGTTAGGCCAATAGACTCTTCTTCTTCCTCCTCCTCTTCCTCCTCTTCGTCTGTAGCTTCTTCGTCTTCCTCATCGTCGTCAGGTCGCCATTGAATCTTTATGCTATTGTTTATGAAATAACATAACAAAAGGCGAGTGAGTAAGATAGCTGCAAAAGATATGAAGAAAGATTTAAAGTCAAGAACGAAAGAAACATACCGGTGCTTTGGTGTGTTCTTCGTCATTATAGCAAGTCCGTTCTTGATTTCCAACTTTTGTAGTTTGAAAAAAAAAGCAAAGAGCATAAACAAAAAGAAAGACAGAGAAGAGAGAATAGTGCAGCCGGACCTTGAAACCATGGGATTGAAGATAGGCATTATGATAGGAGGTAACAGCTTGGCAGTCATCGATCTCATTCTGGACCAAAAGGGAGAGCCGCTCGTGCAACGCATCCCACTCCTCAGCCACTTCAGTATTCTCTTCCACCTTTCCCTCTTTGCTCGCTTTCACTTGGATAAAAGATCGTTGAGTGCCACCTACCCGCTTGAATGTGTTGAGTCGTGAAGAAGAAGAAGAATTAGAAGAAGAGGTTGAGCTAGAAGCCCGAGTGCTTCCTCCGTTGTTGTTTGATGTTGCCAGCCTTCTTGTGGGAATGTGGTTGTGACGTGAAGCCACTGTAGGGCAAAAGAAAAGAAGAAAGAAAGGGAACGAGATAAGTTCTTCACGAAAGAGACGGGAGCAGAGAGCAGAGAGCAGAGAGCAGAGAGCAGAGAGCAGAGAGCAGAGAGCAGAGAGCAGAGAGCAGAGAGCAGAGAGCAGAGAGCAGAGAGCAGAGAGCAGAGAGCAGAGAGCAGAGAGCAGAGAGCAGAGAGCAGAGAGCAGAGAGCAGAGAGCAGAGAGCAGAGAGCAGAGAGAGGAGAGAGCAGAGAAAGAACGAAGCGAAAAGGAGAAACAAAGCAGAAAGGAGAGAGCGAGAGAAGCACGCACGTGGAGTGGAACGTGTGGACAAGTTCCTCGACACAAATAGGGTGGTCGCTCGCGTTCTAAAGTTGGCCAGCCGTTGGTGGTTGGCCACATAACCGCCCCTCAATGGGTACTCCATCGAAGAAGAAGAAGAAGAAGAAGAAGAAGCAGTCGAATAAGCGGAGGAGCTCGCTGAGGCATGGTCCGCCGTTGGTACAGTGGCAGCCGTAGCAGTAGCGGTAGCTGTGGCAGTGGCTGCCACAGGAAGAGCGGAAGGGCGGGCGGAAGAGGTCCTCCCGGTCCGCAATTGGGACATCATCTTGGAAAAGTTATTGCGAGTGCTGTAACTATTTGGCTTCAACATTTTTTTTTTCTGTTCTTTGTTTTTTTTTGTTTTTGCGGTATGTTAAACAAACAAAAGATGAAAAAAAAAAAAACAAGCAAACAAGCATGTGAGACATACGAATCGGATCGTCGTCAGGTCGTGCGTGACCGTTTTATTACTTTCACCGGAGGTTTGTTTTAAAAAAAATATAGGAAATAAAAAAGAAACAAAAAAAATAAAGTGTCAAAAATAAAAAGAGAGAGAGAGAGAGAGAGAGAGAGAGAGAGGAAAAAAACCTCTCCGTTTGCAACACTGTAGGAAGAAGAAGAAGGAATGTGCGAGAGAGAGAGGAGAGAGGGTGCTTTCTTTCTTTTCTAACCCTCTTCCACGCTACGTTTTTTTTTTTGGTTCCCGCGCCTTAATTTTTTTTGTTTGGGTGGACGATGAAACGCATAATCCCAAGGAAATTCCAGGTATCTTGATCGTGAACTGTGATGACATCAGCGATTTTTTGATTTGTGACGTAAGCTTTGTCCAATGACAAATCAAACGTGGAGCTAGACATTGAGAGAGGACACGAGACTCGTTGGAGAAGAGCAAAACAAGAAGAGATGGCCTAACTCGTGTACCAACACCTTGCAGCTCCTGTTTAGCAGGACATAGAGCTCCTGCTGCTTTTTAGAAGTCTGGCGTGAGCCGGTGCATTCGTCAAAAACTAAAGACTGCAGCTGTAACAAACGGAGGGAGCGCCCCCTTCTCGGGATACAGACCGTCGGTGGGAATGAACCCAAACAGCATGGCCAAGACCTCCCCTGGAGCTTAACGACACAACCTTTTCCTTCTCCGTCTTTGCTCTTGGTTCGTATTTATATACCTTAGCGTTACATTACTGCTTCCACTCTCTCAGCGTAACTGCCATTCGGGAGGGATGGAACCCACGGACTTGATTCTAATCCTCACGGCGTTGCCCGAGCTGAACATGTTGGTCATGGCCCACAACCTTTTGGACTCTGGATGAAGCTTCACCATCTCGTTCCATTTGTTGTTGCGGAAGTACTGGATTTCTCTTCTTTCAAAGTCCAACAGAGCTCCTAGCACGTCCCCTTCCTTCCATCCCTCCAGCACTTTTCGTTGCCGAGAAAACTCTGTCGGGCTCCCAGTCACTGATATGAAAGAGTGAATAAAAACAAGAGAGAAAAGCAGAGAGAACGTTGTGTACCACTATGAGAAGCGGATGGCTTATTGCACCAGCTGTAACAAATAATATTGCGAGGTTGGTTAAATACTCGTGTGCTAGCGTCAAAGTTGTCGTCAATGAAGCCAACGCTCCACGTGAACGTGTTGCACTGTTCTATGATAAACTCCACTGCTATAAGGCCGGTGCTGAAGCTTTGTTTGCTGCGAACCGTTATATAATCCATGCGGGAACTGTTCATGATAGAATAAAAGAGCACAAGCACAAGCACAAGAACCACAACGACAACGACAACGACAACGACAAGGAGAACAGCAAGGAGAATAAGGATACGAAGTACAAGAACAAGGAGAACAAGAAGATGAAGGAGAGAGAGAGAGAGAGAGAGAGAGAGAGAGAGAGAGAGTGAATGAGCGAGTGAGTGAGAATGAGTAAAGACCAGGCAAAGCAAAACAAAGCGTTAAATGGAGAAGTACCCTGCATCTGGTGTCCAAAAAACCAGGTCCGGGCTGGGAAAAGATATACTGCACTTGCCAACCCAAGAGAAAGACCTGATGCGCAGCTCCTGTTCCTGGTCCCACACAAAGCGAGAGTCTGCATTGGAAGGGGTTCCTTTTGTCAGCTGCGAAGTAAAGTGGTACAGCGAGGCGGAAGCGAGAGAAAGGACAAGCGACCTCTGTAGGTGTTAAACCAGGAAGACTGGCCCTCCAAGAGCCTCGTCACCCCCAGATCCTGCTCGCTTCTGGCACGCCATGCAAGCTCGTCCAGCACAGCGGCCAAACAGGCGGAAGACAGAACGAAGCACGATGGATACAAGTCCTTGGTGGGAACGAACCCGAATATCATGGCCAGGAGCTCGCCCGGCAGTTGCTCCAGCTGCGCTTCGTGTCCCGTCTGCATGGTTTTTCTTTGTCTGTTTTTACGTTTAACCGACCGTTACATCATGTCGTCACGAAATATAATGTCGACGAGAAAGATCTCAGTTTGATCTGAGGAAACTAAGGGCAAATAAAAATCAAACTTTTGATCGAAATCTGATCGAATTGCTAAAAAGTTTCAAACCACCAATCAACAATCAGAACACCCGCTGACTAACTAACTCTTTTACTCGTCATCCCACACTGTACTCGTCCACAGAACATGCGAGACCGCCTTGCCTCCTTTACCTTTCCGCCACATGAATTTTAGAACAGATAGAGAAGGGTTGGACGTGCCTTCTTTCGAATGGTCTCTCCATTTTGCCCTTTGATCTGAACCTGCTGTATACGCCTCATTTTCCAGCTGCATCCGCTTTGTTTCAACCCAATTGGAAGTTTATAGAAAGAGAGAAAGAGAGCGACAAGAAACAAAAGCTTTTCTCTCTTTCCTTCTCTCTCCTTCTCTTTCCTTTGAGACAGAAAAAATAGGATTTGTTGTTTGTTGTTCTCCTTCTAGATAATACATCTGCCCCCTTTCTTTTTCTTACTTGAATGCAAGTTCAACTTTTTGTCTTTCAGTTTGATCGTCTCCCCGCTCTTCTCCTCCACTATATCACAAGTTAACCTCAGAAATGCCTCCTCCACGTTTGCTCCTGTTTTCGCGGATACCTCAAAAAATAGAGCGCTGTTCTCCTCTGCCATTGCTTGGCCTGCTTCGGCGTCCACCGCCTTGCAAATATAGAAATAAGAAAGAGAAAGAGAAAGAGAAAGAGAAAGAGAAAGAGAAAGAGAAAGAGAAAGAGAAACGACGAAAGAGAAAGAGAAACGACGAAAGAGAAAGAGAAACGACGAAAGAGAAAGAGAACGACGAAAGAGAAAGAGAAACGACGAAAGAGAAAGAGAAACGACGAAAGAGAAAGAGAAACGACGAAAGAGAAAGAGAAACGACGAAAGAGAAAGAGAAACGACGAAAGAGAAAGAGAAACGACGAAAGAGAAACGACGAAAGAGAATAGAGAATAGAGAATAGAGAAAGAAACAGAAGTAAAAGAAGTAAAAGAAGCCATACTCTGTCTTCAAGGTCGATTTTGTTTCCCATCACCGCCAAACAAACATTCTCCTGTGCATACCTCTTCATCTCAGAGAACCAAAGTCCCTCCGCACTCTTCAACGAGCGCTCATCAGCAACATCGTATACTATGATAATGCCGTCTGAACCTCTGTAGAACGAGCTCGTTATTGTGCCGAAACGTTCTTGTCCTGCTGTGTCTATTAACTGCAGTGTATGTTGATGTTATTACAGGAAAGAGAAGGGAACAGAGAAGCAGAGAGCGAGAAGAGAGACGAGAGAAAGCAGAGAAGAGAGAAGAGTACGGGAAGAAGGGAGAGAGAGAAAGAGAAAGAAATAAAGAGAGAGATAAAGAAAGAGATAAAGAGCATGAGAAGAGAAGAAAAAGAGAACAAGAAAGAGAAGAAGGTAACGCATAAGAAGAGTGAAAGAGACAGCAAACAGGCAACGAGGGAGAGTAAACGTGAAAGCAAGAAACGAGTAAGAAGAAAACCGGAAAGGAAGACGCAAAGAGGAAAAAACAAAGCAAAAGAAAGGACATGAACCTTTACGGTCACTTGGTACTTGCCAAGTTGGACCTGCTTCACTTTGAACTCCTCTCCAATGGTACTCGTTACGTCTTGTCCCGGAAATGTGTTGTCCTTAAATCCAGAATTTAGAGAGAAGAGAAGAGAAGAGAACGACCAAGAGAAGAGAAGAGAAGAGAAGAGAAGAGAAGAGAAGAGAAGAGAAGAGAAGAGAAGAGAAGAGAAGAGAAGAGAAGAGAAGAGAAGAGAAGAGAACGACCAAGAGAAGAGAAGAGAAAGAGAAAGAGAACGACGAAAAGAAGAACGACTAAGAGAAAAGAAGTTCGTACCACAAAACGGGACATGAGAGAAGATTTGCCGACGCCAACATTTCCAACCAACAACAACTTGATTTCATAGTCACGCACTCTGTTGGCTGTTCGTTTTGTGATGGTAACCCCCACACACAAATCAATCCCAATCCAACCCAAAAAAAAAAAAAAAAAAAGAAAACTCACCTTGCTGTCATCTTCCAAAAAAAAACTATAGAACGGCTCCAAAAGAAAAAACCGCAAGAGGAAAAAAATAAATAAAATAAACTAATAAAAAAAACGCTTTTCGGGGGAGTAACGCTTAGTCGTCTTTGTTCCTTTCTTCTTTCGCGTTCTTTTTGTTTCCCCTGCTCTTTTTTTTTGATTTTTTGCCGACAAATCGGAAAAATCGGGTCGTCACGAAAATACTAGATTGCTTAGGAATTACCCGAAATTTCCGTATCCAAGGATACCGATCAGATCACGTTTTAATTATAATATTATGATTTCCATTGGATGGTGGATTTCGGAGTTTCGGGTTAGGTGACCAATGGCAATCACGTTCAAATCTACTTTTTACCAAATTTACGTCGGTTTTCCTCATCGTAAAATTCGGCTCCAAAAGAAAGAAAATGGAAGAAAACATAAGGGAGAAAACTTTAAAAGCACCATCTCTCTGCACGAACGCCAACAAAAAGGTTGCGCTCTCCTTTTTTTTTCTCTCTCTTTTTGTTTTGGCTGACTTTACGTTTCGAAAGATGACAGAGCAACAACAGGAAGAAGGGTTCGCTCTGATCGCCAACGAGAACGAGAACAGTGCGGGTGGTGAGACGGCGACTGCTGCTGCCGCCGCCAGTGAGGCTTGGCCCTCTCTCGTGGACGCCTACCTGAACGTCAACACTCCTACGCCAAACCCTCAGGACGAAGACGAAGAAGCAGAAAAAGAAGGTCGAGAAAAAGTGGAAGGAGAGGAAGAAGACAAAGAGGAACAAAACAAACCAACCAACGAAGAAGAAGAGCAGGCGAAGAAAGAGGAGGAAGAGCAAAAAATCTTGGAGGCGTCTTTCCACAAAGTGGAGGAGGAACACCCCAACAAGAAAGAAGAAGACAAACAAGGGGAAGCAGGACAAGCTCAACCTGAAAAGCTGCCCGAAGAACATCTTCCGGTGGAAGTACGTCTTTCTAATATTTGCTATCTTCTTTTTCTTTTTTTTCAAACTTCTCACCCATTAAAAAAAACAACAGCCACAAAAACAAGAAGCAACCCAACAAGACGAGAATGAGGACAAAGAGGAAGAAGGAACCGAAGGAGAAGAGGCAGGGACAAAGAAACCGGAGAAAGAAGGAGGAGAGGAGGTCATGTTCAACTTGGAGTATGAGGAAGAGAGGAAAAGATTGCAGAGAGAACAAGCGGCAAAGGAGAGAGAGGAAGACGAAAGACGCGAAAATGAGCTGAAAACAAAAGTGGCCCAAATGGAAAAAGAGTTGGGCGAGGCGAAAGCACAATTGAAAGAGTTGAAGAAGAAGAGAAAGAAGGAGGGCGAGAAAGAAGAGAAGAAAGACAAGAAAGATAAAAAAGATAAGGAAAAGAAGGAGAAGAAGAAAGATAAACATGACTCAGAAGCAGAGAAGGAAAAGGAGAAGAAAAAGAAGAAGGAAAAAGGGAAGGAAAAAGAGAAGGAGAAGGAGAAAGAGGATGACAAGAAAGCCAAAGATGAGAAGAAAAAGAAAGATAAAGAAGAAAAAAAGGAAAAGAAGAAAGATAAACATGATTCTGAAGCTGAGAAAGAAAAGAAAAAGAAGGACAAAAAGAAAAAGAAGAAAGATGATGAATCGGAGGAAGACTCGGATGCAAAGAAGAAAAAGGACAAGAAAGACAAGAAAAAGAAGAAGAAGAAAGATAAGAAGAAGAAGAAGCATAGGGATCGTCACCATCACCACCACGGAAAGAAGAGAAGAGTCTACTTTGATGAAGACAGCGATGAAGACTACTCCGAAGACGAAGATGCTTACTTCTACCAGCCGTTTGGACACGACGAGATTCATTTGGTCCAGGGAGGAGCAGCTGCGGCTTCTGCGGAAGGAGCAATGCAAGGAAAAATCAAACGCACCATTCTCGTCGATGCGAATACTGTTATGATTCTCTTTAGCAATCCTGAAGTTAGCATTGACAACAAAGAAGAAGAAGCGGGAGAGAAAGTAAAGGATGGCGCCAACGAAGCCGAAAAGAAGGAAGAAGGCGCAGCAAGCAAAGAAGAAGTTGGAGTTCATTTACAACCTGGAGGGTTGCATGAATCAGATTTGGTGTACCACGACGGAGGAAGTGCGACGGAGGAGGCTAAGAAGGCATCTTCAGCGGATAGAAAAGTTTTCGGACCGGCAAAATCGAAAGGGCGAATGCGACCAAATAGAAGAGTTCCAGTGAGAAGAGTACATCGACCAAGAAGAAGGTATTATTATTACTCGGATGATGACAGCGACGACAGTTCTTCAGGATCATCATCTTCTTCGGGTTCTTCTTCCTCTTCTTCTGATTCGTCTTCGTCTGACTCATCTTCCTCTTCTTCGTCTTCATCCTCCTCTTCATCGTCATCTTCATCTTCATCTTCTGATTCTTCTTCTTCTTCTTCTGGTTCCGACAAAAAAAAGAAAGATAAGAAAGACAAGAAGAAGAAAGAAAAGAAGAGCTCTATCAACTCAGATGATGATACTCAAGAACCAAACGAAGAAGAAGAAGCAGAAAGACTTGACGACGACTCTAAAGAAAAGAAGAAAGAGAAAGATAAGAAGAAAAAAGACGACTCGGATTCCGAGAAAGAAGGAAAGTTTAAAGAGAAGATAAAAGGGAGAGACGAGGAAGAAGGCAAACAAAAAGGCAAGCACGAAAGAAAATATGAGTTTAAGAGAAAGCACAAATCGGAGAAGAAGAACAAAACTCACGAAAAGACATCAGAATACGAATATGAGTACGAGAAGAGCAAAGGAAAGAAGAGAAAAGAACATGAACGAAAGGATAAACACAGAAACAAAGAGGAAGCCAAGACAGAATATGATGGAGGAGAAAATACAACACAAGATCACGAAGAACAAGAAGAGGTGAAACCGAACATCGAGTTTGACGGAGCAGCAAAAGAGGAGGAAATAAAGAATGAAGAAAAAGAGGAAAAAGAAGAGAAACACAATGTCGAATTTGATGGAGGAGAGAAACAAGAAGACAAGAAAGAGGATGAACCCAAAGCAGAAGAAAATGAAGTTGAAGATGTTGAAGCGAAAGACGAAAAGCAGGACGAGAAACAACAGGAGACAGTTGAGTTTGACGGAGGAGAACAAGTCGAAGTCGAACCCGTCAACGAAGAAAAAGCGGAGCAACCACCAAAGACAGCAAGCAACACCAACAGCCCGATCAACAGCGGCCGCATGTTCAACTACCACCTCGTGAAAACCTATTACGACAAGGCCGCAAACAACGACACCAGAAAGTAAAAAAAAAACAATCGTGCAATTGTTCTTTTCATTTTTCATAAACATTTTCTTTCTTCTTTTTACTCCCATCCAACAACATCCGACTCGAGCAAAACGACCAAACCGATGGATAACGGATAGAAGAGCGCCACCGGGATCACCCAAATCACTCGAATGGTTCGGTTGAAAAGCGCGATCGCACCCACTCCCACCAGCGTCACTGCGATGCACACTATCTCTGCCGAAAAGTTCCAGACTAAACCGCGATAGGTGATCATGAACAAGAAAACGCCCAGTGCAAGCGTGTTGTTCAGCACAACAGCTCCATACAAGGCTGAATGCCTATTTTTTTTTAGTTTGAGGAGAGAGAGAAGAGAGAGAGAGAGAGAGAAAGAGAGAGAGAGAGAGAGAGAGAAAGAGAGAGAGAGAGAGAGAAAGAGAGAGAGAGAGAGAAAGAGAGAGAGAGAGAGAAGCAAATTAGTTAAAGAAGCAGAAGAAGATGCAGAAGAAACAAAGAAAACGTACATCATAGAAATGGTTTTCATAGTTTTACGCTTCGAGAAGAGAACACTAGCAAAGATCTCAGCAGCGTTACCAGCCACAGGAGCACAGACGAAAGCAATGTAAAAGGCGTTGAGGTTTACTTTTTTGGCCAGAACGGAAATGGATTCCACCAACGGATCAGCAAAGCCCAACACAAGGCCTGCTCCTATAATCAACAGCAGTACTCCCGTTCCTCCAATCTCTGTTTTGTATTATTATTTTTTTATTATTATTTTTTTGTTAAAGAGGAGAGAGAGAGAGAGAGAGAGAGAAAGTGCGTGAAAAAGAAAGAAGAGCAAACAAAATAACGTACTCCATTTGGAATCTGAAAGAGAGATAAACTTTTGATAGGCCACTTGGTGCAGCTTGGAGCGCCTCTTCTCCGGCTTTTGATGATAGACCATGGAGGCGTCATTGCTGATATCCAGGCTTACGTCAACTACCATTTGATGAGGTTCAGGAAACATCGCATCCAAAGGAGGCGTAGATTTGCGAATCGACTCTATATCATCCTTTGAATGTTCATCATTCTTCTTT
The DNA here is from genome assembly GCA_031835245.1 of Balamuthia mandrillaris. Taxonomy (NCBI): domain Eukaryota; phylum Discosea; order Longamoebia; family Balamuthiidae; genus Balamuthia; species Balamuthia mandrillaris. Next base: position 57,394 of record JAVKOQ010000052.1, on the reverse strand, counting down.
TGTTGCTGTTCTTCTTCTTCATCATCATCGTCCTCGTAGTCCTCATCGTCATCTTCTTCTTCCTTTGGTTGGTTGACCAAACTTCCTCTGCGTCGAGCAGATAAAGTCCATTCAGCATAACTGTTGTTCAATCGCTCTTCGTCGTACTCATCATCTTCGTCTGAATAATAAATATAGCCCTCATCGTTGTTGTTGTATTCTTCCTCGTCTTCTTCGGCTTCTTCGGCTTCTTCGTCTTCTTCTTCTTGTTTTTTGTTGCTTCCAACAACTCCATATCTAAACTGAAACGGAGAAGCTGACGTGGAAGAAAGGTCTGTTGTTGGTGTTTCTGCTCCTATCCATTCTTCTTCTTGTTTTTCATCTTGGTCATGCTCCTTGTCTTCTTCAATTTCATCTACACTCTGTTCTCTCTTCCTTCTTTCTTCTTCGGTTCTGGCCAACAGGTCAGCACCTTGGTTTCGTTTCGAAACAATAGAAGCCACGCTTTTTGATTTACTCAACGGCTGCCTCCTCCTTCTTTCGTTTCCTCTAACTTCATTTCCCTCGCCTTCTCCTTCTTCAGTTTCTTCTTTCTCTCCCTCTTCTCTTTCTTTTCTTCTCATCATCAACATTATTTTTCTTTGTTGCGCGTCACTATAAGAGGAAGGCGGTAGGTTGGCAGCAGCCGAACCTCTTCGACGAAGAGCAGCAGCATTCGCAGCAGCAGAGCTCTTTCTTCTTCCTCTCCCTTCTTCTTCGACACTTCTTCTTGCGTTCCTCTTGTTTAAGAGATGACGAGGAATACCTCCAGTAGAATAGGCTAACTGCGATTTCTTGTTCATTCGCTGTGCTCTCAAGTCTTCGAGGGGTCGTCGAAGGAACGAGGTGGAGACTTGAGGATGCTTGGGGTTGATGTCTCCTGCTCCTTTCAGGTCCATTGCGTTGAAAGTAACTTCCAAACCTGAATTGAAGCAAAGGGAGTCAAAAGAAGCAGTAATAAAGCAGAGGCAAGAGAAGAACAAAAGAAGAGGAGAGAAGAAGAGAAAAGCAGGAGAACAGAATGATGACAGGAAAGAAACCTTCAGTTCGTGGATGAGTGGGTGAAGTAATCAACGGCATAGCTTCTTCGTTCTCCCCAATGTCAACACCAGCAAGAGAACTGAACGAACGAGACCTAAGATTAGCGTCCCTCCTCCACAAGACTTGATCTTCTTTCCTCTGTCTTTCTTTCTCCAATTGCTTTTGACGTTCAATGCTTCCTGCTAGTTGTTTCACAAACTATGTATTTTAATGGTTGCTAAGTTAATTAAAAATGAAGAGGAAGAATAGAAACAGGTACAAGAACACGAACAAGAAGAACTTACGCGTTGCACACGAGCATTTCGCCTTGCGTCTCTCATTCTCTTCTTGTGCAGCTTGTTGTCGTACAGAGTGTAAATACAATACAAAATAATAATGATAACGCATACTATCAGCGATGCCAATGCCCACCACCTATTGTTTGAGTACAGAGAAAGAGAGAATAGAGAAAGAGAGAATAGAGCATAGAGGCAACCTGAGATAAGAGAACGGGAGGACAAAGCAAATAGAGAGAAAGAAAACATACTTTTGATTTTTCATAGACTTGCCTTTGGCTGTAAGATAAATATAGGCCAACTGTTGGATAACAATAGGTTGATTAGTTCAAAACAATACACATTATCGCAAAATGAGAGCTACGGTGAGTTTGGAAGAGAGAGAACCTCAATGATACATAGTGGAATGAGAGTAACCATCATCCAAATCGCCATTCTCTGTACCTATAATTTTCAAAAAAAAAACCAAAAACCACAAATGTTAAACAACCAGCATAGGATCAATAACAATGACATCACTTACGTTTGGATAAACGGTAACTCCTTGGCGAAAGAACGAAAAACCAGTACAGGTTCTTGGTTTGGCGGTGTTGTCTCTCTTTCTCAAGTCGCAACGTCCAAAGAGAACACCTAATATCCAGGGCACCGTCAACAGCAGCACGTCACTTCCTGCCATAGTTCCTATACCAACAGACTAAAATAAAGAAGAGAATGGAAAAGAGAAGAAATGCAGCGAGGGAGAGAGAGAGAGAATGAGCAGAATGAGCAGAATGAAAAACAAAAGAGGAGAGAAGCAGACAAGCAGGAAGGCAGTGCTGTTACAAACCAGCTTCTCTTGTACTTTATCCAAGTCGCCACCAAGGCCAGAGACAAAGACTACAGCAGCATCCGGCAATGCCCCCAGCAACGGCAACAAGAGACCTCCTATCACGCCCGCATCTACCACCTTGGATAGTTCGTTGTTGTAAAAGACACAACAAAGAAGAACGAACCAGGAAGAAAGAAAACGAGGAGAAGCATATAAGCAAAACGACTCAACAACACAAACGTTAAAAAAAAAACCTCCATCAAAACATCGCTGCCTCTTGCGATGAGTTTACTTCCAAAGGCTAGTATGAGGGAGTAGACCAACACCAGAAACAAGTTGCCGCTGTTTTTCATTTTGTTTTTGTGAGTTCTCCTTCATCAGTAACACTTCACACGGTTAAGACAAGAAAGACAAATCGAAAAAAAGAAAAGAAAAAAGAAAATAGAATAAAAAAAGTTGATGAAAGCAAAACAACAAAAACAAATAATAATAACAAAAAAAAAGAACCTTATGGTGTCAGAACAAGGAAAAAATTTAGCGGTGCAGTCTTCCTCTTCCTCGCCGCTGCCGCTGCCACCCGAGGTGCCGCTGCTGGCCTCGCCAAACAGGCCAAATAAGAAATTTGGAGGGGGATCCCCTTCCAACGCACCAAACGCGTCGACCGAAAGCATCCCTTTCTCTCTCCTTGCTGCCGTGTGTCAGGATGGTTTTTTTTTTTGAAGAGAGAAAAAGAAGAAGAACGAAGGAAACGACAGGAAGAAAAAGAAAAACCTTGCGGCAAATGTAACACGCGTGGCACAAAAAAAAAAAAGAGGAAGCTTTCACCGGGCCACGAGGGAGTTCCCCACTCTCCAATCTGGTTTCTTCTTCGTCAGACTTTTCTTTTTTTTCTGCTACTTTTTTTTTATTGTTTGTTACTGAAAGGAGCAGAAGCGAAGGAGAGCTAAAGCCGTCCAACCGACCTGGCTGGGTTTCGTTGCCTTGCGCCCATGGTCATTCCAGATTTCCAGAGTGGACACCGTCATTTCGTGCCTTAGGCATTTTTTTTTTTGGGTTGAACCAATTTATCCAAATTATTAATAATAATTTGTAACTTTTATTGATAAAAAATGTTCCGAACAAACAAATATTCAAATTACCGCGTCGTCATGAAATCTTTGTAATGGCGCTTTTTCTCTGTTTATCTGTTTTTCTTCCTCTTCTTGTCCTTCTTCTTCTTCTTCGCTTTCCCCTTCTTCTTCGTTACTTCATCGTGCTGTCTGCTGTCTTCTTCTGCATTAGCCGTTCGGCTTTCTTGTGCTTCGTCGGCAGTGTTTGTTTGCTGCTCCTTTGGTGTTGTTGTTGTTACTTGCGTGGCTGCCGGTGGTTCCCTGCAAGCCGTCAGGGAGCGATACTGCTCCCAGGTGAAGGTCTCTCCGGTGCGAAAATCAAAGCCAAACAAGGCCTTGAGCAGCAGGTTGTCCTGACGAGCATGACCGTAGTAGCCGTCCACGGTGAAGAGAGTGGATTGCCCGCCAGGCGAGCGTCGGACCATCTCTCTCTCCAGGGCGTTGTCATCGTTGGAGCTCTGCCCGCTGGCGTGCCCCAACAGCTTCTTGTGGCCTTCCTTCAAGAGATGAAAAGCCTCCGAGAGGTACCACGAGGGCTCCTCCGTCAGTTTGGCGTTGCAGTAGGCCACTACGCGGGCCCTGCTCTTGGACTTATTTCGAAGGTTGCGATGGGGAATGCAAGAGTCCCAGCAGAGCAAGGAGCCAGGCCGCATGGGAACGACCTCCCAGCGAAGCTCCCTGGCTCTGGCGGGCACCACGAGGGAGGAGGATAGCCTTCGAAAGGTAGAGAGGGCGTGCTGCCAAAAGGAGCGTAGGGTCGTCACGTCTAGCCCCTTCCTGACAAAGGGGTTTTGGAACACAGCCGGTAGTTCCTCTGTTTCTTCCTCCTCTTCCTCTTCCGCTTCCTCCTCTTCTTTTGTTTTCTCTTCATTTTTCAGTTTCTTCTTATTCTTCTTTGAAGTATAGGAGGAGGCATTGTTTTGCAAGTACGTGTAGAGTTGAATGTAGACGTTGAAGGCTGTGAGGTCAAACTTGGGAGGCAATCGTTGTGGGACAGGACCGGGCTCCAAGCGATAAGCTCCACAACCTCGCTCCGGGTGAAAGAACTCTCTGGCCAGAGCAAAGTACAGGTGAAAGCCCTTGACCGCCTCAAATGTTCCCGAATCTCTTGCTGACACATCTTCGGGGACGTCGATGCAACAGAGCGATTGGAGCCGATGGCCAGGACGAGCGTTATCATCAAAGAGGTACGTATCAAGATGGCGTGGCATGTCCACGCTTCCAGGAGGCTTTATTCCTGCAACATAAGCCAAGAGAGAGAGAGAGAGAGAGAGAGAGAGAGAGAGAGAGAGTTATTGCTGGCAGAGAGGAAGAACTTGCAAAATAGAATAGGGAATTCAATGTTGACTAACCTATTCTTTCAAAGCAATCTCGTTTAATATGTGGAGATCCCATAAGCAACGCATGCACTCTATGTATGTCAGGATTGCTTTGGACTATGGTCATGACCTCTGGAATGAAGTAGAAGTTCCACATGCCCGTATTCTTGGAAAGATAGGGCTTCCTGCGGTTGCCCCCCTTGAAGAATATCTTGTCCGGCTGGTCAATGCCCTTGCTCGTTCGGCAATGCGAGTCGGTGAGAAGCAAAAGGGAGTCTGGATCCTCGAAAGAGACGTGCAAAGAGGGATCCAAGTCCTTCAACAAGGAGGAGTTGATGCTGCGAACGATGGCTTCCTTCACTGTTTTGCGTTGCGAAGAGGTGAGGATCGGCTCTGGAGTCACCAGCACGCCATCCCGTTGCCAGGTTCGTAAGAGCTTATCGCTAGTCTCTGCAGGCAGAGGCTCGACCAAGGAGGAATAAGGGATAGGCAGTACGTTGGCCTCTCTGATGGTTCGTTCGCAGCGAAAATGTCAGGTGAACCATAAATAACCAGAATGCTGGAGAGAGCCAGAGTTGCCTACCTCAATGCTTCTTCAGAGAAGGAAGAGGACAGTTCCTCCAAAGAAATCGGCTTGAAGCTGTCGTCGTTGCTGGCGGAGGCTGCAGGCAGAATGTCGCTGGCGTGGGCCACATATCTGCGCATTCGCTCCCGTGTGCCTTTCTCTTCGTCGTCCGGTTTATCAAGGGAGGTACTGTGCTTGCTTTCATCCCTTTTTCTCTTCTTCTTTGCGTCGTTCACCACCTCCATGGCTTTCCCCTGTGCTTGCTTCTAACCGCGTGAGAAGAGAGAAGAGTGAGAGAAAAAAATTCCACGAAATTTTTCAAATCAAAAAAATGCCTCGAAACCGTGTCGACGCGGGCACGAACTTCAACGAAGTTCATTCCCCGAATTTTCCTCTTTGTCGACAAATAACACAACCAATAAAAAAAGAAAAAAAAACTAGAAAGAAAGAAAGCAGTTTTACAGACATGACGAAACGTGTAAACCTAGTACGTTCCTTCGTCGCTGTCCACCCGTTCTTTTCTTATGTTAAGTCTGTTGTTCTTTCCAACAAAAAACACAAGATAGTAGGGTTAGGCAACAAGATCCATCCCGGCACTCGGCACAGCGTCGGCATGGCCTTTGTGGAGGACATGGCCAAGCGCCTCTCCTTCTCTCCCTGGCAGCGCGACAAGGCCTGCCTCGCCCACATCGCCCTCTCCCCCACGAAGCCGAACCTCGTGTTGATGCAGCCGTCCACGCTGATGAACCTGAATGGACAAAGTGTGGTCAAGACGTGCAGGAAGTATGACGTGGCTTCACCACGGCACGTCTTCCTTGTCCATGACGACGTGGAGACTCCGCTGGGCAAATGGACCCTCCGCTTTGCCGGCGGCGCTCGCGGGCACAACGGCATTCGCAGCTGCGTGGCCTCGCTGCAAAGCAAGGACGTGCACATGGTTCGGTTGGGCGTGGGCAGGCCGCACAACAACAACGACGCGGAAGGCCTGGCGGAGTGGGTGTTGCAAAAGTTCACGCCAAAGGAGCTGCAAGTGTTGAAAGAGGAGAGAGTGTTTGAGGACATCATGGACGCCATATTGAAGCAGATAGAAATGGAGGAGAATGAGGGCGAGAACGAAGGAGAGAGCAAGATGCAGACAAAGGCCAAGACCAAGAGCAAGAGCAAGACAAAGCAACCACAGCAACGGCTGCCATCAGCATCAGGAAGGAAAGAAGAACTTAAAGAAGCGGACAAACCAGACGAAGAAATGATGCGGTGATAATGGAAATAGAGTAAAGGAAGAAATAATGCTTAAAACGACTCCCAATTATCACTGATGTATTTTATTTTTTACGTTTTCTTTTTAGTCGATGATACTTTCGATAAAGTCCATGAAGCGTTTGGCATAAGCATCTGGTGGCACCGCTGATATCGCTTTCTGCTCATCACAAACAAAGGTTACGTAAATAAAGTGATAAAAGCGAGAAAAGAAGAAGGAACAAGAAGATGGAAACAGCAAGAAAAGAAACTACGTACAGAGTCTTGGGTAATGGATTTGATGGCGTGCTCTCCTTTCTTCCGAACGTTGTATGCGATGAGAATATCGATGATACCAACAAAGTACTTTTGAAGAAAAAAGAATAAATGAAAAGAAAGAGAGAGGGAGAGGGAGAGGGAGAGGGAGAGAGAGAGAGAGAGAGAGAGAGAGAGAGGGAAAGAGAAACGACAAGAAAGAACAAGAGAAGAGCGTACATAGATATGGTCTTCAGGACTGGATCCAATCATACCACCGTCATCTTTACAAAACGTAGAAATGTATTTCTTGCTAAGAGGAGAAGAAGATGATGACGAGGAAGAAGAAGAAGCGGTTTTCTTATCTTCATCAAACGACTTTTTCCGTTCCGTTCCCTTTTTACCAGTTGTGCTCTTTTTCTTCTCCTTCTCTTTCTCTTCTTCTTTCTTGGCTTCCGCTTTTTCCTTTTCCTTTTCTTTTTCTTTTCCTTCCTCTTCTTCTTCGTCAGTACTGCTGATCATTCGTTCCGCTCCTTGCCGAAGATTTCGATAGAACAAAATGCTGCTCGTCAACTCTCTTCTAGCATTTATCGCCTCTTTCTTCTTTCTTTTGTTGTTGCTATTCGTTCCTGTTTCATCTTCTTCTTTCTTGTTGCTGCCGTTATTGTTGCTATCTACACTTTCCGTTTTCTCAGCTATCAACGAAGCAGAAGTTTTCGAGTGGTTGCGCCGTTGGTTAGTAGTACTTTTCTCTTTCTCTTTTGCTTTCTCCTTCTCTTTTTCTATGTTGTTGCTGCTCTTATTTTCTCTGATCACCTTTTGAATGGTTTTATCAACGGCAGCATCCAAAGAAAGGCCCCTTGTGTGCTTTTTTCTCCTTGAAGAAGAGGACGAGGAGGAGGAAGAAGACGAAGAAGACGACGAAGGAGAGTCATCACCAACAGTTGCCGAGTGCGCTGCAGGAAGATGAGCTTCTTCAAAGCAGTTACGAACCGGTAAGGTGGCAGACGCTTCCTTCAGCTGCTTTAACATTCTCTCCTTTTGTGCTTCACTTTGGGAGAGTTCCTCTCCACGAAGAGAAGAGAATTGAGGACGCTGTTGTTTGCGACTGGGAAGAGAACGGATTTCTGCGGATTTGGTGATGCCATACTTTGTATCGTGAATGCCAACTAAGATGGAGTAATCCATGATGGAGTTCTCCACCAAGAACTTTTGATGTTGAAAGAAGAGTTAAATGAGAAAAAGATAAGAGAGGAAAGTGCCTTCAAGACAAGAAAAAAAGAACCTTGCAATCTGCCTTGATCTGTTCCATAAGCTCTTTCTTTCGAGTAGACCCAAGCAGGATGCGACGATTGAAGTCCAAGTCTTTTAATGTGGATGCTCCCGTTCCTTCTTTCGTCTTTCTTCCATAAGTCGAACCTTTTAAAAAAATACCATTTGTGGTGAGAATTTTCTTTGGAGAGAAAGAGAAAGAGAAACAAAAAAGTTACCTTTGAGGTCGTATTTGTAATGCACTTTCTTGGTGGTGGCAAAGACATTTTCCAGCACAAGCAGCCGGAGAGTGTTTGTTCTTCGGTTGCCAATTACAAGCTTGTGCAGACCCAAAAACTTGTTCAGCAAAGTGTTTGGATTATCCTTCAAATGCTGTTTTGTTGAATGTGAGTAAAAGAGAAGAAAGAATGAAAAATAACTTACTCTATAATAAGAAGGCAGCATGGAGATCAGCAACCGCTTCTCATCCGAGGATATCGTCTTGACCAAAAACTTGCCATCGGGAGAGAAGAAAAACAAACTGCCGCTTTTGCCCTCCGAAATGCTGGCCGCCAGAGAGGAGAGGTTTCCCAATAGGATGTTGCCCAACATTTGTTCTGGACCCAAAGAGATCACATACTCCTCATCACTTACACCACATATGTCTCTCCTGTTTGTGTGTGTTTTGATTTATTTATTTTTTAAACAATAAGAAAAAAAGAAATTGGTATACTTAAAAAAAAGAAAGAAAAAGAAGGAGTATAAAAAGAGCAGAAAGATAAAAACCTTATGGACTGGAATACACGTGGAGCATAGTCTATCCATCTATGGCGAGTGGCTCCTCGGCCGTTAATTTCTGCCACCGTTTCTGCTATGAAGTCTTTTGGCTCCAAAGAGCTGGCACAAGCTTCCGCTGTGCGAGGGGAGAAACTAATGGAGGAAGAAGAAGAGGGTGGAACCGTCAAGTTGCTCTTGCTGCCATTAGTAGCAGTTTTGTTACCGCTATGGCTGAGCGTTGGCGAGTTGGAAACGTTGCAAGTGCTACTATTGGTGTTTTCGAGCTGACCAACGGAAGTACGGATGCCAATCATAATAGAGACCATTAGGTCGAACTTGTTTGTGCCGAACCACATTCGTTTGGATGCCGATGGGCTGTTCGGATTCCTGCTCGAAGGATAAACAGAGTTAGCGACGAACCGAACAAGGGATAATAGAGGAAAGAACGCGAGAAGTGAGACAGAGTAAGAGAGAACAAGAAGAGAAAAACGGTACTGGACAAAAGGAATGTTGGACTTGGAAGAAACAAGACCAAGAGTGAGCAACATGTCCGGTTGCTCTTCAGCTGCTTTGCAATATTCCTCAAAAGAGATCTTCTCGTCTTTGTCGGTATCAAACTTCTCGAAAAAGGTGTCCACAAACTGTGCCACTCGTTGTTGCTGCTTTACAAGATCTCCATAACCTACAATACTGTTGCCCTTTGTTGCCGTTGTTCAGTAAAAACAATAAAAAGCAAGAGAGAAGAAAGGAAAGCAGAAAGAAGTATGCAAAATACTAGCACGGAAAGGAAGAGGAAAGAACAAAAACATGAAGAGTGAACCGAAGCAAGAAGATAGAAAAAGAAAAACTCACTTCGAACAACTGACTAAGGATGCCATAGATAGACTGCACCATGAGATAAAGCTCCACTTTGCTGATGAAGCCATCCCCATCGGCGTCCAACAGCCGGAAACCAAACTCCAGTTTGGTCTTCACGTCTCCCTTCATCATGACGCTCATCGACGTGAGAAAGTCTTTCAGGGATACGTAGCCGTTGCCCTGTCGGTCAAAATGCTTGAATAGGATGTCCGCCATTACTGACTGGTTGCAGTCTCCTAAAAAGCCTAAAGCCTATTTTTTTTTTGTATTTGTTTTTAGTTTTTTTAAACAAGGAGAAGGAAGGAAAAAGAAGAAGAACAAGAACAAGAAGAAGAAGAAGAAGAAGAAGAAGAAGAAGAAGAAGAAGAAGAAGAAGAAGAAGAAGAAGAAGAAGAAGAAGAAGAAGAAGAAGAAGAAGAAGAAGAAGAAGAAGAAGAAGAAGAAGAAGAAGAAGAAGAAGAAGAAGAAGAAGAAGAAGAAGAAGAAGAAGAAGAAGAAGAAGAAGAAGAAGAAGAAGAAGAAGAAGAAGAAGAAGAAGAAGAAGAAGAACAAGAACAAGAACAAGAACAAGAACAAGAACAAGAACAAGAACAAGAACAACAAGAACAAGAACAAGAACAAGAACAAGAACAAGAACAAGAACAAGAACAAGAACAAGAACAAGAACAAGAACAAGAACAAGAACAAGAAGAAAGAAGAAGAAAGAAGACGAACGAAAACGAAGAACAAGAACAAGAGGGAGAAGGAAGAAGAACGAAGAACAACAGGAACAAGAAGAAGGAGAACCAAAGAGGAGGGAAAGAAGTACCTGAGCAAACTCATCTTTGTTAAGCCGGTCTTTTTCTTTTCGTTCCACCGAGTTAAAGCTTTCATAGGCTCGTTGTAAGTCTTGCGCGTTGTCTTTTTTGTTGCAAAAAAAATAATAACAATTGTAAGAAAGAAAGAAATGCGAAATCGGAGAAGAGAAAAAAAAAGTACAGTTGGTAAGAGTGATTAGTTCCTCAACATCGTCCGGCGGTAAAGCCGAGCCTTGAGCGCCCATCTTACAAACTTTTTTTTTGTTTTTTTAAAAAACTAATTTCTTTCCTGTAAAGAAGGAATCGATCAAAAAATGAAAAATTTGACAAATCAACCAAAAAAATAAATAAATAAACAAACCGAAAACACCGCGGCCGATCCAAACGTTATTGATGTTTTTTTTTTTTTGTTTTTCTTCGCAACTGCCTGTTGGACACGGGGGACTGCCACTAGCGCTATGGGTACACCACCTTTGCGTGCTTTCGGTGTTGTTTTTCTTTCTTCGTTGTTGTTTTTTTGCTCAATATTTTTTTAATTATTATCGGATTGTATCTCTGCGACACCAAAAACCGAAAATATATCGCCAAACATACAAAAATATCCGATAATTAGAGTTACGATCGTAGGATTGGAGATCTTCCAACCAAAAATCAGACATAGTTGAAAAATAATTTTTGTCGACAAATTAACATATATGATCGTTAGAATCCGTTTCGTGAAAAGATTTGTCTTCTCTCTTTGGCGCATAACGAAAGCAGAGCAAAGAGCGAAGAAGATAGAGGACGAGAAAGGTGCATGATCCCCGCGATGATGCTTCACATGTTTTCCGGCAAAAGGGGCTTCAAACCCCACAACGGCGACAAGAGGGACCAAGGCAGCAAGCCCTCCTTTGTCGGCATTGACCCGGCTCTCATCCAACAATTGAGCAGCCCCTCCTCCGGCGCTCCTCTTAGAGGAGCCATCCTGGAGGTTGGGGACAACGAATTCGAACCCACCGTCCAACTTTCTGCTAGACTGGAAGACAACGAACCCACCTCGGAGCTTCGTCAGGTTCTGGCCTCTCTGCCAGAGGACCAATGCCGTTGGGTGCTCTACCGATGGCAGAACAATAAAGAGGGAGAGGAAGTCAAGGCACCCGTTCTGTTGTTGCTGCAGCATACTCCAGAACAAGCGGCTTCCAAACAGGCTTTGCGTTTCAATACGTTCCACCCAGAATTGCTGAAGCGAATCAACGCGAGCAAAGGCCAAACGAAACTGGTGGTAGTGCAGCCCAACAGTAATGGCTGCGTGGAGGAACGCTTGCAGTCGATCACCGCGCTGGTTTCGGAGGAGTCAGCTTGAAGGAAAGCAAAACAAAAAAAAAAACCCACTATGCCTGTATTCTATTTCAAGTTTATTTGTTGTGAAGAAGCAGAGTATAACAGAGACGAGAGAGAGAGAGAGAGAGAGAGAGAGAGAGAGAGAGACAGAGAGACAGAGAGACAGAGAGACAGAGAGACAAGACAGACGAGAGATGGAGAGAGGAGAGAGTAAGATCGATAAAGAGTGCAAGATCATAAATTTTCAACCAATCAAAAATCAACAAAGAGCACAAAAGGTGCGCAGATTGGGCACCATTTGGCCACAAAAACTGAGGAAAAAGAAGGCAACAAAAAGTAAAAAAAGATGGAAGCAGCAACAACACAAACAGAGCAGCGAGCGGAGGCCGGCACCAAGCGAGGCATAGGCGGCGTCATCGACCGTTATTACAAGCAATACTACGCTGTTGGTTTGTATTTTTTTTTTGTTGCAACTCTTTTTTTTTTGAAATACAATTATTATTATTTTCTTACATTCGTTTCCATCGAAATAGATGTAAACGGAAAAGAAAGACACGATCAGTACATCTACAAGCACTCGAACCACATGTGTGTGGTGGGCGTGGCGCCCACTCACCCGTGTCTGCAAGAGGGGAGGACCGTTGTAGCGGTGAACTTTAAGCCCGGCAAACAGGACCATGCCTCTGTCAAAGTGGTCGGAAAGACCAAACGTGTGCGTCCTGATCCTCACTTCTCTCTCTCTCTCTTCTCTCTTCTCTCTCTCTGCTTCTCTCCTCATTCTCTTCTCTCGTTGCTCAACTCAAAAGGGAGGGCATTGGCTGGAACCAAGCGGACAACTATGCGAGCTGACTTGCGACGATGGAACCACGTACACAGTGCATGCGTGCGTGCGGGCCCGCCTCCTTGAAATAAACGAGCGGCTCAAGACCACACCTTCTCTAGTTTCTACCCACGTTAGTCTTTCTTTCTTCTTGCTTCTTCTTCTTCTTCTTCTTCTTCTTCTTCTTCTTCTTCTCCTTGTTCTGCTTCGTGTTCTTCTTCTTCTTGTTCTTCTTCTTCTTGTTCTTCTTCTTCTTCTTCTTCTTGTTCTTCTTCTTCTTCTTCTTCTTCTTCTTCTTCTTCTTCTTCTTCTTCTTCTTCTTCTTCTTCTTCTTCTTCTTCTTCTTCTATCTTTTGGCTCTCGTTCTTCTCCTTACTCCTTTCTTTCTGCACGCTTCCTCCCTGTTGAACGTCGACTGACACACAACACAAACAAACAGCCTTCCAAAGAAGGTTACATAGCGATTCTAGTGCCCAAGTTCGCAGAGTACGGCAAGGTATGCGCCGGTCTTCTCTCGGCAGAACAATGGCGGAAGCTGCGCACCGGAGACGGGCAGGAGTGCAAAGGCGTTCCCACGGAGGAGGAGCTGCATCAACGACAAAACTTGGCAGTGTTGAAGGAAGAGACGTTGAGGGAGTGGAATCGAAAGGAGTCGTTGGCGGAAGAATGGGAGTTGGTCGATGATGGAATCAGTTTTCGTTATGGAGAAGAGGGAGAGGAACGAATGGAAGAAGAAAAAGAAGAAAGTTGAAACAAAGGTTTTTTGTTCGGAAAAAAAATAAGGAGCAAAGAAAGAGAAAAAACAGAGATCACTTGAGTTTCTTGAAGAGCTTAGGAGCCATCTGTGGGATATTTAAAACACAGTTTAAAAGAAAGCAGAGAGAAGAAAAAAAAGACGCGGAGAGGAGAGCAGAGAAACGTACGCATTTGTCCATGCAATCCCTCCACTCGAAGAATTGGCCGGTGCAGTGGGCGTTTTCGGAAAGGGCTTGCACGTACCATTCCTTCTCCTTTGGCGCCTATTTAAAAAAAAAACAGAAAGAAATTAAAAGAGAGAACGAGAGAGGGAGAGGAGAGAAGAGAGTGAAGGGAGTGAGAGAGGACGGAGAGAGAGAGAGAGAAGAGAGAAAAGAGAGGAGATAAGGATGGCGAGAGAGAGAGAGAGAGAAACGCGAGAGAGCGATCAACGAAGAAAATAAAAAGAAGAAAACGGAAAGCAAGCAGCTTACCTTGGGAAGACTGAGGTTGTGATGGTCGCTCTCCTTTTTAAGTTTGTTGTAGTCCCACGAGGCGTAGGTCGTGATCCTGTGAGCGCAGCTGTCGTACTGCCTCCTGAAGGCCACGCAACGCGGCATGCACTGCTGCTCCACTTCACCCCTGACGGCGCAAAATGGGAGTTCCTCCTCTTCCTCCTCAGCTGCTTCCTCCTCCTCCTCTTCCTGTTGTTCCTCCTCCTCTTGTGGTTCCTCGGCTTCGTCACCGCCGGATTGAGCCTCGGAGCCAACGTCTTCCTCCTCATCTCCAGCCTCGCCCTTGGGAGGCTCGGTCTCCTCTTCCTCCACTACGGGATCCTCCTCCTCCACTACGACTTTGGATTTTTTGCCCATTGTTTTTTTTCTTTACTTTGTTTTCACTACTGTGTTTTTTTTTTTTAAAGCGTGCCAAAAAAAAGTAATCGAATTCAGCAAAAGAGATAAATAGTCCAAAGAAAAAAAAAGTGTTCAAACTAAGACGAAACAACGTTCTCTCTTCTTGGATCCGTTGAATCACGCTCAAGTTTTGGTCGAGAAAAAAAAAACAAAAAAAAAATCCCCTCCCCAAAAAGGTGGTGGTGGACGAGCGGGAAAAAAAAACGGGGGGTGTACATCAAAAAAAAAAAAGGGGGGGGAGCAGAGAACACAAAAGTTACTTACCGGAGCGGTTCCGGGTCTCTCTTTTGAGATTGAAAAATAACGACGAGGGACAACCTTGTTGTTGCGCTGAAGGGAGAGGGAGAAAAGACCACCACCACTTTCTTTTCCTCTCTCTCTCTCTCTTTTTTTTTGTGGCGATTATGTGAGGCATTTTTTGTCGTCACAAATATTATTTTTGTCGACAAACAACGGACACTTGTCCTTGGTGAGACGAAAAAATTTGCCCTGGCGAAGAATGTGGAGGGACCCATGTAAAAGCCTGGACAGAATTGGTCTTGTGGCGATACTCATCATTTAGCTTCTTTGGCAGAAGAGAGAGCACCCCTTGGCGTTGGGCTCGAGAGGGTGGAGTTCAGCAGGGGTTGATGGTGAGGGGCGCATTGCGGCACTGTTCAGCCTGAACGTCTTTGTGGAGTGACGGGGATGCTGGGCTTTGCCAAATTGCTCCAAAGTGTCTTGTGCCGGGAAGAGAAGCAACAAGAAAAAGACAAGGAATTCGTTAACTATACAATTGGAACAATCAGCAAAGTACAAAGAGAAAGCTCATGATAGGTTCCGTGATATCTTATCCCACACTCTATCCGCTCTCCTCAATATAGCCTGGCGCACCATGTCTATCCCTTCCTCCTGCTCCGCCCCTTCCGCTGCGTCTAGCACCCCACCACCTCCATTATTTCCTCCCAGCTTTGCTCCGGTCAACACAGCATCCTTCAGGTTTGCTCCTCTCAAGTCAGCTCCTTCTAGGTTTGCCTGGCGCAAGTCCGTTTCTTTCAGGTCCGCAGCCGTTAACCGACTGCCTCTCAGGTCGGCAGATGTCATTACGGCCTCGCTGACATCTGCTCCCCTGAGATCAGCCCCACGCAAGCAAGCGCCCGTCAAGTTGGCGCCTTGCAGGTTGGCACCTCTCAAGTCGGCTCCTTCCAGGCTGGCATTCTTGAGGTTGGCTTTGCGAAGGTTGGCAAGACTGAGGTTGGCTCCTTGCAACAGGGCCTCGGAGAGCTCGGCGCGTTGAAAGTGGGTGCGATGCAAGTTGCAGCAACGAAAGTCGGCCTCGGGCATGGCTCGCTCGTTGAAGCAGAGACGAGAGAGGTCCAAGGCGCAGAAGCGCACGCCTCGTAGGGTTTGTTTGTTGGCGGTGGTACCGCTGTTGGAGTTGGTGCTTCCCCCATAGCCTTTCAAGCAGAGGAGACTAACCACTTCCCTACGAGTGAATAGGTCTGGATTGGGAAGGTCTTCAACTGCGATTCGGTGTCTTGTTTTGCCTCGTCCTTCGTATGTTTCTCTATCGTACTCCAGTGCTTGTTCTGTTTCTTCTTCCACTTCTTCTGCCTCTGCCTCACCACGAAGAAGGGCGGACAGTTGCTCTAACATCAGGTAGTCTGCCTCAACCAACAGTCTCCTTCGGCTAATGTTGTGCCGGGCGCTCATTTGAAGAAGGTCATCCACGGAGAGACTGCCAGCAGCCCTGAGGTAGGCCAACACAATGGCAAACACGTCTGGGTCTCTGTCCAAGAAGAAGAACAAAGTTCCTCCACCCTTGCCTTCGCTCTTCTCTTCTCCGTCCTCTTCGTTTTCTTGTTGGTCCGACTTCCAACGCCCGCTGGCCAAGCAGGCCAACAAGGAATGAGGCTCTCTTTCTAGAGTGGTTGTGGAAGTATGAAAGATGGTTCCGCCAACGTTAAGCTTGACTCGGCGGCTCTGTGAGGCAGAAGAAAAAGAGGAAGTAGCAGCTTCTTGCGGTTGACAGAAGAACAGACCGTTCTTTAGCCGTTCTTCTCGTTGTTGGAGTTGGAGCTCGCGGTGACGCAGGGCAGCCTCTCTCCTAGCCAACTCCAACAATGCTGCGCTCTCGCTAACCTCTTTTTGCTTTTCGGCCATCGTCACAGTGAGTCCCTCTCTTTCTTCTTCCTCTTCGTTTGTAGTTGCATTGGCCGCACCGGCTTCAGTCTTGTCGTCGCCGTCTGCCTCGTTGTTTTCTTCGTCGTCCACTGGTGGTTGCGACCACAGCTTTCGGAACATGTTGTTGTTTGTCAATGTTTTTTTTTTTGGAAAAAGAAGAAGAAGAAGTGGCCAAACACAAACGCTTTGGAGTCTTCTTCCTTCCTTGTGGAGGCAAAGAGAAGAGTTTGTTTTTTTATGTTTATCCTTTCGTTACAAAGGCCGAGTTTTCTGTGTCCACAAAAAACCTATAGTGGTTACAATCGTGCAGGAATTGGCGACCTGTCGAGCTCATCAAAGCCCGATCGATCACAATCATGAAACGTCCGCAAATATTTTGTTAAGCCACGTCACGTTTTAATCACCATCTTAGGAAACTTTTGCTTTAAATGGCGAAAGTTTGATCAACAAAAATTCGAAATTTTTCAATTTTTCGAAAGTCGAACATTTTTTTTTTTTGAATGCAATAATAAACGGAAAGAAAAAGGAGGAAGCAAATAATAAAATAAAAAAGAAAAGAAACATTATAAATACTATGGAAGGGACTCAGGACTCGGGGCGACCGACGCCAAAAGAGAAAGTGGTGGTGGTGGTGGAGGAGGGCGAAGAGCCGGAAGAACGAACGTCGGCAGCACAACAACAAAACGGGGCCAAAGAGAAAGAAAACGACGAGACGGAAAACGAAAAAGCAAAAGAGAAAGCCAAGTCGGAGGAGGAGGACAAGGGTGAGGCCTCTGTGGCTGCTGCTGCTGCTTCCGCTTCGTCAAACGGAGAGTCCACGACGACCGCCGGCGGCGCCTCTGCCGTCCCCGCTGCCGCTTCGGCGGCCAGCGGAGGCAAGAAGAAACCGGACCCGCCCCGAGAGAAAGACTACGATTGGGGCGAGCCTTTGGGAGAGGGAAGCTTTGGCGTGGTGCGTCTCTCTTCTCTCTCTCTCTCTCTCTCTCTCTCTCTCTCTCTCTCGTTCTTTATTTTATTTTTCAAATATTTTTACTTTTAACTTTTTTAAATCAAAACTTCGATTGGATTGGAATGCGATGGATTTTATTTATTTTATTTTTTTTCTGCCCTTTTCGTTGCGTTGATGTGAAAAAAAAAACAAAAACAAAAAAACAGGTGAAGCAAGCTACGGTTCGAGCGACGGGAAAGTCGTATGCCATCAAGATAATAGAAAAGAAGTTCATCCTGGAGAACAAGAACAAAGCCATTGTCTTTAGGGAGAGAGAGATCTTGAACCACCTCGACAGCCACCCTTTCGTTGTCACCCTCCACTATACCTTTCAGAACCCCTCTCAACTTTGTACGTGTGTTTTTATTTTTTTTGGTGTGTGGATGTATTTGTTTTTGTCTCTTTCCCCCTTTTGGTTGTTTCATTTTTGTTGCCTTCTCCTCTCCTCCCGCTGGTGTATCTTGTTCTCTCGTTTCGGTCTTTACTGTGTTGCTTCGTCTCTTCTTTCTTCTCTCAACTCGTTGTCTCTTGTCTTTCTTGTCTTTCGCTTATCTACCTTTTATTTTTTTTTTCGCTTCTCTTTTCTCTCATCTTTATTCCGTTTTTGTTCTCACTTGTTACATTCTCTTGGACCACGAATCCCAGTCTTTGTGATGGACTATTGTTCAAACGGCGAGCTCTTTGATGTTTTGAAGAAGGTACGTTTTTTTTTTAAACCTTAATCTTCTTTCTTCCTCTTATTCTCTCTTTCTCTCTCTCTCTCTCGCGCTCACTCTCTTTTCCCCTGTTCAACACCAACAGCACGGCTCCTTCAATATGAAAGTAACTCAGCATTACGTTGCTGAGATGGTTTTAGCGCTTGAATACATTCACTCCAAAGGAGTAATGCACCGCGATTTCAAGCCGGAGAACATTTTGGTATGCAGAGGAAAACAAATTTTATGCAGCCCTTTTATCTGAAATTCTCTCTCTCTCCTCTCTCTCTCTCTCTCTCTCTCTCTCCTCTTTTCTTCAGTTGAACGAAGATATGCACATCAAAGTGATTGACTTTGGTACTGCCAAGATTGTTGGTAGAGGTAATGATTCGTTTCATTTTCGTTTTCATTTTCGTTGCTCTCCACTCCCTTCTTAAAAGAAACAAACAACAGAACGTTCTGGTTCATTTGAGGGCACTCCTGAGTACATGTCCCCAGAACTGTTGATCGACAATATGGCCGACACTAGATGCGATCTTTGGGCTCTTGGTGTGATCGTTTTCCAGCTTTTGACGGGACAACTTCCCTTCAGGTTCTCTTTCGTCTCATTTTTCTTCATTTTCTCGTTTTACCCTTCTCTCTTTCTCTCGTCTCTAGTCTCTCTCCTACAATGACTAACTATTGAATATTTGGCTTTTTAACAGAGGATCAAACCCATGGCACACAATGCAAAAAGTAAAAGACAAAGAGTTCGAGTACCCGGATGAATTCCCCGAAGATGCCAAAGATCTTTGCGAAAAGCTTTTGGTCTCTGCTTCCTTCCTCTTCTTGCTTCCTTCCTTCTTCTTCTTTTTTTTAAATGTTTCCTCCTTTCGTCTTTCTTCATTAAAAACATACTCATGGAAAAAAAAATATAGACAAGAAATCCAGACGAGCGATTGGGTGGTTCCAACTACGCAGAGCTCAAAGCACATCCTTTCTTTAAAGGGATCGATTGGGAGGGTCTCCCTACCTCCACACCCCCTACTCCCGCTCCGATGGACCCTCCACTCAAAGTGAAGCGGACCAAAGAGGAGCAGCAGGAGATCCATCGACAGCTCTCCAATTCACTTTCGGCGGTGACCACGACGACGCGAAGTTCTTCGGGAGGAAGCATGAAGGTAGCGACTGAAGGAACAGGAGGAAAACGGGCTAGATCTGCTTCTTCGGGAGGTATTAATACGCAGCAATTTGCTAATAGTGAAGCTTGGTTAGTATTTTCTTGTCGTTTCTTTCTTGTCGTTTCTTTCTTGTCATTTCTTTCTTTCTTTCTTTCTTGTCGTTTCTTTCTTGTCGTTTCTTTCTTTTCTTTCTTTCTTTCTTTTCTCTCCTTCTTTCTTTCCTTCTTTCTTTCTTTCTTTCATTCATTCATTCACTCATTCATTCTTTCTTTCTTTCTTTCTTTCTTTCTTTCTTTCTTTCTTTCTTTCTTTCTTTCTTTCTTTCTTTCTTTCTTTCTTTCTTTCTTTCTTGCTTTCTTGCTTTCTTGTCGCTTCTCTCTCCCTCTCTCTCTCTCTCTCTCTCTCTCTCTCTCTCTCTCTCTCTCGTTCAACTTAACCTAAATCGTTCTTTAAACAAAACAGGTCCAAATTTTTAGAATCTGGGGAAGAGATAGTTCACACGAGTCTAGTCTTCAAGAAGCGGCGTCCGCTCAACGTGAAGAAGAGACAACTCATCCTCACAAACACCCCGCGGCTCATCTACATCGATCCCGGGCCAAACAAGTTGATGGGCGGCATCGACTTTACCAACATACTCAAAGTTTCGTTGAGGGACTCCACTCACTTTACTGTGTACACTGTACGTTTTTTCAAGTTCCTTTCTGTTCTGTATTTGTTCTTTTCTTCTTTTCCTTCTTTTCCCTCTCCCTCTCCCTCTCCCTCTCCCTCTCCCTCTCCCTCTCCCTCTCCCTCCTCTCTCCCTCTCCCTCTCCCTCTCCCTCTCCCTCTCCCTCTCCCTCTCCCTCTCCCTCTCCCTCTCCCTCTCCCTCTCCCTCTCCCTCTCCCTCTCCCTCTCCCTCTCCCTCTCCTCAATTGTCTCTTGGTTTGTTGTTCTGATGGTCTGTTCATCTTTGCTCTGTTCTTTGCAGAGAGGAAGAGACTATCATTTCGAGGACAAGAACAAAGGAGCGCCAAAGTGGGTCGAAGAGATATCCAAGTTTTGCAACAAGAGTCAATCGTGATGAGCAAGGGCGACGGGGTTTTTTTTGTGTTTTTGCCAAAAGTCTTTCGCGCCGCATCCCTCTCTTATTGTTTGTTGCGAAGAGAGAGATAACAAACCAGCGAATAAACAGATGGTTGCTTTTTTTTAGGGGTGGGTGTGGATGGGATGGGTTGGTTCACCAGAAAGAGAGAGAGAGAGAGAACGAACCCAAGGCTTGTGTTCGCTCGATGGACATCCAGAGGGTGGGTCAGGGTGAGGCAGTATGCCCTGACGGGTTCTCACGAGCTCTCCTCTCTCTCTCTCCATCGAGGGACGCTACCTTTTTTTTCTAGAAAAAAAATAAAGTAGCAGAAGCGTAGCGAAGCAAGGGGAAAAAAAAGGTTGGTGTAGCGGCTACTACCTTTTTTCTCTCTCTCTTTTCTCTCACAAAGAAGCAAACAAAAAAGGAGGGAAGAAGAACGAGGAACGAAGAAGAAGAGCAAAAAATTTACCAACCACCACCACACCCACAAAAAGCAGGAATGGAGCCGCGTGGCAAAGACAACGAAGGTTTGATCGGCGTCACTGACTTTATCTAACCAGATCTAACCGTCGTTGGCAGGTGCAGCAAGAACGCGGCTGGAAACCTCAGAGGCCGTTGAGGAACCAAGAAGCCAGGCCCCAACCGCAACGCCCACTTCAGCAACGATCCCCGAGCCAGAGGCACAGAGACGTGACCAACCTTCTCCCTCCAAAAGGAGGCTCGCTGCCCCCGCTTCACCTGGCGGGACAAACAAAGTAAGAGAAAACCCCACTCGATGCGTGTGTTTGTGTTTCACTTCATTCCTCGCTAACTTGTTGTGACGGTCTGGAACTTCCTTCACCAGAAGCGTTCGCGCAAGAGCCTCAACCCCAACCCGAAACGAGACCCTTTGGGTGAGTTGGTGGAGGACCTGCTTGCAGGGGCGGAGGAGACAATAGAGCCGCAACGCTCTGTGGAAGTCAATGCGGTTGCGCAGCTTGCGGCACCAACTCCACCAGCACCGCTGCCCGCGCGCCTTGCGGCACCCTCTGATCCGCCCACGCCAGATCAGGTGGCCGCTGGCTACCAATACGTCGCCCAGCTTGGGCGAGCAGAGGGGACCTTCTCTGATAACATGGAGAACGCTGTCGCTTATCTCGGCGAGTTACACCGAGACTCTGGTATTTCTTTTCTTTTTTTTTTGTTCGTTTAACTTCCAGGCCCTTGTTGGTGTCTAAGGTTTGTTTCTTCTCCAAACAGCAATCACCCGAGCAAACCTCGGTGCGGCAGTGACGAACGCCGTCAACAATGCGGTGACGAATGCCGTCAACAATGCGGTGCCGATCGCCGTCAACAATGCGGTGGCCGGAGCGATGGCCCCATTCTTGACCATGTTAAGGCGTAATTCAAATGCCATCGCCACCCTCAACGGCGCACCACTTGTGGAACTGGAGGCCACTGGACCCACTGGTGGACCAGCGTGGAGCTACACAGCGCTCAGAGGGGGGCCAATTAATCAGGCAGCGCCTCTCGGAGCCCTTCCCTCCGCCCATGGGCTCAGATTTCCGAGAACAATTGGGGAGTTACACGCGTTTAGTGTCCCTCAACTCAATCATCTCCTGCATTTTTATGCCATCGAAGACCCAGCAAACCCAGGCAGGCAATTTCCGGCCACTGGCTCTGCACCAGAGAAGATGCGAGCCATTGCTCGCCACCTGGGTGCGACATGGGGTCTCTGAGGGCTCGCTTTTCCCTGTTTCCTACAGCAAGTGTCGAGAGCGCGCACGAGGCTGCATTTTTGTTTGTTTCTCCTCTCTCTCTCTCTCTCTCTCTCTCTCTCTCACTTCCAGCGATTGTTATTCTTTCTTTGTACTTAAAAATCAACCCGTCTGAGCTCGCAAAAAACAACAAAAGAGAAGCAAAGAAGGGCAAGGGAACAGAGAGAGAGAGAGAGAGAGAGAGAGAGAGAGAGAGAGAGAGAGAGAGAGAGAAAAGTTGACGAAACATCTCAGGAGAGAAGGGCACAGCCAGTGCCAGGAAGGTCGAGAGGAGAGTAGCCGCTACTCCTTTTTTTTCTTTCTCACCAAAAAAATATAGTAGCAGAAGCGTAGCAAAGCAAGGACAAAAAATAGGTAGCGTGGCGTAGCGGCTGCTCTCCCTCTCTCCCTCTCTCCCTCTCTCCCTCTCTCCCTCTCTCCCTCTCTCCCTCTCTCCCTCTCTCCCCTCTCCCTCTCTCCCTCTCTCCCTCTCTCCTCTCTCCCTCTCTCCCTCTCTCCCTCTCTCCCTCTCTCCCTCTCTCCCTCTCTCCCTCTCTCCCTCTCTCCCTCTCTCTCTCTCTCTCTCTCTCACGAAGCAAACAAAAAAAAAAAAAAAAAAAAAAAGATGGAGCTGCGTGGCGCCAAAGACAACGAAGGTTTGAATATCTTGATCGGTCGGCCAGGTGAATCGGGGGCAGCGAGTCTCCTTTTTGAGGGAGAAGGCTGGTCACGTCTCTCAGGAACGTTCAACTCAGCGAGGTGTGCTGTGAAACACAAACACACGCATCGAGTGGGGTTTTCTCTTACTTTGTTTGTCCCGCCAGGTGAAGCGGGGGCAGCGAGTCCGACCGGTGAGGAACCAAGAAGCCAGGCCACGACCGCAACGGCGCCAACTCCACCACGCCAGATCAGGTGGCCGCTGGCTACCAATTCGCCACTCAGCTAGGGTGTGCAGAGACGTTCTCCATGTTATCGGAGAAGGTGCCCTCTGCTCGGGGGCCAATTAATCAGGCAGCGCCTCTCGGAGCCCTTCCCTCCGCCCATGGGCTCGGGTTTCCGAGAGCAATTGGGGAGTTGCTTTCGTTTAGCGTCCCCCAGCTCAATCATCTCCTGCACTTTTATGCCATTGAGGATCCGGCAAACCCAGGCAGGCAATTTCCGGCCACTGGCTCTGCACCAGAGAAGATGCGAGCCATTGCTCACCGCCTGGGCGGGCCATGGGGTTTGCCGGATCCTCAATGGCATAAAAGTGCAGGAGGTGATTGAGCTCGCAAAAACAAAAGACAAAAGAGAGAAATCAAAGAAGGGCAAGGGAACAGAGAGAGAGAAAAAAAGTTGTTATAGACGATACATCTCAGGAGAGAAGGGCATAGCCAGCGCCAGGAAGGTCGACTTGGTCTCCAACCACCACTGCTTCACCGGCCTTCTGAACTTCTCATCGACCATCCTTGGCACGTCCTTCAAAGGAGTGGCCACCGTCTCGCTTCCGATCTCTCCCACCACAAAGCTTAGGCTCTGCCTCTCCTCTTCGTTGTTGCTGCCGTTCAGGCTTTGCAGCCAAAGGTCCTCCAAATGTTGGATGGCAAAGGAGCTCATCTTGGCGGCACGGATTCGATCGATGGGGGAGGGTTGGCCGCCTTGTTGCAAGTGACCCAAAACGGCTTTCCGAACCGAGAATTCTTTCTTTCCTGTTTTGTTTTATTTTGTTTGTTTGTTTGTTTGGTTGAAAGGAAGAAAAGAAAAGGAAAAAAAGGAATACCTTCGTCTTGGATGATAGAAGACAAGACTTCAGCATTGTACACACGGTTGGCTTTCTCATTGACAATGATCATGCCTGCTCCACCTACCAGATCCCCCTTCTTACTCCTAAACCTAGTTTTTTTTTTTGTGTCAGAAAAACGAAACGTTAATAACAAAGAAAGAAGAACGAGGAACAACGAAAAACTGTTTACCTCTGTCTCAACGACTCACAATCCGCTCTTAGCCTCTCCAAATCCACGCCCTCCTCCGGCAAATACACAATCTCTGCCCCCGTCGCAATCGCCGACTGCAACGCCAAATAGCCACAACTGGAGCCCATGACCTCCACCACAAAGACTCGCCCTACTCCGCTGGCGCTCTGCTTGATCTTGTCGAGAGCTTCAACGATGGAGTTGAGGGCGGTGTCGGAGCCGATAGTGTACTCGGTGGCGGGCATGTTATTGGAGATGGTGGCCGGGACGAAGACTTTGCGGAGGGAGGACAGGTAAGGATGTTTGGAGCCGAGTTGGTCAAAGAGTAAGAGAGTCTTTTTTGTTCGTTGGTGAGAGTAAATAATAGTTAATGCAATAGAAGTAGTTAAAGAGAAGAAGACAAAGAAGCCTGAAGAACAAACCTCAAGACCTTCATAGCCACCAATTACAACCAAGGCATCCAACTCCAGTTTTTTCACCACGTTCTCAATTTGCGTCAAGTCCTGCTCGCTCTTCGGCACATATCTCGAAGTGCCAATAAGACTTCCTCCCAAAGGGGCCCATCCGTTTACCGTCATCCAGTCCGTTTCTTTCACCTCGTCCTCTCCTCGCAAAAGTCCTCCAAAGCCATTCAACACGCGGACCACCCGATGCCCTTTGTCTAGAGCCAAACGGACGGCAGCCCGAACCGCAGAGTTCATGCCTGGAGAAGCGGCCCCAGCGTGCATCACTGCAATCTTCATTGTTCTTTTTTGTTGTGTTGCATCGGATGATGATTGCAGTTGTTGATGAGGAGCAGAACGGGCAAAGGTAAGGAAAGTGTTGAGAGCTTCTTTGAATTGTTTGCCACGCATGTTCATGGCTTCTTCGTGTTTGCTCTCAAAGATCATTCGTTGAGCAACTCTTGTCTGTTTTTTTTTTTTTAAAAAAAACAAAAATAAAGAATAGAAATAAATAATAGTGAAAGAAGCAAAGAGGAAAGAAGAACGTATACCTGTTCAACACACTCCATAAGATCACGAACAACGATGCTGCTGCCTTGAGTGCCAACGAGACAGCATTTACTATCCTCTCCATGGGCTTCCAATATCAACTCAGCAGCTTTTGCTCCAATTCTTGTACTCTTTTTTGTAACGAAAATAGAAAATGTAAACAGCTAAGATCACAAAATAAGAGAAAAAACTACAAACCATAATTCGGTCAAAGGCAGAGGGAGTACCACCTCTTTGTACATGTCCCAGAATGGTGATTCGTGCGTCATGTTGTAACTTTTTCTCCAGTATATCCTTTTATTGTTTGCAAGCGGCGGTGAGAACCAGAAGAAAAGAGATAAACAAAGAAGTAAGATTTTAACAAAGAACAAAAAAGCACAAGAACAAACCTTGACACACTCAGCAGAAATAGGCTTGCCATGCTTATCCACGGCACCTTCTGCTACGATGATAGTGGTGGAGCGTCTTCCTTGACGCCGTGATGAGCTCAGCTTCGCGCACAATTGCTCCTCCCAATCATCTGCTGTTGAAGGAGTTTCTGGAAGCAAGACCCAATCCGCTCCTGTCGCTATCGCTGCCATCAACGCTAACCACTGTTGTAAATGAGTTGTTGTTAGAGAGAGGAGAAAGGAACGAAAAAAGAAAAAAAAAACGAAGAAAACAGCAAAGCAAGCATATATGGATATTAAAAAAGCAAGAATAGAGCACAAGTTCAGGATAGCATATAAAGAAGAAAAAAGTAACAACAGGAAGAAGAAATGTACCCCACAATGACGACCCATGACTTGAACGACGAAGCTGCGTTGGTGAGAAGCAGCGGTGGAGCCGATGGCATCCACCGCTTCCACTATGCGATGTAATGCAGAGTCGGCACCTATTGTCATGTCCGTTCCCCACATGTCGTTGTCTTTGTTCCAGAAGCGAGAAGAACGAGTTAGAGAGAAAGAGAGAGAGAGAAAGAGAGAGAGAGAGAGAGAGAGAGAGAGGGAGTAATATAATACCAATGCTACCAACGAGTCCTACAAATTGAATGTGAGGAATGTGTTGGTCCTTCCGCAGCAGCCCCTCCTCCTGCAAAGCGGCTACATGCTGCTTCCATTCCTTGCGCAGCATGTAGGCTCCCGTTAAACTTCCATCTCCTCCGATGACCACCAGTTTAGTGATACCTCGTCGAAGCAATGTCCAAACAGCCTTCTTCCTGCCTTCTGGCTTCATGAATTCCATGCTTCGTGCTGTGCCTACAATGGTTCCTCCCTTTATGGTATTGCAGTTGTTTTGTTGTGATTGAGTAAGGGAGAAGGAGAAGGAGAAGGAGAAGGAGAAGGAGAAGGAGAAGGAGAAGGAGAAGGAGAAGGAGAAGGAGAAGGAGAAGGAGAAGGAACGAAGATATAAAGAACAACAGCAAGAACGAGAACAAGAAGAAGAGCAAGAAAGAGAACGAGATCGAGAACAACAGCAGTGAATAAAGCGTAACAAACCTGTTGAAGAATGCCACCCACGTCACCCCAACGCATCTCCACAATGGTGTCATCGATGAGTCCTTTGTAGCCCTCACAAATGGCAAACACCCGCACTCCCCTCTGAAGGGCCACCCTGACCACCGCCCTGACAGCGGCGTTCATGCCCTGCGCGTCGCCTCCGCTCGTCAGCACGCCGATCCGGTCCAAGCCCTCCGGAGAGAGGAGCAGCGGCTCCTGCGACGAAGAAGAAGAGGAGGGTGCACGCTCTCTTGGTGAGGAAGAAGAAGTAGAAGAAGAAGCGGAGGAGGAAGAAGGATTGTTGGTACAAGCGGAGGAAGAAGCAGCGGTAGATGAGTCACAGGCAGTGTCATGACTCTGAAGCTCAGCGGCAATCCTGCTCTCAAGCTCTTTGTAGCGAATGTTGGAAGACATTTTGGTTTTGGCTTCGTGCGTCACCGTGTGAGTGTGAGTGAGAGTGGAGGCAAAACAAACAAAAAAAGCAAAGAAGAAAGTGAATGATGACGAAGAATGAGAGCAAAGAAGAGCCAAACCAGCAAAGAGAGAGAGACCACCTGAAGTTTATTCTTTTTTTGCTTCCTTTCTTTTTTTATTTATTATTTATTTGATCGTGGAGAACCAAGAAATTTCGTATAAAAATGGAACATGAAGTGCCAAATGATGCCAAATAATATCAAATGTTAGATTGGGAAATTTCGTTCGAAACTGGCAAATGATTCCAAATGGTATCAAATAACTGGAAATAAATGGCGAAACCGCCAAATATATTTTGGCCAACCCTACGCGCAATGGTTTGGTGTGGTGGTTGTCCTTGTCGACACCCGATTTTCCTCGCGAAACGTAGCAGCGAACCGCAGGGGACTTTTTTGTTGCCCTTTTATCCCCTGCCGTTTCTTTCCAGTCATATGCCATCAATTATGGAATAACACTTTCTGTCCGACCACGTGCAGCAGCAAACGAAAGCCGCTACAAACGGACCTGGATTTCGCTAACCATGTTTGACTTTACCATTATTATGAGGAAGTATGCGTTACATGAGTTCCATTTTATTTTATTTATTTTTTTTTTTGTACCAGGTTGGCCCTGTTACTCATCATGGGACCCTTACGGCGCTGTGTGTTGCTCTCAACCCTGTTGTTTTTCTTTGGTGTTGCTTTTGCCGGGACGAAGACAGGTATAGGGAAAACAAACTCTTTCTCCTTCGCTTTCTTCTCTGGAAAAACAGTGATTGAAAAAGCCGATACTGCTACAACAAAAGGATATTTCAAAGCGGAAGCAACGGGAAGGAATCCTGCTTGTCCGGCAAACGACCCCTGCTCTGACCCGTTCCAATTCATGATGGCGGAGGTGTTTGACGATTACGCTCTTGCAGCGGGAGAATACACGTTTTCTTCTCCCATCAGTGTAGCCCAGCTGAACTTCACCATCAGGTAGGTCTCTATCTCCACGTAGTTTCTTTGCTGTTTATTTTTTTGCTTTTGTGTTTTGTTGTTTACTTTTCGTTTAGTTTTGTTTTTTTCTGGTCTTTCTTATAATTGTTTTTATAAATACTGCAGAAGGTGGGCGGAACCGGATAAGAATGGAGAAGTTTCTCTGCGAGGAGAGGTGGGTAGCTCCGCGGCATGTTTCTTCCTGGACACGAGCTTTTCCATGCCCGAGGAAATGGCGTACCTCAGTTTCAACGACTTCACCATCCGATGTGATGGCACTGCCTTTGCTTTTATTTTGGACAATGCCATGGGGGTTAGGGTGGCGTTGAAAAACGTGAGAATCCAGTCTTCCAACGTTGGACTGGTTGCCTCGTGCTTGGTGGAGGCCACGTTTATCTTATCGACGATGAACTTGGTTGTGGAGGATGTTTCGTGTCCGGAAGGCTCCGCGTTCCAACTGGAAAGAGTTGAGTGGGTGCTATCGGAAGTCACCTTTGCCAACAACTGTCATTCAGCGGGTTGGTATTCAGAGCCCGTGGCAAACGCTTGCAGCCACTGTTGCTTATCTTTTGTTCTGTTTCAGAGCCTGGACCGGTGGTTTCGCTTTCAGAGACCTATGTAATTCACGAAGGAGGCAAAATGGTGTTTACCGGCAACAACGGATACAGCGTCGTGAGCTGCGTTTCTTGCTTTTTGGATGTTTGATGGCACAGTGATGGAGTTCACAGGCAACAACGTAGTTGACTATGTTGGTACGGCTTTATAGTATTTCCGTTTATCGTGTGTCCCTTCTTCTGCTGTTTTCCTCCTCGTATTTATATTGATGCCTTTGTGCGAAGTTGGTTTCGGCGAACAGGAGTGGCGATCCTCTGGTCTAATATCGTTCAAAGAAAACACCGCGAACAGCCTTATTTATTTTGACAACACGGAAGTGTTTCACAGCCTCGTTCCACTTCACTTTCAAGATAACCACGCCACCAACATCTACGCGGGCGTTGCCGGTTGGTTTTGTGCCTCTCCTTGCGAGCCATCCGTTGCCGATTGTGCGTGCGAGAACTACACCACCCTTTCTTGGGACATTCCTTCCTTCGAATTGCAACTTCCCATCACCAACGATTCTCTCACCATTCCTCTCCTTCTCCCTGCATCGTCCCCCAATATTTCCGTCCCGCTCATCTTGGAAGCATCGAATGGATTACGTTACGGCAAGCAGTTCATCATACAACCACCGCCTTCCTCCTCCTCCAACTTCACACGGCTCAGACTTGACGTTCCCACAAACGCCACCCAGGTGGACATCCTCATCACCAGGTTGATGCAGCTGGAGGAGGAGGCCACTCTCGTTTTGCGAGTCGACAACGACCAGCAACTGCGTTTTTTCATGTCTGGTTCAGCGGTTCTCAACATAGTCTTTTCTCCTGTTCCAGTCCATGTCAACCAGACCATCTTCCAGCCGCAAGGAAGCATTATCTCCGTCAGCTTTCCGAATGGCAACAAACCGGATCACACTCTCTCCATTCACGACCCACAAGACAACCACCCTCTTACCGATCGTTCTGTTTCCACCGCGTTCGTCTTCCTGATGGAAGTGACGGCAGAGGGAGACGTCGTGTCCACGCAGTCTTTGCAGGAGATTGACTTTGAGGCAAGGCAGCTGGGGAACGCCACCTTCAACTTGAACAACGCACTCAGCTTCATTTCCTTCACAGCAGAAACTATCGGCATGGAAGTGAACTTTACAATGTTTGTGGAGGAGCAAGTCATCTATTTCGGAGGAGTAGAGCAAGTTATTGCGGCCAACACACTCAAGTGGAGCCTCTTGCTCTCTTCCTGGCCCTTCCGACATCGCAGCCATTCCTTGCAGCTCCATCTTTCCGTGGCCAGTGAAGACGGTACAGTTGCATTGGCCGCAGCCGAAGAAGAAGCGAATGGAGTGTGGTCGTTTTGGTTGAAGACGGAAAGCACGCGCATTCTGTTCAACGTGTTGCCCGTGGCCATGGTAGACGAGGGCACAACGAAGCAGGTGCGGGCAGAGTGGATGCAGGAAGTGCAGCGACTCATCATCGAGTTGCCTGCGTTCAACCATTCCTTGTTGTTGGACCCAGACGTCTCTTTGTTGCTGGATGATGAGGGTGATGATGATGCAACGAAAAAGGGAGAGGAGGAGGTGTGGTGGAAGATCGTGGTGCCGGTGTTGGTTCTGTTGGTGGTGGCTGCGGCGGTGGCCATTGTTTTCTTTGGCACCGTTTCGCTGAGACGAAAAAGCAGGAACAGAAGAAGATTGGTGACTGAACGGTTGGCCAAGGCTTCCCATCCTCTTTGATAAGAAGAAGAACAACAACAACGACCATAACAAACACAACTTTCTATTGGCACTCCTCACATATATAACCAGCAATGCCGTGCTTCACAGGGGCATGCTGTCGGGGGCAAGACATCCGCGCAACAGGCATGCTTTGCTTAAAAGGAACCTATAGCAGCCCTTTCAGATGGGATGGCCACCTCCCTATTGGCGGAGAGCTAATGCATTAGATTAATGAGGCGCATGGTACTCCGTCAATTACGCTTTGTAAAGCGATGCGCACCGCTTCTGTGGTCATCTGGGGGTATCGGTTGTGAGGAAGCGATGGTCTGGGTGGGAAAGCAAATAACCAGATAGACTGGTAAAGAGGGGAAGTGCCCTGGTTTCTTGTTTTTTTTTTTCAAAGGGCTAAACTAACAATAACACACCATGAAGCCGTTGACTCTTGCCTTGGCGTCCCTGCTGCTTTTGTCTCTGTTAGGTTAGTTCGTTTTTCTCTCGTTCTGTCTCTTTTCGTTTCGCTAACAACCCCTCCGACTCTTATCAGGCTGCCGACGGGCCGACGCAGCGGGCATCTACGACGAGCTTCTGGCCCCTTCCCACCCGGATGCCATTTGCGTGAACAAAAGCGAGATAGACTTTGGGGACTCGGGCTGCGGGGAGTACCTCACCTATGACTTGGTCTACATCGTGCCTGGCGTGACGCTTCCCAATGTCACTGGCGACGGCTTTGAGGTATGGAAAGAGGCTGCTATCGGGTAGGTGAACTCCGCATTCTTTTACCGGTTGTCTTCCCTTTCTTTCTTACGAACTCCACAAACAGCTCTTCCCTTCCTTATATTGCCAACTCGGCATGCCGAGTAACTTCGGCAAGGTACTTGTGTCCCACCTACTTTCGCCAATGCGTCGAGCTTATTTCCCCACACGCCGACCCCGACAACTACACCCCCGATCAAGTGGCCCGAGTCGGTCACTATGCATGCAACTTCCTCTGCGAAGAGCACAATGCCCCGTGTGCCCCAACCGTCCCCGAGGAGTTCCACGACGAATACCTCAATTGCGACAGGCCAAACGTCATCTTCTTTGGAGAGACGGTTTATCAGATATTTCCCTATGGCAACGTAACAGTGGAAGCAGTTGCCCCTAACGGTGACACGTGGGAGTATGAGTATGAGTGCTACGATGGCAGTCGAGACGTTTCTTGTACGTACCTTCTCTTTTTTCTCCTTCATGTTCTTGCCGTTCTTCTTGGTTTTCTTCCTCCTCTTCCGTTTTTTCTCGTTCTTCGTTCTTCTCCTTGGTCTTGTTCTTCTTCTTCCTCTTCTTCTTCTTCTTCTTCTTGTTCTTCTTCTTGTTCTTCTTCTTGTTCTTCTTCTTCTTCTTCTTCTTGTTCTTCTTCTTCTTCTTCTTCTTCTTCTTCTTCTTCTTCTTCTCCTCCTCCTCCTCCTCCTCCTCCTCCTCCTCCTCCTTCTGCTTGTTCTTCTTGTTCTTCTTCTTGGTCGCCTTCACCTAGCTCTTTGCTCTGCATTCTTTAACAATCGGTCAACTTATTTTACACGCAGACATTGTTTCGTTCAATTGTCCAAAGGGAATGCATAAAGAAGGGAACAATGAATGTGCTTTCGACTGTCCAGAGCCACTGTTAGAGGACGAGGAGTTCGATACCATCACGGACATGATGAGCGGAATCTCCTGGATCGGCTTGATTTTGATGGCCTTTCTCGTCATCACCTACCTCGTGGATCCCTCCAGAAGGAAGTTCCCCAACCATCTGTCCCTGTTCTTCTTTATTGCCATCATGTGCTTCTCATTCGCCTTCTGCTTGGCCAGCATGCTGCCCGATGCTACCAAAGACATGTTGTGCGAAAACGAAGAGGAGCCCAATTACTTTGGAAACGGGGCATGCACGGTGCAAGGAATTTTGGTGGTGTACTTCTTCCTGGCGGCAGTACTGTGGTGGTTGGTCATCTGCTTCAACATTTTCATCATGATGATCTTCGCTGCCAAAGACATCGACTGGCAGAAAGGATCAACGGCAACTATCATGATGGTAGGCTATCACTCTGTCGCGTGGATTCTGCCATTGATCCCCTTAATCATCGGCTTGGCAGCGGAGCACATCGGAAGCAACGGATCGGACTTATGGTGCACCATCCATTCAAGTTCAGAGTCCAACGAACTTAAATTCATCATTGGAGAGGGAGATGGCATTGAGACGGAAGGAGATACGAAGAATGTATGGAACTTTGTCCTATTCTGGATGCCAGTCGTGCTGTGCATAGCCATCGGCATGAGTTTAATCACTGTGGTGATCATCATCCAGCTTAAACAGGAGTCCGGTTTGAGCGGTTGTTGGACATTTGTGAAGGGGCAATGGAGGATTTTCGCCTTCTTGGGATTATACATTTGGGTCTGCATCTTTTTGTTCGCCTTTCAGTTGGACTTTGTAAACCGAAGAAACGACCAGTACGATGCCTACGAAGAGCACATAGGTTGTCTCTTCCGGAAGTCAGCGGTTGAGAACTACCATGAAAAGATCGGCACCCCCGTTCCTGAGGAATCTCGCTTTATTTGCACTATATCTTCAGAGGTACATTTCTTTCTTTCTTCATGCTCTTCCTTTTGGTTTAATCCCACTGTAACTAATACGAAACCTGCAGATCAACTATCCGCTGTGGGTGTTGGCAGCGTTCAACTTTGCCGGCCAGGGCATCTTCGTCTTTTTCATCTTTGGTACCAGCCGTCGCATCTACCGCGCGTGGTGGACGCTTATCACCACCGGTTCCCTCCTATCAAGCTCTTCAGCAGGCAGCACAGACCCCAGC
This sequence comes from Balamuthia mandrillaris, assembly GCA_031835245.1. Classification (NCBI taxonomy): domain Eukaryota; phylum Discosea; order Longamoebia; family Balamuthiidae; genus Balamuthia; species Balamuthia mandrillaris. The sequence goes on along the minus strand of JAVKOQ010000052.1, from coordinate 24,511 downwards.
ATGGAACGGCAAGGGGCGGGCAAGGTAAATCGAGTGAAAGGAAAGCAGCTAAGCGGCTCTACCAAGGACGATGGCGAAGAGCTATAACATCACAACAAGCAATTCATTTTTTGAAGTGGGGAACGATCAGATCGTGATATATTTATGATTTTTAATTGGAGGTTTGAAAAATTACCAATGGTTAATCAAAAAAGTTTGAATTCGATTGGTTGACCCTTCCGATCAATCGATTAAAAAAACAGAAAGAAATAAGAAAAAGCAATGCAAAGCGTAACGCTGCCCGTGGCCTCCTCCTCCTCTGCTGTTGTTGTGCCTCCACTGCTGGCCCTGGACATGGACGGAACTCTCCTCCATGATGACAAGACCATTCCTGAGGTTCCTCTTTCCTTCTCTCTCTAACGGGTTTTAACTTGCGGGCGAAACAACAACAACAAAAAAGGCCAACAAAGCTGCAGTGAAGCAGCTCAGTGAATGGGGCACACGCATCGTTCTCGCCAGTGGAAGGATGACTCCAAGACTGATCACTTACGCTGAAGTAACGCTTTATTCTTCCTTTTGTCTTGTTCTTTTTTTATTCTTCTGCTTCTTCTTGTTCTTTTTCCTGTTCTTCTTGTTCTTCTTCTGCTTGTTCTTCTTCTTGTTCTTCTTCTTCTAATGCTGCTTCTTCTCGCTGCTCTTCTTGGGACAAAGGAGTTGCAAGTGGACGCAACGTTCATCGGCTACAATGGCGCAGAATGTGTGCTCAGCAGCAAAGAGGGCAGAAAACGGATCGTCAGCAGCTGCATCCCTGCAGAGGAGGCCGCTCGTTTGTTCGAGTGGTGCGACTCTAGGCCTTATCTCCTATGTGTGTTCCTTGAAGGTATATGGCACTTTCTTTCTTCTTTCTTTCTTCATTCTTTTTCTTCCTTCTTCTTTCTTCTACTTTTTCTTCGTTCTTCGTTCTTCTTCTTTCTTCTTCTCTTCTCCTTCTTTTTTTTAAGTGTAATCCTTCCTTGTCGCTCTCCTTTAGTCTTACGCTTCCATTTTCCTTCTTCATTCATTCGTCGTATTACACGTTGGCCAACTTCCTCTTCACGTTACTTTTAGACAAGGTTTATGTCCGGGATAGTGCAGAACTGAAGAAAGAAGCAGAGAACTACACAATACTCAACGGCGACGCCTTCACATGGATACCTTCTTACGCAAAGCATCTTCCAGGAAAGGCGCCCACCAAGGCATTGATCGCTCTCTCCTCCCAAAAGGTACCACTTTTTGCCTTCAACATTCCTTTCTTCTTTTCTCTCTTTTTTATTTTTGTGTTAACGCTTCCTCCCGTCAGGAACAAGATGAGTTATATGAAGACATGTTGCTTAAATTTCCAAAGTTGCACCTGATCAAGTCATCGTGCACCAACGAGCATGGCGTCGAGCAGGAATATGTGGAGTTCACCGCTAAAAATGTTAACAAAGGAACTGCTTTGGTATTTCATTTCTTCCTCTTCTTGTGCTATTTGCTTCTCCTTCTTCCTCATCACCCTCTTCTTCTCCTCCTCGTTGTTGTTGTTGTTGTTGTTGTTGTTGTTGTTGTTGTTGTTGTTGTTGTTGTTGTTGTTGTTGTTCTTGTTGTTGTTGTTGTTGTTGTTCTTGTTCTTGTTCTTCTTCTTCTTCTTCTTTTTCTTCTTCTTTTTCTTCTTCCTCTTCTTCTTCTAATGTCTCCTTCTTCTCGCAACTGAACGGTATGCTTTGCTTTAAAGATAAAGCTTTGTGAACATTTGAATCTGGATATCAATCAAGTTGTCAGCATGGGAGATGGAGACAACGACATTGAGATGTTGCAAGTGGCTGGCTACAGCGTGTGCATGGCTCAAGGGAAGGACGAGGCCAAGCGGGCGGCCAAGAAGATCTCCCCTTTCACCAACAACGACAACGGCGTGGCTCGCGAAATCCAAGCCATCCTCTCCTCCACCACTCAAAACTAAATCCTTTTCATATTCTTGGCCCACCAACAAGATCCCCTGTTGTCCCACACCGGACGTGAGACAAACCTTTCCTTATGTCGATGATATTGTTGTTAACACACGAGTCCTGGTTCGACTGCATTGTGTTCTTGTTGCTGCTCTCTTCATCAAGAAGAATGCAAGTTTATTTCTCGACATTCTCCGCATTACTTACATATAATGTTAGCGAGGGAATATCAATGTCGACAAGGACTACTGTCACACCGAATCATTGCACAAAGCGTGCTTCGCTCCCCCGACATTCTTTCCCTATTAAGGCAACATTCCTCCCATTCCGATCGTTCCTATGGCGACCGTTACCTAACACAAAAAAAAGGCGGGAAATTCATCATTATTTTTTTACGCCAAACGAAACTTTAATTTTTATTCATTCCATCCAAAAGAAAGAAAAAAGAATAACGAAACTTGAATTAAAACGATTGCTGAGAGAAAGAGTGAGAGAAAAAGTGTACATTTCTCTCTTCTCTTTCTTTTTTTTGTTTCATCAAAAAAAAAAAAGACTCCTATAGGAAGAGCAGATCTGTTCTGGTTGTTTTTTTCAAAAAAAAAACAAAAATGAAGAGAAGAAAGCCTTTGGCGGCCAAAAGCAGCACAAAGGAGGAGGAGGGCCACCTCAGGGCTGCGTCTGCAGAGGCGCAGCAGGGCGCGGTTGTTGTTTCCGTCGCGCCCACCACCCCGCAGGCCGCTCCCTCCTCCGCCACGCGGCGCTTGGCCAAACGTCGACGTGTCGCTAACCGTCTCAAGGTTTGATGGATGTGCTATTTTTTTTTTGTTTTTGTTTTGATGGAGAGATTATGATGAAGTTGGAAAAATCTGATGATGAAGTTTTTTTTTTTTGAAAAAATAAAAACAGGGAACAAAACTTCCAGAGTTGAGTTACAGCAAAGCTTCCACCAAGGAGCATGGTGGTGGCGAGGAGGAGGAAGAGGAGGAGGAGCAACAAACCGCAACGACCACCACGACGACAAGGATGGAGGAGGAGAGCGTATTTTCCACACCGGCTGCTGTGGGGCAGGCGGGTGGTGGTGGCGGGAAGGAGAAAGCGGTGGTGGAGCAGCTGGCAGTGGCGTCCTTTACGCCAACCCCTTCCTCTGCTCGTAAAGACAAGGAAAAGGGCATTACGGAAGAAGGTACTGTGCTTTCTCTCTCTCTCTCTCTCTCTCTGTTGATCTCTCTCTCTCTCTCTCTTCCTCTCTCTCTCTTCCTATCTCTCTCTCTCTCTCTCCTCTCGTTCTCTCTCTCTCTCTCCTCTCGTTCTCTCTAGAAGCTTCTTGTTCATTCTTCTTTGTTCTTCTTGTTCTTGTTCTTCTTTTTTCTTCTTTTTCCTCATGGTATGGTTCTCATGTCTCTTCCTTCTCTCCCCCTGCTTCTTTGCCTCTCTTCCCTCTCTTTCTCTCTCACTCTCAAAAGAACGGGAACTGGCCAAACAGCAGTACTTGAGGGACAACTTCACCACTGCGGAGTTGGAAGAGATAAGGTTCCTTCTTTCTTCCTGTTCTTTTCTTCCTTCTTGCGTTCTTAACCCATTTCTTCATTCTACAGGGAAGTGTTCTCCTTGTTTGACACAGACGGAAACGGTCTCATTACCCGCGAGGAGATTCGTCGCGTTCTCCACGCACTCGGCGATGAACCCAGCGAGGACTATCTCGATGCCATGGTGCGCGAGGTGGATGCAGACTCGAACGGCGTTATAGACTTTCACGAGTTTTGTGCGATGATGGCACACTTAAAGTACAGCGACTTGGAGCAGGACTTGACGGCTGCTTTCCAGATGTTTGATGAGGGAGGACGACTGGGCTCCATTTCGGTGGATGAGCTGAGAAAAGTAGTCAAGAACATTGGAGAGGGATGGACGGAGGAGGATGTACGTCCCTTTGTTGTTTTTGCGTAGTTTTTGTTCTCAAACTTATTAAAAAAACAAACAGGTTCAAGGGCTAATTCAACAAACCTCAAACGAAGATGAAGACATTGACTTTACAAAGTTTTTGGAGGTGTTGATGCAAAAGTACCGCAGCAACGAACTCCGAAGACAACCCTCTGGCCTTCTAGCTTTTGACAGAGCCAGAGAAGAGGAGTTGCGAGAGCTCAAAGAGAACAAACGTCGAATGGAGGAGGAGATGCAACAACTTCAGAACCAGTATCAGCAAATGAGCAGGCAGAAGGAAGAGGAGCTGTTGCTCCTGCAAAGCAAAAAACAGGAACTGGAACAAAAACAAGAGAAAATGAAGCAGAAGCTGCTTGTCTCGCAACAGAAAGCAATGGGAGTGAACAACAGCCTTGAGAAGACGAGAGAGAGTCTCTCCGTCCTCGAGATGAGTCGCTCGCAGTTGCTTCAACGAGTGGAAGAACAGGATCAACAATATATTGCACAAAGACAACGAATAGAGGAATTGGAGAGAACGTTGGCGGATGCTCAGGAGCAAATCATTGCAGAGGAGAGAGAAAAGTTTGCAAGCTTGGCGCAACTGATGGAAACTAAAAGAGCACTCCAGGAAGAGAAGGACAGGATGGAGAAGGAACGAGAGGAGACAAAACACGCACTCGAGAAACGAGAGAAAGAAAAAGAGGAAGAGATAACCAGCCTTCAACGCGGCAACAACAATTTGTTGGAGGTGCAAAAAGTGCTTCGCAACAAGATAGAACAGTTGAACGTTCAATTAAGAGCAGCTACTGAGAGCGAGAGAAGTGCAATGGAGGAGGAACGAACGGAATTGGAACGCAGGAAAGAGGAAGAAGCACAGCAAATGAAAGATCAACTCTTGCAAGAATTGGAGACTACTAGAACAGAACATGAAGAAGTACTGCAACAACTAAAAACACAATTGAAAGCAGCAATGACAGAAAAGAGCGAGCTTGAAAGAGCAAACGAGGAGACAAAAGAACGAATCACAGAGTTGGAAACTGCATTGCAAGAATTGGAAGAACAACAAAAAGAACTGGAAGAGGAGAAAGACGAGATCGAGAAAGAAAACAGACGACTCATAAGAGAAAAAGAAGACCTGGAGCAAGAAAAGAACGAGTTAGAAGAAGAGAAAAAAGCTTTGGAAGAGGAAATAGAATCATTCGAAACGGAGAGAAAAGAGCTCCAAGCGGAGAGAGCGCAACTCGAAAAAGAAAAGGAGCAATGGGAGCAGGAAAAAATAGAAATGGAAGAGGAAAGCAAGGCACGAGAGGAAAACACTTTGGTGGAAGCCAAAGAACGAAGACAACGCCTAAAACAAAAGTTCAACGATAAAATGAGAGAAGTGGTGGAACACGTGGAGGAGGAAAGAAAGCAATTTGAAGCCAAGAAAACAGAGCTGGAAAGCCTGCGAACTACAGAACAAGAGAAATGGAACGAGGAGAAAGGAAAGATGGAGGAAGAGCTCTCAAAACTCACGCAACGACTAAGCGAAGAACGTAGAAAGCTGATTGAAGAGAAACGAGCTGTAATGGAAGAGTTGGCAGAAGAAAAGGAAGCATGGGAAGCAGGTAAGTGAAATTTCGTAGTTGTTGTTCCAATTGTTCTAGAGCAGAAGAATGTGCGACCAGTACGCTTCTGTAGCCCTCTAGCCCACCCCATCACCGCGTCTTCGCAAGAACTTTCATTTGTGAGTTTACTCACTTGTGTGATTTTTAATCCATCAGATAGAGCTCGTTGGGAAGAGGAAAGACAAGGCATGAATGTGGAACATTCTTCTGCTCTAGAACAATTGGAACAACAACTACGAACAGATATGCAACTGGAGAAGGAAGAGGCATTGAAAGAAGATAGAGAGGCAAACAACGAACGATGGCGACAAGAAATAGAGAAGAAAGAAGAGGAAGTTCGACTGTTGCAACAAAAGATTGACGAGTTAACGGAACAAGCACAGATGGCGGAACGAGAGAGAACCGAGCGGCTCGAAGAGGAACGTAAGAGATGGGAAGAACGACAAAGAGAATGGCAAGAAGAGCAAGCACGACTTGAGGCAGTGAAGGAAGAATGGGATAATGCCAGACAGAAGTTGATGGAAGCGAAACAACAAACAGAAGAAAGGTTGTTAGAAACAACACGGCTCTTAGAACAGGAAAGTGAGAGCAGGAAACAGTACGAGCAACAAATGGAAGTGGAGTTAAACAATTTGGAAGAAGCCCTTTCGGAGGAAAGGGGAGAATGGAACAAAGAGAGAAAGTTGTTGCAAGACAAAATGGAACAGCTGAAGTCTCAATGGCAGAAAGAGCGAGAGCTGTTGGCTGAGGCAATGGACGAGGAAAGGACTGATTTCGAGCACCGATGGAAGGAAGAAAAAGAGAGAACGGAACAAGAGCGACAATCGTGGATGGAAGAGAAGGAACGAATGCAGCAGCAACAACAAGAGATGGTCATCGAGAGAGAACGAAAAGAAGAGGAGTTGGTTGGAACAGTCTCTCAAACGGAAGAACGGTTAAGGGCAGAAAAGGAGAGAACAAACGAATTGGAGATGCGAATGAGCGAAATAGAAGAGCAACTCAAGGTATTTCGGGAAGAGAACAGAAACCTCAAGGGAGCGATCGTGGAAAGCAAAAGCACAGTTCATCGTTTGAAGCTTCAGGAAACAACTTTGTTGGAAGAACGAACGGCATTACAAACGGTTCAGAACGAGCTCCAATCAGAGCTGGAAGCACTCCGCGCCAAGTCACACGAAAAAGAGTCTGAAGCAGAAGAGCTGAAAGCTAAAATGGTGGCCATTAAACACAGCTTTGAGGAGGAGCTCTCCACGCTGCGCAGAGAGAAAGAAGAAGCTCTCAGCGAGATTCAACAGCAGAAGGAGGCTCTCTCCGCAGAGTTGAAACGTCAACAGCAGATGCTGGAACGGAGCCAGATGGAAGCCAAAACTTTACAAACAACACTCGACGAGACACAACTTCTCTACGACCAACTTTTGGCGAAACAAAAAGCCACCAAAATGGAGTTGGATGAACGAGGGACCTCTTTGGAAGCGCAGTTGGCGACCAACGAGCAGCTCTCTCGCGACCTGGAGGAGGAGAGAGCGACCTCGCAGCAGCTTCAAGAACGCTTGCAGGCTTCCAAACAGGTCTACGAGGGAGAGGTGGGCAGAAGGATCGAACTTCAGAAGATCAATGCGGAGTTGGCTCAACAGAACAAGGAACTGGAGGCCAAACTCTTTGCGGCCACCAAGAAAGGCAAAGACGTGGAGGGCCTGTTGTTGGCGTTGAGCGAATGGAGCGGCCAAATGGAGGAAACGATGAAGAAGAGCAAAGCGGAGATGAGAATCGGAGCCAGATTGCTGGACAGCTGGAAGAAGAACAAGACGAAAGGCGGAGCACGAAGAAGACTAGGAAAGGAGGAGGAGGAAGAGTTGGACGAGGAGGAAGAAGGGACCGAAGGATTGATAACGCTGATACAGGGTGCAACCGAAGAGGAGAAAGGATCGCCAAAAGTGTCTCGTTTCTCCTTTGGCATGCGTCATTGAATGAAACAACGACGCCTGCGTTTATCTCTTCTCTCTTCTTCAACACCCCAAAAAAAAAAAAGTTTTTTTCCTTTGTAAACACATTTCTATTTCTTATGCTCCCTAAAGTTATACACAAACGTTCGTTTTCTTGCTTCGCAGTTGTTGAATGGGTTTCGTCTTCAGTCTTTTGTTTTTGGTGTGTTCTTTCTACTTGTTTTGTTGAAGCTTTCTGTCGCCAACCAATTGCTCCGCTCTTCCCTCCTTCTTCAGCTCCTCGTTGCCCGTGATGGCTCCCGCCATCTCCTTGACCACCCCTCCGGCCTTCTCCCCGGCCCCTTCCGCCATGGCCACCGCCTCGGCAGCTTTGATCTCCTGCCTGCCTCTCTCCCTCTGGGCCGCTCCCTCCGCCTTCATGGTTTCGCTCATCAGCACCTTGCCGGCGGTTTCCTTGAACCCACCCACCAGTTGGTCTTGCATGCCAGCGCTCTTGTCCGCTTGGAAATCGTTTGAGCTCATTGTTGTTTTTGTATTGTAGTTGTTTGTTTGTTGTGTAAAGTTTTTGTGAAAGAAAAGACAACAGAACATTACTTTCAGTTTTATAGTTTTTTTTTTGAGTTACGGAGATTTTTTTCTTGGGGAAGTGGTGGAAAATAGGATGATAGATGGAGTGAAATCGGAAGAAATTAATATGTAACCGCGTATTGAAATTTTACTGGTTTTTGTTGGTGTAATGCGTTACATGTGATGTTTGCATTGGTCAGCATGGGAACAGGTGAGGATGCTTCCCCAAATATAGTCATGCGGGAAAGGCACTGGCATTCGTTTGGACAAAGTAATGGTAACGTTTCAACTGTTGTTATGCAACCCTTGGCGAGTACCTTTGTCACAAACATTCAAGCAAAAAAAAAAAAAAAAAAAAAAGAGCTTTTGTTAAAAGGAGAAGCCGCTTTTTTCTTCGGATTGCACTGCCATTTTCTCCCTACCGTTCAACACTTTGCCGTGTATTTTTACTGCTTTTCCCAAACGACTATTTAAGAGGTTGGGCTTGGCATTCTTTTTCCCCACAATCATTACAAACAATCCACTTGAAGAGCATTACAGCATGAGCAACAACGACTTTACCATCAGCAAGACGGCCGGACAGCAAGACCACCTGATTGGAGCCCTCAAGGAAACGGCCGGCCAGCTTCTCATGAACGAAAGAATGGAGGCAGAGGGAGCGGCCCAGAAGGAGAGAGGCAGGCAGGAGATCAAAGCTGCCGAGGCGGTGGCCATCGGGGAGGGAGCTGGAGAGTTGGCTGGTGGCATGATCAAGGAGGCGGCAGGCGCGCTCAGTGGCAACGAGGCGCTGAAGACGGAGGGAAGAGCGGAGCAATTGGTGGGTGACAGAAAGCTTCAACAAAACAAGTAGAAAGAACACACCAAAAATAAAAAATACTTAGATAATGTAACTCAAATAGATACCTTTTATTTTGTGGACTTGCTTTTCTGTCTTCATGGGGTCATTCATTTTATTGTTGCTGGATCTTGAGTTCGTAGGCATGAGCAGCGGCTCGAGAGGCTTCCAGTTCTTGTTTCGCTTCCGCCAGCTTTGCCGCGGCGATGCTGTAAGGGCGGCAGGAACGGATCTCCACAGCATCACCAAAGGCGTAGAGGGTGACCGCGGCCCAAAGGCGGTTGACGGACGGAGGGATGGCGATGCACTCCATCCACTCTCCGTTTTTGAAGAAGGTGATGCTGCGATGAAACTCATCCCCCTCCTCCTCGCTGAAGTTGACCAGAACCCCGATGACGTCCCCTTGTTTCCACCCGGCCTTCACGTGGCGTTTCACTTGGTCTGACTCGAGGCTATATCCTATGATGTTGTGGCTGAAAGAAAAGAAACGAGATGGAAGAAGAGAAAGGAAGCACCAAAGAATGGATGAGGGTGAAGTACGCATAAAAAGGGACTATAAGAAAGAAGCGGCAAGCACAAGAAAGAAAAAAGGGGAAAACAACGGAGAGAATGAAGAGGAAGACGAACATGCATTGCTGTTGAGACCACCACATCCAGGAACGGGGATGATAGCCTTTGACATGGGCATGCAACCGACAATCCCACGAGTCATCAATCAACCCAACCCCAAACACATGAGTGGAGAGGTAGCCCTTGATCACAAACTCGAAGCTTCTCTGCTTCTGAGCAGACTGAGGCGTGAAGGCCACCTTGGAGCGCACAGAGACGTAGGAAGACATCCCTCCTCTCTGCTCCCATCGCACCTGCCGTTTGCAAAGAAAGAGGTTTTGCTCTGGTCCTGAAAGAATAGGCGCAGCACAGCTGCCCTGAACGGCCACCTCTCGTTTCACAGCTTTAGCCTCTTGGGAAGGAAGGGTGTGGTGGTGTAAGTCCCATTGCATGGCATGCTGTTCACGGAAGGTTGCTTTCCAGGAGCTGCTCTCAGCTGCTTCTTCTGCTCCTGAGTTCTCTTCGGAAGAAGAGGAGGAGGAGGAGTAACAACGTTGTCTCCAAGAGGACTCGCTGTCTACCACCTGGAGAAGGGACTTGCAGATGAGGAAGCAACTTGGGAAGAGGTCCTTCGCCTGGATGTGCTCAAAGACCATGGAGAGCAGTTCGGGAGGAAGTTCTGTCAACGAAGTCGCCGGTGAAGCCATCATTCCAACTTCTCTCTTTGTCTTTCTTGTTTCTAATATTAATTAAAAAGACCATTATTAACAAAGTAAGAAGAAGAAAAAAATAGAAGCAGGTTATGTTTTAGTAATCTTCTTCGTCCTCGTCCTCCTCTTCGCCAGCTTCGTTTTGCTGGGGGCAGGAATAACCATCACAGCTGGAAGACCCGCATGCATAACAGAAATGGGTTCCACACCGACATGACATAGAATTACCTGGTTGGCAAAGAGAGTTTTAGAAAAATAAAACATTTTTTCTATGAAGAAAGGAGAAAGAATGAAGTAAGAAGTAAGAAGAAAGAATTTAAGGAAAGGAAGCGTTACATCCAACGGACTTGCCAACCCAAAACCGACATTCAGGACATTGTTTATACTTTCTGCCAGTGACAAGCTCTTCGAAGAGCGCATCCGCTTTCATGTTGAGAAGAGCCCATTCCGCACTTCGCCTCATTTGCAAGCAACTCAACTCTTTGTGCCACTCCGTCTTGCAAGAAAGACCTTTTGTTGTTTCAAGAGTTGATGTAAGTTATCTCTTCAAAATAAATGAAAAAATGAACAAAAATAAAGACAAGAGAGAAAAAAAAATAGAAAGGAGAGAACGGAAGAAAAAGATTACAGTAATGCTTTCGACACTTTTCGCAACGGAAATGAGGGTCATCTCCTTTCATCCAGACAAATACATAGCTGCAGCCTTTGGAAAAAAATTCAAGGTGAGATGAAAGCACAACTTAAAAATAAGAAATAATAAGCAGCAAAGGAACAGAGAGAGCAGTACCAGGAGTAGGACAACAGCTGTACATGTCCTGATTCTTTTCGACCATCGCACTCAAAGAGAACCTCTCAAACTTATCGAGGGAGTCTTCGTCGAGAACGGCCTTTGCATCCGTTGGAAGCACTTCTGTTTTACATTTTGGATCTGGACACTTTTTGGTTTTTGTTTATTTATAATGAGAAGAAAGAACAGAACGAGAGGAGAGAGAAGCCACAAAAGAAAAAGAGAAAAGAAACAATTATGAGAATCTAACGGTACACGTACGAGAATTGGGAACTCTTTGGAAGAGACTTTGGTCATAAAGTATTGTTGCAAACATAACCTTTAAGTTGTTGAGACGAAATGTTATGGAACGAAAAGAGGACAAAAAAAAAAACGAATAAGAGAGACCAGAAAGAGCACCGAAAGAATAAGAGCAACGAGTAACGAGAGGAGGAGAGAATCGAAAAAATAGAGCAAAAGAAAGCAGGCAGGAAACATAAAACGAATGGAAGAACAGAGGAAGATTAGATCGAGAAGGGAGAAAATTAAAGAGCAGAGAACGACAGAGAAGAAGAGGAACGAAGAGCACAAGAATGACGAGAAAGACGAAGCGAAGGAAAACGCACTTGCAATAGGTGTGATGGCATCGGGCCAAGGAATGAGCATCGCCGCACTCCACATCATCCATACAAACCGGACATTCCACAGTCCCCGTCACTCCTCCTTCTCCTTCACCTCGTTTTCCTTCTTCCTCCTCCTTCTCCACCCTTGTTTTCTTCTTCGCGCTTTCTTCCTCATGTCCTTCTTCTTTTTCTTTTCCTTTATCTTTCTTCTTCTCTTCTATCTTCTCTTCTGCTTCTCCATCTTCTCCTCGCTTTCTTTTTTTGTTCTCTCCTTCTCCTCCTTCTTCTCCCTCTTCTTCTCCTCTTCGCGTTTCCTCGCGGTCTTCGCTGCCTTGTTTGGAGCTGCGCAGCACGTCGACAGCGCTCAACAGCCGTTGGCGGTGGGCCTCCTCCTCAAAGCCCATCAGCAGCAAGGTCTCCGAGGTCATGGCGAGCAGGGCCTGGCCGTCGATCTGGTTGGCCTTCAACAGGTGCCTCCCCTCCGGGAACGCAGCGCAAAGGCCCACGCTCTTGCTCTCGTACCAATCCAACACGTCCCTGTTGGTCCACTCGGAGAGGGTCGATTTGTCCTGAAAGGGGGGTTTGCGGGGGTGCAGCCGCTTCGTTTGTTCTTCCTCTTCTTCTTCTTCTTCGTCACCTCGCAGGATATTGTTGTTCCATAAAGGCACAGCAGGAAGAGGAGCTCGTCCACCAGCACCACGGCGAGCAAAAAGTGGGTTGTGGAAAGGATTCAAGCCAAACATGATCTCTTCTTTGAAGTTCGTTCTTCTTCTTTCTTTCTATCTTTTGTTGGACGAAAACAAAAAAAAAAATTCTTGGAAAAATTTGAATAATAAAATTTTCGTGGTCAAGTGGAGGACAATTGGTGCACAATATATCAATCCCTCGACAATGCGTGCACTGTTTGTACAGTTTCTGTGCACCATCGCTGCACCGCATGCACCGGACTCACAAACCAGCAGATAATGATGGCCAACGATGGTTACCACCAAGCAAGAAGCAAAGCTCACAAGTGAAGAAGGCAAAGAGGCACAGTCATGGGACTACAACCCCCTCCCTGAAGCAAGCACAAAGCAGAGAAGGAGAAAGAGAAGGACAAAGGCACGCAAACCCCCAAAAGCAGAATCCGTTTTCAATCAAGACTGGAAGCTCCCGCTCAGCACTCATCAAACCAGAAGGTGGACAGCAGCAACCAGAGCTCTTTCCTCAGTCTGCAATAAAGCACATGCTAAAGCCATATCATGCAACAAAAAAGAAAAAGAGACGTTCAAAACCGTTGTTGGAAGAAGAGAAGAAGAGACAACACTAAAAACTCTCCAAAAAAAAATCTCTCCTGCTTCTTCCTCTGCTGCTGCCGGCGTGGGCACTCACAGCCAGAAAGCAGCGACAGAGGCAGCGGAGGAGGCGTCTCCGGTGTTGTAGGCCACCACGTCGCCGCCGTCGTAGGCCTTGCCGTCGTAGGCAACGTCACCGCCGTCGTACTTGACATCACCGCCATCGTACTTGACGTCCCCGCCATCGTAGCTCACATCACCGCCGTCGTAGCCGACATCACCGCCGTCGTACTTGATATCGCCGCCGTCGTACTTGACATCTCCTCCATCGTAGCTCACATCACCGCCGTCGTAGCCAACATCACCGCCGTCGTACTTGATGTCGCCGCCATCATACTTGACGTCGCCACCATCGTAGGTCACGTCACCGCCATCATAGCCGACGTCGCCGCCATCGTACTTGATGTCGCCGCCATCATACTTGACATCCCCGCCATCGTAGCTCACGTCGCCGCCATCGTACTTGACGTCGCCACCATCGTAGCTCACGTCGCCGCCGTCGTACTTGACGTCGCCGCCATCATAGGAGACATCGCCGCCGTCGTACTTGACGTCGCCTCCATCGTAGGTCACGTCACCGCCGTCGTACTTGACGTCCCCGCCATCATACTTGACGTTACCGCCATCGTAGGAGACATCGCCTCCATCGTAGCTCACATCACCATCGTACTTGACATCACCGCCGTCATACATGACATCTCCGCCATCGTACTCAACGTCGCCGCCGTCGTAGCTCACATCCCCGTCGTACTTAACGTCGCCGCCGTCGTACATGACATCGCCGCCATCGTACTTGACGTCCCCGCCGTCGTAGCTCACATCCCCGCCATCGTACTTGACGTCCCCGCCATCGTAGGTCACGTCCTCGCCGTCGTACTTGACGTCGCCCTTGCCGTAGCTCTTCATGGGTTTGGCGAAAGCAGCAGTGGCCAAGAGGCCCAGGAGCAGAAGCAATGTCGCGAATGCCTTCATCCGTGGTTGTCGTCGCAGTGGTTTGCAGATAGATGTGGTTGCAGTTGTTTTGTAATGATGATTGTGAAAGTGGATGGATGGGACGATAAGGCAAGGGGTTATATAGTCACGAAACGTGAGAAAGATATTCCAAGAACTCATGAGGTTGAACGGGCAGGATCGCTCGGGATTGGGCGGTCAGGAGCGAAAGGGCGAGATGGAGTGTAGGCACGAGAAGATAGCCAGATGCTCTCCATGGATTTCAGTGCCATTGCTTCTTGACTTCAAGGAACGCCATTCCATTAACCGGATGTATTTTTCGTGGGGTTTGTGCTGGAGTTTTCGACCTTTTGTTGCGAACACGATCACACGAAGGGGTCCGTAGTGATCGTTATAGCAACTGCCGTGACGTCCTGGAGTTAACTCCCCTGAAAAGCCACCGACCAGTCACCCTTTCCTCAGTCTCTCTTCTCTTCCCTCCACCTTATCTTGTCCTCTTCTCTTGTAGGGTGGGCATTGAATGAAGCAACCGCAGCAACCACAAGACCATAGGATAGGGTCATACTGCAAGAAAGGCAGGTTACAGTGGGATCATTGGGTACTGAGGTCGGATATGGCTATGCTGCAAGAAAGTGTAGCAGAGGTCGGATACGGCCATACTGCGGAGAAAGCACCGCTTCCCGTCCGATCAGCGAAGTTAAGCTCCGCCAGGCGATGTTAGTACTGGGGTGGGTGACCACCCGGGAATCCATCGTGCTGTATCCTACCATTTTTTTTTTCCTGTTCTTCTTCTCCTTCCCCCTTCCCTCCCTCCCTTCCTATCCTCCCTCCTTCTTCCTCTTCTGTAGCCTTCCCTCCCTCCTCCATTTTGCCGTGTGCATGTTTACCTCGCCGCTGACGTTTCCTTGTGTTCTTTCCTCAGATAGGCTCCGCTTAGTGTCCACCCAAGCTGGTTCGGTCCTTGCTCGCGCACGGCCCACTATGGTATAATAGTTTTTATTTTAAAAAACTAAAACTCATGAGGAAGAAAGTTGTTTCTCCTGGGCGTTCTCTTTGGTTTCGCAACAAATCCAAAGCAGCTGATCTTCATAAAGTTGTTGGGCCAGTTTATCGTTATCGTTTATGTTGTTGAGTTGGTGTGGTTGTTGCGGCCATCTGTTGGAGCGATGGTTATTGTTGAACTCCTCCTCTTCCGCCTCCGTGAACAAGAACAGCTCTTTCTCCACGAACCGACCGAACAGGGACAAGAACCGCTCCTCGTCCAACTCCTCTCCTGTTCTGGCGAGGAAGACTCGACCGGGTTCAATGTAGAGCCGATCTTTGGCTTTCTTCAACAGCTCTTCCCATGAGGAGGTCAACATGACCAAATGCGGGCGATAAGAACGAGATTTTTTTCGTTGGTGAGTTCTGTGGTTATTTGCTGCTGATAGTGTATTTGAAGAAGAGGAGGAGGAGGAGGAAGATAACGAAGAAGAAGACGAAGAGGAAGAGGAAGAGGAAGAAAAAGATGTCGACCAAGAAACTGATGATGAGGAAGATGTCGACGAAAGGGAAGAAGTGGATGTAGACGTAGTGGATGACGATGGAGACGTAGAAGAAACAGAAGAACCAGCACCAGAGGAAGGAAGAGAAGAAGAGGGAGAAGAAGTGGTCGATGAATTAGGAGAGGAGGAAGCAGGAGAAGGAGAAGGAGTAGAAGACGACGAAGTGGGAGAAGCAGAGAGAGGCCGTTTGATCGGATTGTTGTGGGGAACGTTTTGGCGAGAAGTTGATGGAGAAGAAGGACGAGGAGAGGTAAGGGCCAAAAGATTCGTGTTAGAGACAGCACTCAAACTTAAAAGCGCATTAGAAATGGCTCCTGGGCTTATGATGCAAGCGCTATCGTTACTGCTGGTTGATGCAATAATGAATGAAGAAGAAGGTGAAGAGGAAGAAGAGTTGGAAGATGTGGTTGAGGATGATGACGTGGATGATATAGCGGTCGAATGGGTAGTGGTGACGACGGAGTTACGGCGACTGTGGACTGATTTTGGCTTGATTTGAATTGTGCCTTTAAGTTTTGTTTCGTAGAGAATCTTTCGAAGAACAGGGATGATCTCGTTGATTTTCTAAGCAAGCGGAAGAAAAAACAATGAGCAACAAACGAAAGAAGACAAAGAAAGCTAAAGTAAAAACTACACAACGAAAAAGACAGGTAATGAGAAAGAACATACGGGTCTATCTGTACGAATGTGTTGCCAACATGAAATGATGACTTTTTGAATGGACTGAGGAATGAAGGATGGAATGGAGGGACGGCCACGACTGCACACCGTTTTTTCGACCCAAGACCCACTCCTGCCCGCGAATACTTTTTGGCCAGTGAACAATTCCCACTGTGAATAAAAAGTGTGTAAGTCGTGTGATCTTGAGCTCTCTTCTCTTCCGTTTTCTCCTTTCGCTCTTTTGCAAGGGAACGAAGAGAGCACAAACCAAAACGATCCCAAAACTAAAGATATCAGCAGCTTGCGAAAACGAGCCCCATTCCAACACCTCAGGAGCCGCAAAAGGCACATTCATTGTTGCTAAGCAAAGAAACACAAGAGCAAAACATTAGAACGTACCCTTCATAACGAAGAGGGTGAGAGCCTACCTTTAACAAAGCCTCTATATTGCACTTGTGCAATATCTCCGAAATGAATGATGCCTCCTTCCGCAATTTTGCTAAGGCCCAGATCGTTCAACTTGACGGATTCAAAGTTTTTATCCATCAACTGTTTATAATTCGTATGTGGGTGAGTGCACAAAGTAATAAGCAGAGAAATGGAAAACGAGGGTACCAACAAAAAGAAAAATAGATAAGTGAAATACATACCAAAATGTTGTCACTGTGGATGTCGCAATGGCATATTTGTTGAGTGATCTCTAAGTTGTGTATCTCCTGGATGGCAGTCGCTATTTCCAATGCGATCCAACACTTCTTTCTCAGGTCAAGAGACGCGGGAGGATCTCGCAACATTGAAGCTAGACTTCCGCAAGAGGCCAACTCTAGGATGATGCACAGGTTCGGTGGTTCGGTGCAAGCCGCATAAAATTCAACGACATGGTGTAATCGATTTCCTGTTGCTTTCAGAAAACTGTTGCATAGATATTAACACCCTATCAAAGCAAAGCGAAACAAAACCAATAAACAAAGTTACCTCATGATACCAGCTTCCTGACAAAACTTGACCCACATGTATTCCTGATGGATTAAAATTAATTCACACAAGTGAGTGAGTAAACCCACAAATGAAAGTTCTTGCGAGAAGGCGGCGATGAGGTGGGTGGGCTAGAGGGCTATAGCCGCCGAGGGAACCCACGGGGGTTGTGTGGTATTTTGGGAAATAAAACAGAAAAACGACATCTCACTTACCTGTCTCTCGGGCACTGCCGCCGCTTCAAACTTCTTCAGCGCAAACTGTTGGCCTCTCCACAGACAACGATAAACAGTGCTGAAAGCGCCATGTCCCAGTGGCTCCAGAACCTTTAGCTCAGAGAATGGGATCTCCCAAGAGAATCTAGGTGTTGGACTTCCTTCTGCAGTTGTTTTGTTAGAATGTATTTCTCTTTCATTTCACTACTATTTTTCATTCCGCTTCTCGCTTTCTCTCTTCTCAAATAAACATTAAAGTCCAAAAAAGTACCAGGAAGATATCGCCGGAAGAAAAGTCGAATGGCGTCAGCAGAAGGAAAGCTCAATATCTGGCGTAGATGTTCTTTCCAGGGACAGTTACGTAACGTGAGTTCTTTCAAATGCGTCAGATAGCACAACTCTGAGGGCAAAGAGCTCAACATAGGATTGCTTTTTGTGTTCATCATGATCGATGAGAGATAGTTATGAGGAAAAAAGTCAAATAGACAGAGATAGAAAGAAATAGCACACGTACTTTTGTAAAAACAACTTTTCCAGGTTAACCAGGTTACCAATTTCAGGAGGAATAGATCGCAACAGGTTTTGCTCCAAAACTAAGAATTTCAAGTTGACTAAGTTGCCGATGGTGGACGGTAAGCTCTCCAAATAGTTGTTGTTGAGGTGGAGAGTACGAAGGTTAGTGAGTCTCTCAAAGACGATCGGGTCGATGGAAGTTATGAAGTTTTTGCCGAGGTCGAGTGTCTCCAATGATTGAAACTCGAGAACACGACTTGGCAGCTTTAACAAACGAAGGCTTGTTTTGGTTTTTTTTTTTTTTTGATTGCACAAAACAGTAAGTTTAGTTTGCAAAAGCATCAGAGAGAGCAAAAGGCAAAAACAGGAAGGTAGACATGAAGCGAAGCAAAACATACCCATTCAAGTAAAGTTGTGTTTCATAACCTTGTTCCAATCGTTGTTGAATAAGCTGATGCAGTAGTCTCCGTTGATCACAATCCTCCGCATCCGAACCCTCACTCTGAGCCATAAAACTTGCTTTCCAGTTATTCTTTGTTTTTGGAGTGTTACCATCACCATTCTTTTGCTCAAATAACGCTTTTGCTCTCATTCGAACTTCTCTTTGCAGCAACGCTTTTTTGAGAGCGATGTCTCTGCTTCTTCCCAATTCGACCACTTGTCGAATTAACTCAGGGGAGTAGTGCATGTCGATATTGACCTCCATTTCGGGACCGACAATTGCGCTTTGTTCCAGTTTTCGTTTTGTATCTTTATGTTCATTTGCTTGGCTTTTGTCTCGTTTTCTGCTCTCTTTGTTCCTTTTTCGTTGACCTCTTCTTTCGCTGCTGTTTGATTCTTTAGGACGACGTTTGCTTCGACCACTACGACGATGGCGAGAATCGCAGCGATTGCGCTTTTCGTTCGCACTAGCTTCCTTTAATGTCGCTGGTGAATTTGTTGTTGTTGGTGCTTCGTTCTCGTCGATTCTCTTTTTGTTCTTATTGCTCGTTTTCTTCTTCCGTTCCTTTTCTTTCTTGCGGCGGCGGTCATGACTTATCTTCTCCTGATTTCTACTTCTGCTTCTGCTTCTGCTTCTGCTCTTGCTTTTGGTTCTTCCTTCTTTTCGTGTTGTTCTTCGTTCTTGATTTCGTTCTTGTTCTGGCTCTTCCTTTTGTTGAAGTCTTTCTTTCACTTTTCTGGAAAGTTTTCTTGGAGAGAGACCAAGAATGCCCAAACTCTCCAATCCGATGCGATAATAAATGCCATCGCTATAGGTGCGCGTTCTTGGGCGATGATAGCGAGCGCTTTGCGTGCTCCTCCGAAGAAGACTGCCACTACTACTTCCGTTACCATGATGACGGTTTGCGTTACGAATGGCGTTCCAAGGTGAGGAATCTTGTCGGTCAGTTCTGGTTGGAAAGTCAGAGAAGGAATTTCTTCTCTTTGGAAATCCATCTTCATCATCGTCATCGTCACTTTGTTCTTCGCTGTCATCATCGTCAAAAAATTCGAAAATTTTTCCTTTTGCCTTTAGTTCCGTTTTCTCTGAGCTTTTTTCTTTCTGCTTCACGTCGCTGTGTTTCTCCTCTTCTGCTTTTTGTTTGTCTGCTTTTGCTGCTGCCTCTTCCTCTTCTACCGCTCTTCGAATTCGTGCTTCTTCTATTTCTACAACATCTTCCTTTCTTATGTGAGGAAGGCCACCATTTGAGTGAAGCAGATGGTGTTGATTCGTCTCAATGAATCTTCTTAGATCGGTTCCCATAATGTAGGCGTCTATATCGAAGAGAAAGGCCTGCTTCCCAAAGTTAACTGTGAACTCAACTTCGAGAGGGCTTGCCTCTAGTGCTATGCTTGGATAGAGCGAGTCACGATACTTTTGAAGGTGAACAGAAGCAAAACCAGCATTCTCTATTGACGGTAGGCACAACAGATTAAAGATGAGAAAACAGAAAAAAGAAGGGGGAAAAACAACTGAAAAAGAAGAAACAAACCTATCATACATCCTTGGTGTGTAAAAAAGATCCTGTTGTTAGTGTGGTCAAAGCCACAGCCGATGGTCTCTCCTACGTCAAAGATGGGACCAAGATTGTCTCCACTCGTGTGGATGCGTTCTCGTTTGCAAACCCGCTTTTGAGAAAACATTCTACCCTCACTGCCATGATAACCAATTGACCTTTGATTTTGGTTAAGAAAAAAAATTCACAATCCGGATAAGAAGAGAAAAGGACAGGAAGGAGGAAGTACATTGTAGAGACATGGTAAGGCAAAGGTTCTCCCTCCAAAGGACCACTTCTCATCAAATCCTCTTCTTCATCGTCTTCTTCTTCATGTTCTTCTTGTCCTCCTTCCTCAGGGCTCTCTCCTCCTGAATCAACGTAATCACGATCACGCTCATGAACGGACCACATTCTCATCGGTAATGGCCGTCGTGACCGCTGTCCATTTCTCGTTTCTTCTTCTCTTCCTCCTTCTTCCGATTCTGCTTCGTCTTCATCTTCTTCCGCCTCTTTGTCTTTCTTAGATAAGTGACGGTGAGGATTATCTTTGACCAAAGAAGACATTTCTCGCATTAAACCAAAAGTAAGCACGTAATTGCCTTCTGACTTGAGCAAAGTCATTTCAAAGTAACCGATTTTGCAGCCTTCCAGAGAGTGAGACAATGGACAGAGAGGATGTTGTGCTTGTGTTGTCCAATAGGCCAACTAGTTTAGGAACAAACGGAAGAAAAAAAAAGTATGGTAAGAGATAAAAGATAAAAAGATAAGTAGAAGAGGAGCAGAGAAGAGAAAGAATAGTACTGAAGCCTTCGGCAAATGACAAAACACTCCTTGAAAAAAGAAGGAGACCCGCAGGCCATCCTCGGTCAGCTCGAAAAACTTTCGAGGATCATCTACTCCTCTCTCTTTCTCCTTCCTCATCTGCTGTTCTCTTTCCAGCTCTCTTCTACGTTGATCCTCTTTTATCTGTTGTCTTTTCAGCAACTCTCTCTTCCTTCTTGCTTCCAATGCTGCGAGCAGCTCCTTTTCTTCTTCGATAAACGAAGAAGAAGAGGAAGAAGAGGAGGAAGAAGCAGGAGAAGTGATAGAAGTAGGAGCATTGGATGGAAGAAGTGTCACCTCTCTAACGATCTTAAGACCTTCTTCTTCGCTGCTGTTGGTGTCTACCTCGAAAATGTTGAGACTGCGCTTCGCCATCGCTAAAAGAGAAATGGAAGATCCATTCGGAGAAACTGTTGTACTCGTTCTTCCACTTCTTCCACCAAAAGTCGAAAAAGAAGGAGCAGAAGAAGCAGAGAGAGAGGAAACCACTAAAGAAGAAAGAGAAGATGGTTGTTGCTGTTGTTGCTGACTTGTAAGTACAGAAGAGGAGGAATCAGGTGATAACGAATTGTTGTTGCGAAGAGGTTTTAGGCGATTGCGACACGACTTTTGTCGGGTGGCAAAGATATAGCGACCCAATTTATATTTATCCATTTTGCTATGAAGAAATAACTCCTGTTGCGTTTGTTTCAGAGAAAGCCAAAGCGAAAACCTTTCCAAAGAGAAAGAGAACGAGACGAGAGAAAAGCACAAACAAACAAACAAACAAACAAACAAACAAACAAACAAACAAACAAACAAACAAACAAACAAACAAACAAACAAACAAACAAACAAACAAACAAACAAACAAACAAACAAACAAACAAACAAACAAACAAACAAACAAACCTGAGACTGGTGCCCCAAGATAATGAGGTTGCGAGTGGTGGAGCCCTGGCCAAAGGCCTTGTCCAACAGCCCTCTCCACACGCAGTGGTCCTGCCCTACCCTCCGCAGCAGCCGGCAGACCGAGGCCAAGCGCAGCACGTCCTCAAAGCTCTCCAGGTGCATGAAGATCATGACGATGAGCTCTACGGGGAGGGAGGTCAGTCGAAAGGGAGTGGACCACCTTCCCCTCTCGTTGTGTGTGGCGTCCCTGTAAGCTCTCAGGCTCTCGTTGCTGAGACAGGAGTACTCGTCGTCACATTCTTGTTCTTCCTCTTCCTCTTCTTCTTCTTCTTCGTAGGAAGAAGCGGAAGAAGAATCGCCTTCTTCGTGGGAAGAAGAGGAGGAATTGTTTTCTTCCTCCGTTTCTCCATCTTCCTCGTCTTCTTCGTCTTCTTTATATTTTCTCGGCTTCCGTTTTTGATGAGAGAGGTGCTTTCTGAAGGCTTTCTTGCTGCTCCGGCGTAGCGCCGAGGAGGTGGTGGCAGGAATGGTTTTGGCAGAGTCTTTTTTCTTGGGGTCGGCGTTGTGGCGTCGCCGACCACGACTGGCAGAAGAAGAAGATGAACTAGAAGAAGGAGAGAAAGAGGAAATCAGAGGCAGGGAGTTGCGCTTCTCCGCTTTGTGTCTGCGGCGTTTGCTGTTCTTTCGTTTGTGGCGGTTGAGCACTATTTTCTCTTCCTCCTCGTCGTTTTGTGCCAGCTGTTGTTGTTGTTGTTGGTGCGGAGAAGACATCGATGAGGAAGAGGGAGAAGAATAAGGCGAAGGGATAGAAGAATGAACAAGCCCGCTGCTGAGGTCATCCAACAAAGCCTGCTGGATGCTGAGCTCCTCCTCCGCGCTGAGCCTGGTTTCCTGGTCCAACGTTAACAGCAGCTTGGATACCCGTTTCATTCTCCCTCGTTTTAAGGTTGTGGTGGTTGTTGTGTTGTGCGAAGAATAATCCTTTATGGTCGTCGTTTTAGTTTTCTTCTTCTTTCTTCTCCCTTCAAACTGTTTTTTTCATCTCTGCTACGTTTTCTTTCGTTACTTTTTTTTTTTGTAGCGCGTCGACAAAAATCAGAATGAGTTTGTCGACATTAAAATATTCTACATGCGAAATTTCAAAATGGAAATTTGTAAAAAAACCAAGGTGCGTCCATCTGGCGTCGAACTGGAGGATTTCCCCCGACAAATCATCCGGACAGGAGAGAAGAGATGAGATTAGAGACGAGCGAGAGAGAGGAAAGACACGAAAGAAGAGAGAAGCAAAGTAGCGGTGGAGAGAAAAAACAAAAATGGCGAGTGGTGGTGGTGGTTCTCGGTCGTCCGCGCAGCTGAGCTCCAACAGCTCCAATCGTTCCTCCTCTGGCACTTCGGTACATCATACCCCCCGTTTCTTCGCAGGGTAAAGCTTCGATTCGATCTCACTCCACTCGTTTTACACCTTTGTAAAAAGTAGGAAATGATCCCCAGGGTGCTCAAAGTCAAGAAAGTGGACAAGTTCATTCCCATATGGAGGGACAGAGGTTCGGGAGGACGTGTGCCAAACGTAACCTTCTATCGCCCCATCGTGCCACCGGGCTATTTTAGCGTTGGGGACGTGGCGAGGCCTTACTATGACCCACAACCCAAAGGAGAGGCTGGTGGAGAGGAACCCGTTTATGTTGTCTCAGAACGTAACCCGTTATTTCCTGAATACCTTCGAAAGGTTTGCTCATAATACGTGTTCTTGTTCTTCTTCGTTTGTTCTTGTTTCTTCTTGTTCTTCTTCTTGTTCTTCTTCTCCTTATTTCTTCTTCTGATATTAGCCAGTGGACTGGCGGGAAGTATGGAACGACAGAGGAACGCGTTGCAAAACACCTTGTTCCATGTGGCTTCCAGTTCCACCGCCAGGCTTCGTTTCTCTGGGCTTCGTCATAACTGCTGATCACAACAAACCACCTTTGGACATCATTCGCTGTGTTCATCATAGTGTACGTCAATCTTTCTTCTTTCTCCTTTCTGATTGCTCTTGTTCGTTTCGTTCGTTATTTTCTGCTCATGTCGCTTTCTCTCTACCTTTCTTTTGCTATTTATTCATTTTTCTTCCCGTTCACAGGTAGCTCATCCCGCCAAATGCTCGGAGCAGCGAGTGTGGTGTGATCGTGGAACGGGCGCCAAGCTCAACGTGACCATCTTCTCTGTGGTCGGAGACGAGGACCGCGATCCCTCCCTCGTCAACTCCTTCCTGCCCGGCACTTGGGTGGCTGTGGGGCACTACGGCGTCCCCACGTTTGTAGTTTACTGCCTGGACCGACGCGCCATTCTCAACCTCTATGAAGAGGAGGATGAGGAGGAAGAAGCAGTGGAAGGCGAAGAGAAAAAGAGGCCAAAGAACAAACCGCTCACCGCCAGCTCTGCCATGCTCCAACGCACCAAAAGCTTTGCCCTGCAAAGGATGGCCTCTGCTGCCGGCTCCAACGCCGCTCTGTGCCCTTGCTGCGAGGGCACGGGGACGTTGGGTGCGTTCGGACCCTGCGAGCCCTCCAGCGTGCACGCCCTCGCCAGCTGTCCCACCTGTGATGGCCAGGGAACGGTCACCAAGGGGGTGCAACGGTGCGAGAATTGCGCGGGGAAGGGCGGGGTGGGTCCCTTTGGCTGCTGCGACCAGTTCTCCTTGCACTACAGGCCCTGCGTGGTGTGCAAGGGGCGGTGCTATCTTTCCTCCTCGCAACAGCAGCAGAGCTCATGAATGAAGCCAGTTGTGGGTGTGTGTTGTTGGTGCCAATGTTACAGTAACTGAGGTTATAACAAAGGATTAAAATAAAAAATTGCAAAACATTTCATCCATTTTTTTTTTTTGGTTAAACAGAAGTTGGTGGTAAAGAAGAAACATATATGCAACCATGGACCGCAACACGGTGGAAGAGCTTACCCAGGCCATCCAGAGGCTCGACGAGCTGCTAGCAGCCGCGCCACAGCGGCCCGCCGCCGGCAGAGGCGTGCAGCATACATGTTCGGCTCCCCCTCTCCGTCGCCCGGCGGCAGGGGCCGCGGCGGTGGCCACTAAACTCTTTTTTTGTGATGGACGTGATCCGTGACCAGGGTGACAATGGAAGAGAGAAAAGGAACCCTTTCTGGCGTAACTCGCCCATATTTTTTTGGAAAAATTA
>JAVKOQ010000051.1:100000-253398 GCA_031835245.1 Balamuthia mandrillaris | reverse complement strand
TCCTGAACCGGGATGAGGATATAGCAGCTTCACAGCTGTGGTACAGTGACATAAATGAACCCAGAGATGTTGGTGAAAACCCTGGGAAGAGTTCTCTTTTCTTTTTAACAGTCCTGCAGGGAGCAAATCCCACAACATCAGATGACCCTGGAATCAGTTTGCCTGGAGATAAGGTCAGACAGCAGGGGAAGCACCTCAGTTTTGGAGGCGTCTGGTGCGTTTTCATCAATCCTTGAAAATCTGGGAGAAAGCATGATTTTCTCACCCACAAGTACTCACAACTGCATCAGGTCTCCAAGGTGAACAGCCTCTAGTCCATAGAATAATGTGGGTAAGGGAAGTTGGCAAAATAGATCCGTAACTTCAGGATTGGCTCTAAGGATTGGGCCCAGGGGTCCTTCTCTGGAGGTTGAGGACCTTGCAGGTGGGCCATAGAGGATAGCCCTTCACAGGGTGGTCTTCTGTGGAGCCCTGTGAGGACCTCTTCAGAAGGGGTTGGGTTGCAGCTAGGTCAGGGGGTGGTGGCAACACCGTTGTTCAACTGTGCTGCCTCACAAGGGGGAGCAGCTGCTTTCCCTGGGTGATCAACAATCAACTTAGAACTGGTATGGACAAGGGGAATCCGACTGTTTAATTAAAACAAAGCATTGCGATGGCTGGTGAGCAGTGTTGATGCAATGTGATTTCTGCCCAGTGCTCTGAATGTCAAAGTGAAGATATTCGACCAAGCATGGGTAAACAGCAGGAGTAACTATGACTCTCTTAAGGCCAAATGCCTCGTCATCTAATTAGTGATGTGCATGAATGGATTAATGAGATTCCCACTGTCCCTACTCACTATCTAGCAAAACCACAGCCAAGGGAACGGGCTTGGCAGAATCAGCAGGGAAAGAAGACCCTATTGAGCTTGACTCTAGTCTGGCTTTGTGAAATGGCTCTGGAGGTGTAGAATAAGTGGGAGGCCACGCCTGGTCGTGGTCGGACCTTGAAATACCACTACTCCGGATGCTATTTTGCTTATTTAATCAGGTGGAAGTGGGTAGAGATACCCTTCTTCTGGTGTTAAAGTCGTGGTGCTCGCCATCACGGCTGATCCAGGTTAAAGACATAGTCAGGTGGGGAGTTTGGCTGGGGCGGCACATCTGTTAAAAGATAACGCAGGTGGCCTAAGATAAGCTCAATGAGAACAGAAATCTCATGTAGAACAAAAGGGTAAAAGCTTATTTGATTTTGATTTTCAGTACGAATACAAACTGTGAAAGCATGGCCTATCGATCCTTTAGATACATTATTTCAGAATTTGAAGCTAGAGGTGTCAGAAAAGTTACCACAGGGCGCTTTTTGATCCTTCGACGTCGGGTAACTTTTGGTGTATAAAAAAGAATAAAAAGTAATGTAACTTTTTATATCATTAGTTAACGTCGCTTTTTGATCCTTCGATGTCGGCTGTTCCTATCATTGTGAAGCAGAATTCACCAAGTGTTGGATTGTTCACCCACTAATAGGGAACGTGAGCTGGGTTTAGACCGTCGTGAGACAGGTTAGTTTTACCCTACTGATGCATTCTTTCAGATCCGTTGTCCTCACAGCAATTCAACTCAGTACGAGAGGAACAGTCGATTCAGATAATTGGTATTTTCGTTTAGTTGAAAAGCTAGTGACGAGAAGCTACCATCTGCAGGATTATGGCTGAACGCCTCTAAGCCAGAATCCCCGCTAGCGAGGACGACATACGCCCTTTCCATGTTTAGGCGTAGCAACGATAGAGCGGTCCTCTCGGGGGCCGTTC
This sequence comes from Balamuthia mandrillaris, assembly GCA_031835245.1. Lineage (NCBI taxonomy): Eukaryota > Discosea > Longamoebia > Balamuthiidae > Balamuthia > Balamuthia mandrillaris. The sequence goes on along the minus strand of JAVKOQ010000051.1, from coordinate 251,609 downwards.
GTGTGCCATACAATTCCGTTGGGCTGCGGAGCTCCGCCAGGCGACTCGCCCTGGCGGACCCAAGCGCCCGAATAGTAATTTCAAATATCGGAAAGGACTAAATCCTTTGCAGACGACTTATATAAAGAACGAGGTATTGTAAGGAGCAGAGTGGACTTGTTTCCACGATCTTCTGAGATTAAGCCTTTGTTCTACGATTTGTTTTTTCGTTTTTTTTTTGTAAATTTTAACGCTTGAGGGGTCACATCTATTCACTTGGCCGTTTTGTCAACACTGGGACTCCCTTTCCCAATTTTTTAAATCTTTTTCTTTGTTTAACATTCCTTTGTTATTGAGAACTTGTCATTGTTTCTTTTTTGGTTTTTTGTTTATTAATTGTAATGGTGATCACATTACTTTGTATTTATTTGTAAGAGAAGATATGTGTGTAATAGTGTAAGTCTTTCTCTCTATGTATAAGCATCATTACTCACCTTTTATATCTTTCTCTTCTATTGAGGCTTCTGAGTGATTCTCTTTTATTTCTCTATGTCATCATATTCCACTATCAATGGTTGGTCACTGCTTGACTTTGATGTAGTTGACTTTATTCTTGTAGACTTATATGATATATCTGATAACACTATCACACATCCTCCTATAAGGCATATATATGTATATATATTTATCCTCAAATACTCATTGACTCCTAACTCCAAGACAAAATTCTCAGCTTCTTTATTTTGCTTGATAGGCTCTGTACTTTTCTTTTTATCATTCTTGTCACAATTGGGCTCTGCACTTGTCCTTTTTTTTCTTCTGTTATATCAATTGGGTTCCATACTTGCCTTCTCTCTCAAGTTGTTGTCTTTTTCCATCCTCATCACTTTACTCTCATCCATTCTCATTTTTTTAAAGCATTGTTCCATTCAAGATCTTCTATTGTAATGTTTTATCTGTTTACATTATTGTTTTTCACTTGCTTTCAGTTCTTTTCATCTTTTAGACACATCAAGATGCAATGGAAATCCTCATTTCTCTTGTTATACCACTCTCCCATAATACCTATCCCTATCTCTCCTTATATATATATTTCTTTCTTTCATTTTATTAAAGGTCTTTTCTCTGCACACAATGAGTTGGAATCCATTGGGTTGTTCCCTCACCAGCCTTATCACACTCTGCTGTTGTGGTCCATTTTTCCTTTTTTACTGCTTTTCTTGTCCATGTTTTCTCCTTTCCTTCTTTTCTTTTGAGTATTGTAATCCTCAAGCTTTCTTTCCTTTAAATAAGAGGCCATTTTGATGTTGAAGATGCTTTAAGTCAACAAAGTTCCAAGGAATTTCCTCAGAGTAGAACTTGTATGGATTTGTAAATAGCTTTTTTATGTCTCTCTTTAGTCATTGTCAAGTACTCTATGGCATTAATCGTCTTCCAGCATAGTTAACATGTAAGGACTTAATAATGTCTCTCATTATCACTATAGTGTCATCATCACTCTAGTCTTCTATATCAATACACTCATAAGCTGCTTCCATGTTGACTGTTACCTCTTTAGTGGCATTTTTCAGCAGGAGTGATGACAAATGAGGTTACTATTTTGGCGGCTGTTGATCCTCTAATGACTGCAGTTCTAACATATCAACAATCTTTTATCAACTATCATCAATCATTTATATCAAATTTGAGCCATTTTGAAGATCTTTTTCTTGTTTTCCTTTCTTGAAACTTTCTTGATCTTAGAACTTAAGACATAAGAAACCAAGAACCTGATTTCTAATCCCAAGCCTCTTTCTTTCCTTGGTTTGTTTCTTAACTATAAATACTTTCCCTTCAACAAAAATAGAACTAAGACAACAATATATACAAAAACACACTTTGTTTTCTCTCTCCGTTCATCAAATACATTTGAATCTCATCTCTTTCTTTGTTTCTTTTTGGTTTTTTTGGCAATTATTACTATGCATAATCAAGTTTTTCCAACTTTCTGAATTTAACAGTATTTTCTCACATAAGATAAGTGGGAAAAAAAAGTATTTTGGAAAAACTTGAAAGTGCTGGGTAAAAAGTATTGTTTTGCAAAAGAGCTACTAAAATCATTATTCTCAATAAAAACTATGTTGACTCTGTTGATGGGGAACAAACCTAGCAGATCAAGAAAGAGACAGCATGTAAGCAACTCTGGGCTTATTCACATGAAAAAGGGGTGTGGACCAAAGTATGTGCTTGAATGTGTTATGAGGAAAAAGGGAAAGTAAAGAGATGAGAGAATTTAGAATACCCAAAAAAGTATCAACATGAGGTCATAATGAAGTAAATCGTTGGTTTTCCAACAACTCTCTTACTTCCTTATTTACTTTTCCAATTTTTGGTATTGTCCTTTGTTTATCATCCTTTTGTTATTAAGAACTTGTTATTTTTTCTTTTGTTTGTTAATTAATATTACTTGTTTTACATATTATGTATTTCTTTTTTCACCTTTGTTTCCTTGTGTTCTTTTTAGATTAATATATTGTCATTTTTTAATTATCAAAAAACTTTTATTTGATAGATTTTTTAAGTAATGAATTTTTTTATGAATAAATATTGCTTTATTGATAACTACCAACATTATTAACTTTTTTCTTTCTTTTTTCATTTCTTTCTTCTTTCCTATCAACAATTTTATTATATTAACTGATATTAATCTTTTATACCAAATTTGAGCCATTTGAAGATCTTTCTTTTGTTTTCCTTTCTTAAGTTTAAGGAAATTTTTATGTCACTTATAAGGAATTTACCTGGAAAATTCCTGGTTAAAAGAAACATTTTTCTTGGAACTTTTTCAATATTGGAATAAATGCTGATTTTTGGTTTCTTATGTGTCTTAAGTTCAAAGCTTAATTCTTGATCTTTGGTTTTAATAAGATTAATCAAAGAAGTGATGTTGAAACCAAAGATTAGCATTTATTCCAATATTATTTTCTTGATTTTTTCTATTTTAAGCAGGTTAATCAGAAATCTAGGCAAAAACGTCTACAATTAATGCATATATGTTTAAGATTTGACAGGCAGAACATAGTAACACAAGTCCAAGTGGCTTGGTTTATTCCTACTACAACAGGTTATAACCAGTTTTTTCCCACTGCCATGGATTACCAGCCCAATGAATGGCAAAAAAGAAATATTCTCATAGTTAAAAAAATTGTAAGTGTAAGCAAAGTTGTTGCTTGCTCTACTGGGGTGGTCCCTGTGTAAACAGAAATATGAGAGTAGGGGAAAGACCAAAAGGCTCTGCAAGGGATGGCGGTTAGTTGCAGAGTAGTGGTTGAACATAGATTTGAATATAGTGTGCTTGCTGCTCAAGCTGTGTGCATGGTGGTTGATGATTGTGTTAAAAGAACACAACAAGTTAAACAGAGTAGCAGGGATACTGAAGATGGCCTACCCTTCTACCATGGGTCATCCAATGCTTGCGCAAAGGTCTTGTACAGAAGGAGTCGATAGTTAAGTTTGATGTCTTCCTCTGGCTGATTTTGCTGTTGGTGTTGTGTTCCCTCCCCCATCTCTTGCTATTCAAACTAGACAAAAAGTGTAGTGAAACAAAAACAAAAAGAAAGTAGATAAACATAACTTCTTTCCTCATTCACAGCAAACCTTGCTGTAGTACCCATTTTCCTCTTTGTTTGTGGGGCAAGTTTTTGGCCCTAAAATGCAAAGCAAAAAAAAATTCCAAATATCCTCAACTGAACCAGGAGAGTGTTGAACAAAGAGAATAGAACCAAGAAAAGAAACAACAGAGTGACGAGAGCCCAATGTAATTTAATGCATGAAAGAGAAAAGATAAGTGTGTGATTGTGTATGTGTTTGTCCTCTGTTTGTGAACTGCAACCTCGAGTGAAAAAAATAAAAGAAGAACCAATTTATAGTTAGGAAGGGAACCTTAAGGGCCAGAGATCGAGGGTTCATCAGCGAAATTGCCAATTCTCAATTTCTGAACTTGAAGAAACTTCAGGGGAAAAGACTGGAAACAACAAGTTGATCTTTGGTGTTGACAAGATTGATCGAAGAGGTGACATCGGTTGTTAGCAGAAAAAGACTGAAGAGAAAGAAAGAAGGAGAAAAGCGTTGGTTATGTTGGCAGTTGCCAACAAGAGGCAAGTTGTTGAATAAAGAAAATTGGTATGTAGCCCTTATGTCTTTGTGAAAGCTTACCTCTTTGTTGATGTTCAAGGCAGTTTGCTTTAGTCCTCCTTCATTGGGTCTTCACTTGGCGCTATGCTCCTCCTTCATCAGGGCTTCACTAATCGGCTTTGTCTTATCCTTTATCATGGCTATGCTGTTGCTATGACCTTCCTTTGTCAGGATCATAGCAATAACCTTGAAATCTCTGGGTCATCGCTTCCATGACAACAGACTACAACCTCTATTTTTCTTTTATTTTTTTAATTTAACAAAAAAAAGATCAAAAGGACAGTGCATTGTTTTGTTGTTATACACTACAGTATATACATTATGAGCAAAATGTTTATTGTGATCAGTCACTTTACACAGAAGTGAGTGTAAAAAGTATTGTTTTGCAAAAGTGCTGCTAAAATCATTATTCTCAATAAAAACTATGTTTACTCTGTTGATGGAGGACAAACCCTACAGATCAAGAAAGGAACAGCATGTAAGTGACTCTGGTGTACACCCCTTTTTCATGTGGATAAACCCAAAGTGTGCTTTGAATGTATCATAAGGAAAAAGGGAAAATAAAGAGACAAGAGAATTTGGAGTATCCAGGGAGAGTGTCAATAAGAAGTCATAATGAAGTGAATTGTTGGTTTTCCAACAAGTGTTTTTACTTCTATTTGTTTTCAACTCTCTTAAATCCTTATTAACTTTTTTTGTAAATTAAACGCTTGAGGGGCTATATCTATTCCCTCTGCTGTTTTTCATTCACACTGGTACTCTCTTTTTTTCTTCTTTATTTTTGGATGTTTCTTTTGGTCATCTCATTTTTGTTATTGAAACCTTTTTTTTCTTAGTTCTTTTGTTTGTTAACTTAAGATAACAAATAATAAATCTTACTTGCTTTATATACTTCTTTTCATTTGTGGTTTCTGGTTTTCTTTTTAAATAATCTGTTATTTGTTTTTTTTGTTCTTTTAAGCTCAAGTTCCCTCATACAACTGACACAATACCTTTTCCTTTTCTAATGCAATATATTGCAATCGACTTTTATTACTTTTGTCCCTTTTCTTGGTTTTATTTATTTTTTACATTCTTTTTTTTACAATCAAAATATCATACAGTGAGATCTCAGTCTGATTGATAGGATAATATTTGACCTGAGGGGTCCAAAAAATAAAATCTTTCCATCTCTATCATAAGCCATGGAGATAGCCATTCTAATTTATTTGAAAATATAAGAGGAAATTGAAAGGTCATGGCTTGGTTAGCTGACTACTATGTATCTTGTCCAATAATAATTTATAGTTGTATTATAGAAAATATGGTCTACAGTTCAACTTCTAACAATTGAAGCCTTTTAAGAGGACCTGCTCGGATCATAAGGATCAATCAGGTCATCTTGAATAAAAGGTTGAGTATTTGAGAATACTTGATTTATGTATGTTTTCCTTCCTTTTGTTGACATTCCCTCAATCAAGAGGATTTTTTTTTGTCAAGCAGAGGGAATGGGTTTTGTCTGTGTGGACAAGGTTTTGTATGTAACCCTGCTCAATTGAACAGCCTTGGTTGTTCAACTTTTTTGTCGACATAGGAAGGGAAAACAATGTGGATGGCCAACAAGAAAGAGTACTAGAAGAAATACAAAAAAAACTTTATCATAATATAAGTGTATCCATTTTGGACTTCCATTTGTATTGCCAAAAGCAGCAAGCTCAAAAGAAATGACAAGAAGGAACAACAGGAGCAGCAGTGACTGAAAAAAGACAAGAACAAAAGAATGCTTCAGACTATTGTAAAATATGAATGGGAATGATGATGGAGACAAAGTAAGTACAAGACTCAAACTTAATTAACTAAAAGTGAAAAGTACAAGTAATAATAAAGTATCTTGTGTTTTGTTGTAAGTTGTTCCAAGAGGAAGAAGAAGAAGAAGCAAGGAGAGGCAGTATTTAAGTTAAAAGAAAGATCCATAAAAAAGCAAAGCATAAAACAGAAGACAAAGAAAAAGGAAACATCAAGAAAGGAGAAGGGAAGATGAGAAGTTTCCTCAGGTCAATGGCAGGAAGGAGAAGTCAGCAGAAAGAAAAGAAGAGCTACTATGTTGGAGTTTTCCAACATCACCCCCTTTTCAAATGAAGCTTCTTCCAGTAGGCATTGACAGGTCGAAGATTATCAAAGTTCTTCACTGGAATCCAGAGGTTATACTTAAGAGAGTAGCCTTTCCATCTGACCTTGTATTCTCAGCAGTTGGCAGGTCCACAGTGGTTTAGCACCTTGCTAACTTTGTAGAACTTGGAGGAGTCATCATTGTCATTGTTGGACTCAGAATTATCATTATCAGAACTATCAGGGTTAGCTTGAGATTCCAAATCAGTCTTATCAGGAAGAGCCAGAGTAGAGGATAGAAGTATTGAGGAACCAGAAGGAAAAGAGGGGACTAGCTTAAGAAGAGAAGGAGGAATACGATCTTCCAACTCATTGCCAGTAACATCCACAAGTATATATGCACCACATCTGGTTCTGTATGTCACATGACGTCATTTCAGCCTGATTGATAGGATGACATCACTCAGCCAATCAATGGAATCTCTAAGTATTGTGTTACCACAGGAGAAGGGAAAAGAGGAAAAAAGGAGAGAATAACAGATTTAGAGAGAAACTGTACACATGAAGCAGGTCTTTCTAATAAGAGCAAACCAAGAACCACCTCAATCTAATCTCTCCTTTGTGAGCATTGTGAAAGCGAAGGGGATTGGCACAACCCAAGGCTGGGTTGTGACATGTATTTGACAGAGAAGGGACCAAGATACTTTGGATCCATCACGGAGGTGGTGGCAGAAAGATGAAGCATAACAGTGTTGCCTAGCTTGAATTCAGCCAAGGAAACAGAAGAGTCATGCGTCACAGACACAATCTGATTGTAGAGATCAGTAGCACCAGAAGCAGTAGGCCAGACAACTGAATGCAACTTGACAATATGTGCAAGGTGGTCAGCCTCAAGAAAGGGATTAGAATCAATGTTGGAAAAATCACTTGGAAGGTTGACCAAGTGTCCAAGAAAGAGCTCAAAGGGAGTTGATTTATGCCTAAAGGTCAGCCTTTGATTGATCACAAATTGAGTAGCTAAAAGGAAGGTGGACCAGTGACTCCAATCAGAAGAAACCAACTTCATTAGGGCAGACTTGGCAAGCTTGATGAGGGCCTTAGCAGCACCATTGGCTCATGGGTGATAGGCAGCAATAAATCTGTGGTTGAAGCCAGAGACAGCCTTGATAGTGGCCATAGTCTTGTTGACAAGCTTGGAGCTGTTGTCTGACTGTACAATCTTGGGAAAGCCAAAATCGCATATGACCCCATAGAAGGCACTAGCAATAGCTGCTGCTGTCTTGTTTACTAAAGGATGGAGAAGGGTGAACTTGGTAGCAATGTTGGTAACCATCAAAACATAACAGAAACCAGATTCATTGGTGGTGAGTGGACCAAACAGGTCCAAGGCAACGTGTTCAAAGGGAAAAGTGGTGGAGATGGTTTTCAGAGGAAGTGTCACAACCCGGCCTTGGGTCGTGCCAATCCCTCTCTCTCACACAACACTCACAAAGGAGAGATAAGATTAGGGTGGTTCTTGGTTTGCTCTTATTAGAAAGACCTACTTCATGTGTACAGTTTCTCTCTTTAATCCTGTTATTCTCTCCTTTTTCCCCCTTTTTCCTTCTCCCGTGGTAATGCAATACTTAGAGATTCCATTGATTAGCTGGGTGATGTCATCCTATCGATCAGACCGAGATCGTGCCACATGACATCCTTCTCCACTTTCGAGACAACAGCAACACTTGTTGGCTTGAAAGTCAATGTGCAGGGTTGTGGCTTCTCCATCCTCATTGATCTTCTCCAGTCATGTCATGTCTTAATCAACTTCTTTCTCCTTGCACTTTGCCCATTTGCTTTTCTCGTTGTTGCTGCTCAGCTGTTGCCTCAAAAACTCCACCAGTAGGTCATCACAGTGCAGATTTTGTTCTTTCACCCAATGGTTGTGCTGCAGAGTGTATCCTTTCCATTTGATGAAGTACTTCACTCCATCTTCTCTATTTCTCACATCCTTGATGGCCTTCACTTCATATTCTTCTCCATTCGTTCCTTGTGTTTCTTCTTCTATTGCTACTTCTTGATCCTGCTGTTCTGGGGGGGATTTGCCTTCCTTCAATTTGTTTGCTTTTAGTCCTTTTTGTCGCCGTTTTGCAAGCCGTCTCTTCTTTGGATCCATTCTAATTAGTTTATGAGCTGGCTGGTTCTTCTTCGCTTCCTTTTCTTCTTCTATTTCTTTTTCTTCTTTCGTTTTTGCTAAGGGTAGTGCTTCTATCCTTCACCTGGACAAAGAGTCGCTAGATTCTTTGAACACAACAGGAGGCGCCTTACTTCCACCTTTCAGCCCGTCATATTTACAAAATAGCTTCAAACCAGTAGGTGTCACAAAGAGCAAAGGTTGGCAGGATGAAGGGGCAACTGGCTCAAGGGAAAGCAGCATCGTTGGCTGGCAGGGCAAGCTGAAGGAGGAACATGGGAATAACAAACATCTGCAGTATGACCGAGTCAACCACACCAGGTGCAGTTACAAGTAATTGAGACCTGTGTCTGCTTGATGCCTTTGATTTCCTCCACCAGCTTTTGCATTGTGGCTTGTAGGTTGACCAAGTGGGCATTCATGGGATTAGCAGCAGCAACAACAGGGGTAAGCTCCAACCGAGACTTCTTGGTAACCATGGCAGAGGTAGAACTAGCATCTGCCTGGCTATCTTCATCATCATTCAGTTGTCGTTTTTCTGTTTCCTTGAGAGTGGCCACAACTTGTGTTTGGTGCTCCTTGATGATATAGTTGATGAACTGACTCACCAGACTGCTGTTGTCCTTGGTTTCACGCGTCTCCCGGTTGTGGAGGCGTGTGACAGCATCAGCAAGAGCAGTGTATCTCCAAATGCTTAGCAAGAATTGTGTTATACCACTCTCCCATAATACCTATCCCTATCTCTCCTTGTATATATATATTTCTTTCTTTCATTCTATTAAAGGTCTTTTCCCTGCACACAACGAGTTGGTATCCGTTGGGTTGTTCCCTCACCGGCCTTATCACACTTGGTGACATCGGCTTACTTTTTTCTTGGTAAGTTCGGTTTTTCAGGTAATTACCTATTTTTGGATACTTGGGGTTTTCGGAGGAAACTTGAAGCGCTTTTGTAGCAGTGTTTGGTGACGAATAATGTCAGGAACTTTGCTGCAGACTGGTACAACCCCTTCTTCTAGTACACAGAGCAGTCCTCTTTCTGGTGGTGCTATCCCTCAAGCTTCTGGCACTCCCTTCTTTACTACCACTAGATGCTGCCACGGATGACATGCTACTCATGGGCATCATTCACAAATCAGTTAGCGAATGGGCACACCCAGTGATCATCTCATCAAGAAGGACCGAAAACCACGTTTCTGTATTGACTACAGAGAGCTAAACAAATGGACAGTGAAGGACTCCTATCCTATGCCAAATGTTGAGGACGGACTGAATTGCCTCCATGGCTCCAAATTCTGGTCCAAGTTTGACTTAGCATGTGGTTATTGGCACTTTCTTATGGAGGAGCATACCACAAATATGTGTGCCTTGTCCTGTTAAAACACCTGTTCCTGCTTGTTGCTCCACATGAACTTCGTTTTTGGGCTCATGAGGTCAGTGAAGGGCTTCACCATCTTCGTGAGATGATGGATAAACTTGCGATAGTAGTTTGCAAGTCTGAGAAAGCTTTGTAGTTGCTTTCTGGTAGTTGGGCGAGGGCAATCTTGCACCGCCTTGGAGAGGATGGGCTATATCACGTTGTAGCCTACAGTAGCAAGAAGCTTTCTGGTCAGCAGCTCAATTGGAGTGCCATGGAGAAGAAGGCTTATGCCGTTGTCTTTTTCCTACAGCATTGGAGACATTATGTTCTTTAGTAGCTAGAATGTGTCATCACCAACCATTTGGCGCTATAGTGGCTGTTCTTCCAGAAAAACCCTTTGGACAAGTTGGTGAGGTGGATTGCCAAGCTGCAGGAATTTGGTCACGTCTGAGTTACCTACTGACCAGGGAAAGAACATTCCAATGCTGATAGTCTGAGCTGTGAACTGTTCGCTCTTGGTACAGTCAACACTGTTACTCATCCAAAGAACCGCATTCAGGTTACTTTTGAAGACAGAGGGGAAGGCAGCCAGTCAGATGATGAAGATGACTGTGGGATACAGTCACAACCAAATGGCTCCCTGTAGGTTTAATTGATTATGCTCACTGAGCTTCTCACAGAAGGTGTCAAACTTGACCTCCTCATTGGTGTCAGAGTAGATCTCATCGTAGACAGTTGTCCAATGATCATAGAATGGCCTGACCCCCATGTTGCCTTGCATAAGTTTCTTGAGCATAGTGGCACGGGCAGCAGTGCTGTCAGCTAGAGAGAAGGTTTGTTGCAAGGCCATCTTGAAACTGGCCCATGAATGGAGGCTGTCACGGAGCTTTGGACAAGATCCATTTTTGAGCATCACCCATGAATGCAGATGCGACTCTAGTCTTAGCTTTGCCCCACCATAGTTCTGTATGATCTTCACAGTTGGAGAGTGTGATTATTATGGTCAGCTGCTCCAGAAATGGGACAACGTTCTGGCCATCAAATGTAGGAAACCGAAGGTGCTTGATCTTTCCATGGATGGCCTTGGAGTCCACAGGGGTAGGTGCCAGAGCAGGAGGTGAAGGGGTACTGTTGGTAGTAGTCATGAGGGCAACAAGCTCCTGTTTGCCAAATTGCTGGCAGAGGTCTTGGCAGTAGTAAACTTGAGGAGGAATGAGGAAGAACCGGCTGCAGGAAGGGAATCTGTGGAAGAGGATGTTAAACAAAGAGAATAGGACCAAGAAAAGAAACAACAGAGTGATGAGAGCCCAATGTAATTTAATGCATGAAAGAGAAAAGATAAGTGTGTGATTGTGTGTGTGTGTTTGTCCTCTGTTTGTGAACTGCAACCTCGAGTGAAGAAAATAAAAGAAGAACCAATTTATAGTTAAGAAGGGAACCTTAAGGGCCAGAGATTGAGGGTTCATCAGCGAAATTGCCAATTCTCAATTTCTGAGCTTGAAGAAACTTCAGGGGAAAAGACTGGAAACAACGAGTTGATCTTTGGTGTCGACAAGATTGATCGAAGAGATGACGTTGGCTGTCTGGCGAAAAAGACTGAAGAGAAAGAAAGAAGGAAGAATGATGAGAAAAGAGTTGGTTATGTTGGCAGTTGCCAACAAATCAATGCCCGGATGGCAAAGTCCGAGGATATGAACCCCCACCTCATTAGCTTTGTGAGTCAGTGCCTCAAGTCGCCACGATTTGGTGTTCCCCCTCTTTCTACTAGTGCCCCATCATCATCTGGGGAAGCTTCACTTTCCCCTGCTGCTGCTAGCACTTTTGATGGTGTCACTTACAACTTTTAGTTCCTCTATAGTCCATGTCTTGTATCTTTCATTACTTATTGTATGTTTATGTATGTGTATTTGTGTAAAATGTTTTATGGTCTCACTACTTACAGACAAAAAACCTTATAAAAGAAAATAGAGAGTCTCATTTTACTTATGCAAACCTTAAAAAAAGGGCAGCGACACAGGTAAAAGTTCTCAAGAATTTTTGTAAAAGTTTCAAAGGTAGGTAAAGGTTTCAACAGGAATTTTTACCATTCCCGAAATTTTTCCTTGCGTTAAAAGAGGAGAGATCGGGAGTAACAGCCAGCTGATGATGGTGGTCGCCAAGAAGGAAAGGGTGTAAAGTAAATTTATTTTGTAACGGAAACGTGTTTTTGCTGTTGTCTTTTCCTCCTTGCAAGGCGTCTGGGCTGTCTCTGAGAAACAACTGGCACGGTGGAAGTTGAGTTTGCTGGGGGAGTGGTTGTTGCAGCGACTTGGAGGGGAGAAGAAGCAGTGTGGGTGGCTTGAGGAGGAGGCAGAGGAAGAGGAGATGGGTTGGGAGACGCTGAAAAATGAGAAGAAGGAGAGATAGAGTTGGAGACGGAGGAGGAGATGGAGATGGTGGAGGAAGTTTTCCTTGCATGCTGTGCTGGCTTAGGTGGCACAATTAGTTCCTCATTCTGGTACCGAGGGTTGGGCCGCCGTGTCCTCTTGCTTCCTGGTGGAGCTGGGCTAAAGCGATTACTTACGTCTCCTTTCCACGGCGATAGTGGGCTCATGCCATAATGGCCATGCGTCTTCTTTTTTACATAGGTTGTAGAGGCAGGGCTAGTGGGCGGCTTGTGGTTACACGCAGCTTTGTTGCTGGTGGGTGGTTTTGCCTTGTTGTTCTTTCTGGGAGCCTTGACGCCTGTTGCTGGAGGGACTTTCTTTTTGCCAGTTGTGGCTTTGGGCTTGCCGTTGTGTGGTTTGGCTGACGGAGGTTGCTTTGGTCGGCTGTTTTCCAAATTTGCAGAAATAGCTTTGCTGAGCTCTTGCTGCTTGGAGGGTTTCTTCTTCCGTCGGGTTGGGAGCGCGAAATGTTTCTCCGTGTTTCTTGGTCTACCTCGAGAAACCCTACGAGAGTTCCATTCCTCGTCTAGTCGCCTTTCCTCTTCATAGGAAAAGTTCAGCGTAGGTTGTGTTAATACTTGGCTCCATTCCGGATCCTCCTTTTCACTATCATCCACCTCAGCTTCGCCATCATGAGCCTCCTCCTCCTCCTCCTCCTCCTCCTCCTCCTCCTCCTTCTCCTCCTCCTCCTCCTCCTCCTTTTCCTCTTCCTCCTCCTTCTCCTTCTCCTTCTCCTCCTCCTCATCTTTATCTGCGGCTGCTGCTTCCGCTTTATCTGGGTGACAATGATCATCATCGGTGCCCTCCTCCTTGTCATCATCGCTGGTGGTGTCCTCATAGACACGGCCGCTATCATCACTAGAAGCATTGGTAGGGTCAGAGTCGCTGTCATCGCTGGGATCGCTTTCGACTGCAGCAGGATCTGTGGGAATTCGAACAGAAGCAGGATGTGGATGGTCAAAAGGACAGCTTTCTCGTGGGAACTCCCTTTGAAAGTGGTAGCTCAGCGCAAAAATGTGCTTACACCGTTTGCCAGTGCAACGGTAGAAGTTGCAGCTACAGTGCCAAGGGTCGAAACACACGTAGTATTCGCCAAAGGAGAAGTGACGGTTGGTTATCGGAGAGAAGTAGCCTTCCTGCGCCAGTTTCCAGCCCTTTGCCTGCCTTATCCAGAGTGCACGGATACTCCTGGAAGGTCTAGGTTTCTTTTTGGCCGCCAATCTCTGCTGAAACGCCAGGTCGTGCGATGCAAGGGTCGTTTCTCCCAAGGTAACCAGCATAGTTTCTGGTGCTTTGGCCTTTTTTTGATGGAAGTCCAGCCGCACTACCTTCTTCCATAAAGCTTCCGTCACGTTGTTGGTGTTGTACAGGCCTTCTCTGAAACCAGGGCGACTTTTGGTCGTCCACGCATCTTTTCAATCAGCAGACAACCAGTTGGCTTTGAAGTAGGTGTAAAAGTCACCAAACGACGATTCAAGCAGCTCAAGCGCCTCCTCTTCCTCTTCCTCTGTCGGAGCATGCTGAACACGTTTCAACAAAGCCATGATCGCAGATTGGTCTGCGAGGAAAAAGGAACATAGCGCAGCGTTAGTAACAACGAAATCAAAGACAAAAGGAAACAAGAGGTAACAACAAAGTACCGTCTTTATAACGCAAGGTTTTTTGCCTCCATCGTTTTTGAACGTGAAACTCACACAAAAGAAAAGAGAAACCTGCATCCACCGCAGCCTTTCGGATTGTCCTATCCTTGTCCATCATTGTAATGGGGTTCCAGTTGATGTCTGGGAAGTCAGCTGCCATCTTTGTTTGAAGCAGCTGAAGGAAGAAGGTAATTGCCTCTGCCTTGGCCTTGTTGGTAATAAGGAAGCCCACTGGCCACAGATGACCAAGTTCATCCTCAACTACCAAGCCCCACACTGGGAGCTCGGCTTTGGAAAGCTTCCAGATTGCGTCCAGCCCTACAATGTCCTGGCCCCACATTTCCAGAAGCTCTCCTGCACGGGGCACCAGAAGAATGATCATCCAACTACTTTGCAGCTGCTGCGTGCGAAAGTATCCCTCTCTGAGGCTCCGCCGAGGCCAAGCTACGAAGGGGGACATAGTTTCTCAGGACAACGCTTGTTGCAGTCTCTCTTGGCGGCTTAACGGCTGCTCCCCTTGTTGACCTCGCTGCTTCCTCCTTCCGTATGCGATGATGTCTTGAATCTTGGCCACAGATGGCAGCAGCTCTTTTGGGATGGCAGCAGGCAAGCCAGACATTGCCCCTGCTTCCAACTGGCACCTTGCAGAGGATGCAGTGATTAGGCCTCCTGCACTGGTTTCCAATCCATCCCGTGAAAGAATCTCCTTCTTAAGAAAAGCAGGAACAGGCAGCACATCGTGGTAGAGGGCGAAACGTTCTCCATGGCTCCCGGTGTGGTAATTCCACGCTGTGTGGAGATCCTCCGAAAAGATGGCCCATCGAGCCTGTTTTCCGCAGGCACTCATCCGTTTGTTAGTGGCACTCGCTGGCGGGGTGCAGTCCATTTTGTCATTGCACCAAACAACTTCAGAGAGCACTGGGGTATTCCTCTTCGCCTCTCCAACACTGAGCTCCAGATTTGGGCCTTCTCTCGGGTTCACCTGATTCCAGGCGAAAACGTCTTTTGACCAAACAATCCCTTTGGTTTTCCAACGACATTGAAAGGCAACCGGGGCACCAGGGGACAAGCCAAGCATGAATAGGGGTAAATCCTTGACAGGGATAGAAGAAACAAAGCTCCAACCTTTATAGTGCTGCTGATGAGAAGTGGTTTTCATTCTGTTGGAACTTGGGCTACTGCTTTCACGTTTGACAAAAGAAAATATCAAACTGCTATTTCTTATTTTTTCAAAGGTCATACAATCTTAATATGGAAATATAACCGTTATACATTTGGTGCCATTTTTTACTTCGAATATTTCGGACTTGAATAACAAATCATAATTCATAAATCAACAGAAACTAACCAATGAATTTCAATCACTAAAACAAATGCTTATTGGAGGCCATAATTTATGTCGACTAGGAAGATCTCCACCTTTTATGATAAAATATATGAAGAAAGGATTTCAAACAAAGATCAAAAATAACAAATGAAAAAAAAAAACAAAAGTTGCTTCACTTGGAGTCGAACAGAGATACCTTCCTTTTATTAATAATTAATTCACTGCAATACAAAACTGAGCATATCATGATGACAAAAAGATACAATGGAGGTTACCACTTTGTGTTTAATATCAAAACCATTAAAAAAATCAAATCTCCAGGTTTTGCTTCTATTCTTATGTTTAGTTCTGGTAACACAAGAGCACCACCATCCGTAAAGGTACCAAGAACAAGGATTGCTGTCACTCCACCCCTATAGTCATTTTTGTCGAAATGAGCACTCATGCAGAAGTTAACATTTATAACTATTGTTGCTGTACTAGGAGAAATACAAGAGGTAAATAAACAAAAGATGTGTGTTGATAAAATTTAAAAAAAAACATACCAAATGGAGCAAATGGATTATGTTTTCCAGGAGCCTTTTCCACTTCAACGTTTACCTCCATGTACCTTGCAAACAGCTCCGGAAACTGCTGCTTCAAATGAGAGGCCACCTTCTCAAATATCGGCTTATGTTTGTTTAGCCACTTTTTGGAGAGTGGATGGCTTGTGCCTTTGACTTCCACAATGCTTTTACGGTAGCGAGACCACCAACCAAGACGAACAGTTACCTGCTCCTCGCGGTTAGTCTTCTTTTTATACTGTTTTGGCAACTGTCCAGCGAGCTCTTCTATGTCCTTCGAACAGCCCGTGCATAGCTCCTTTCTAACTGCATGGATAAGGAGGACCACTGCATAGCCGACGTGATCCTCCTTCAGTCGCCGGTAGCCCGTTTGAGAGAAAGTAGCTGGCTTGTCTTCAAACGCTGTTGCCGCTAATTCTCTGTGTTTCGGGGTTGTAGGAATGAACCGACTGAGAACTTGTTTCTTTTGTTGTTCCCTGAACTTTCGTGTTCTTTCTGCCACGCTCATTAAAGGCGTCAGCCTTTCGCCTCGATACTTTCTTTCTTGTAGTTTCTTTGAGGAGGAAACGTTGTCAGCCATGCAAATACTGATGAGACACAAGTTAGCCACAACCAAATGGAGCCAAATAAAACCTGACCACCTTCTCTTTTGCTCTCACCCGCAGAAAAAGTACTGCTAAAAAGTGCCGCTCCTTCACAGCTGATCCTGCTTGGTTGCACAAGACCCTTTTTTCTTTCCTTCGCTCTTGTCTCTGTTTTAAAAAGGAAATTTTTGTTTCAGTAACGGCAAGGAAAGGATAAGATACTACAGCAAAAACTGGCAAGGTAGACAGGAGAGAGCTCCTCTGGATGATAGGAGCCAGTGTGTCACTTATAAGGCATTTGCCCGGAAAAATTCCTATATAAGGAAACATTTTTCTAGGAACTTTTCCAGGGGCCTTAAACTTTCACAAAGGTTTCTGGGAACTTTTCCTTTTTTTGCAAAAGGGCAAGGACAAGGGTAAGAGCAAAGGTGAAGATGAGAGCGAGGATGAGGACAAGGGCTCAGGTGAAACTGAGGGTGACGTTAAAGAGCAAGGGCAAGGCAAAGATAAACCCAGCCTGTGTTCATTTTCAGCCTCCTGTAGTTGGTCTTGGGTGAAAAGTGCTTTGGATACTTTAAGGAAGGAAAACCCAGCCTGTGTTCATTTTCAGCCTCCTGTAGTTGGTCTTGGGTGAAAAGTGCTTTGGATACTTTATTTTTTGGAAGTGTATCCCACTAAGGATGTGAGTTGCACTTTTTGCTGTTATACTTCCAAAACTTTTAGATTTTGGGTTCATCATGTCAGTGAAGCATTATTGGAAGTACTTAATACTGTGTTCAAGGTTTTTTTATTACTTCTCCTTTCATCCCTTACTCTTCCTTTCTCTCTCTTTTTCACTTTTGTTGTTATACTTCTTCTTGTTTCTTTGTTTTTTTCTTTTTTCTTTTGTCTATCCTAGAACCCCTCAAAACGCACTATAAACAACAAACTATCTGGGATAAACCTCGAGACCTTATGATGGTAGCTGGAATCACTATCCTAGTAGAAGCCGCTTTCCTTCCTTCTTCTTCAGAAAAAAGCCACAAGAGCACAAGACAATCATCTTCATACCCTCAACTCCCTTGCACTCTGGGTGCTACATGTTCCTATGGCAAGAAATTGTGATAAGGCCAGTGAGGGAACAACCCAACAGATACTAACTCGTTGTGTGCAGGGAAAGACCTTTAATAGAATGAAAGAAAGAAATATATATACAAGGAGAGATAGGGATAGGTATTATGGGAGAGTGGTATAACAAAACCTAGCCACACAAAGGATCAATGCGCCAAGCTTGTTGGTTGAATCCAACCTTAGGAAGGAAAGAGTTGGTGACGAGACAAGGAGTGTATTCAAGAGAATAGAGGAAGGACAACGAGAGTGAATCTCCGACGTGCTTCAAAGTACACTAAGAGAAAGGGAGAAAAGGGAGAAAGGAAGGATTGGGGATACAAAAGAAAGGAGAGCTGAGGGTCCGGGACGGATCCAACATGAGGAGTCTTGAGATAAGTGTTGATGATTTTACCAACAAGCTATTGTGCAAGAACCAACAAGCTCCCAGCAGCTCTGCTCCTTCTTCTGTTACCTCAGCTAGCTCTTGTTGAGAATTACTCTCAACATATTAGTTCTATTGCCCCTTTCCTTTCCTTTCCTTTCTGTTGACATCTGTGATGTGGACCAATTGCCTACTGCCATATCACTAGGCTTCTTCCTTTTATTCTGTTGCTTCCTTCTCTCTTTCTTTCAGTTAGTTAGTTTTGTTTTGTTCACACCACACCTTTCCCTCTTGACACCCTTTGTTCCCTTGTTCCCTCTTTGAATAATACGTTTTGGCCCCATCTGTTCATGTTATTCGCCCTTTCTAACACTCTGCTACTTCTCTTGTACGTGCATCTGGACTAGCACAGCAACATACATGCTTGCTGTCCCCTTTGTGTCCATCCACCCCCACATCCCACTCCCTCAACTTGATTTCATCTATACAACAACAATCCAGTCCTACCGTCCCAGCCATCAAGCAACAGGATCCCATTAGTAAAGAAGAGGAGTACAATGAATTTTACAAGTCACAACGGTCTCTCAACTCCATTGCCATCACCAACAAAATGCCTGGCCTTAACGACCCCATTTGCACACCAATGACTATCAACAGCTGTCGTGTCACCATAATCATTGACTCTGGTGCCAGCCACTCCTTTATGGACCCCTCTATCATTGACTTAGTTCGTGCCAAAACCAAGCAAGCCAACTACACCATCAAACTTGGACACCATGAAACCACCACTACATGTGCTGCAAAAACAGAGCCTCTCATTATTGGCTTTGACAAACATCATTTCCATCACATGTTCTCTGTTTTGCCTCAACCAGATGGTCAACAGATCATCCTGGGCCATGACTTCATGCACAAGTCCAGCATGGGCATTACTGACAACAGTCTTTCTAATAAGAGGAAACCAAGAACCACCCTAATCTTATCTCTCCTTGGTGAGCATTGTAAGAGAGAGAGGGATTGGCACGACCCAAGGCCGGGTTGTGACACCTACAACACCCTTAACAAACTTGTGAACAACGATTGGACCCATTGGCACACCTTTCTCCCTGCCGCTCAATATGCCATAAACCAATGCATCACTCGTTGCCACAAGTCTTCCCCTTTTCAGCTCTTTTTTGGCTGCCCTGCCACCATCCCATAAGACTATTCCACTTCTTCTGTGCTGCCTTCTGATATACTCCTCTTGGAGAATGCCAAGCAAATGCATGACATAGTCTACTCAACTTCAGCCTCCTCAACTGTAATACACAACTCTGACGTCAAAGCCCGTCATGATTCTTCTAAACCACTCCACGAGTTTGCTGCAGGCTCTAAGGTCATGCTATGCAAACCCCCCGATCCCCCAAATCTCTCCCTAAGTACTCGTGCCCCTCACAGTTATCCGTCATGACTGCAGAGGTGCTTATCTTCTCCAAGATAACACTGGTTTAACTCTTCCAGACAAATGCAGTTCTAATCAACTGAAGCTTGTTGCTCCCTCAGAGAACTCTGCTCCTGACTGCCTTCCTCCTGATGAATATGAGATAGATGAAATCCTAAACCACAAGGGCCCTGCTAATAAGCATAAGTACCTTGTTCACTGGAAAGGCTACTCCCATTCTGAGAATCAGTGGATCTCAGCAAAGGATGTTCATGCTCCCAAGCTCATTAAACGCTATTGGGACCTCCTCAAACAACCTCCTTCATCTTCACCTTCCTCTTCTTCTTAAGAGGAGGAGTATGTTGGTAAAATTACTAACTCTATTCTACTTACTCCTCATGTTAGGTCTCTTCATGGACCCTCAGTTTCCCTTTTCTTATATTTCTCCCTTCTTTCCCTTCTCTCTTTTCCCTTTCCCTCAGTGTACTCTATAGCAATGACAGAGATCCCCTCCTGTTGTCTTTTTTTCTTTCTTCTGGAATACACTCTTTTCTGATCATTTGTCCCTTTAAGCTGTGTTGATGGGGAATAACTCTGTGGATCAAGAAAGGGATGGCACATATATGACTCTGGGTTTATTCACATGAAAAAGGGGTGTGGACCAAAGTGTGTGCTTTGAATGTGTCACAAGGAAAAAGGGAAAATAAAAAAGGGTGAGAGAATTTGGGGTATCCAGGGAGAGTATTGACAGGAAGTCATAATGTAGCAAATTGTTGGTTTTCCAACAGCTGGTAAGGAAACACCCCAATAGATACCAACTTGTTGTGTGAAGAAGAGATAGGAATAAGTATAATAGAAGAGTGGTATAACAAAACTTCTTAAAACACCCAAGAAACCACCCTTCCTCAAAAATTTTAACAAGAGTTCCTCTTCTCCAACATCACAATTTTACCACAATACAACTCTCTACATTCCCACAAACCATTAACTAGCATAGAGAGGGCACAAGTCTAGAGCCCAGTTGGTGGAAGCAGACTTCCGCAGGCAAGAAGCCCCTATAGCTCAGCTGGTAGAGCGTTAGACTGAAGATCTAAAGGTCGCTGGTTCAAACCCGGCTGGGGGCACTTCATTTTTTGTAAGAAAAACTGTTATTTTTTTTTGCTTTTTTTTGCTCATTTTCTTTGTTGCCACAAAAAAGTGGGTGGTGCTTTCTTCCTGCTTCATGTTTTACTTGGCGGAGAAGATCAACCCAAGAAAAGACAGGGCAAGAATGATAAGAATGAAGATGACGAACGGCTTTGTGCGCGCCCCGTTTGGATTGGATAACTCTGAACATTGACAAAAAAAAAAGGGAAGTGAGTCGTGACGCTTTTAATAAAATGCGTGAGTGGGAGAACGGCATTACCAGAAGACTTTTTCTTTTTGGTGGTTCCTTTACGCGCCTTCGCGGAGGAAGGAGCAGCGTGCTGTTGCACTTTCGTTTCCTTCACCTCTTTCTCTCCTCCGACATTCCGCTTCCGTGCATTATTTTCTTTGTTGCCGTAGTTATTGTTGCTCCTTGATTGCCTGTTATTGTTGCCCCTCTGCTTCGAATCAGAGGAAGAACCTGTGGCAGCATCGCGAGACGGAGCATGCATGCCCTCTGGCAACGGCTCATCCTTGGCCCCTCGTTTCAACAACACGTCCTTCACTCCCTCCTGGCCTTCCAGAACGGCCACCTGCAACGGCGTCAGCTGTTTGTTGCTCCTCGCCTCCATCTCTGCTCCATGCTCCACCAGGAACTCCACCAGGCGGGTCATGCCCTCCCTGGCCGCCCAATGCAGGCAGGTCTCGCCATCCTTGTTGGGGCGGTTGAGGTCGCAGCTGTTCTCCACCAAGACCCGCACGATCTCCAAGTTTCCGCTGAGGATGGCGCCAAAGAGGGGTGGATTGGAGCCCTCACCCTCTCCGCCGACAAGGTCGATATTGGCGCCGTGGTTTAGCAGCAGTTGGGTCATGGCGCCATTGCCCTCGCTTGTGGCAAAGTGGAGGGCGCTCGCCCCGCTTTGGCTTTGGTGGTTAACTTTGGCACCTTTTTCCAACAGCAGTTTTACCTTTGTGGTTTGTGAATAGTGAGAGAGAGAGAAGCAGAGAAAGGGATAAAGGAGGCCCAACCATGTCTTCGTTACCAAAGCGAATGGCCCACTGAAGTACGGAAACACCTTCTGCGTCCGTGGCATTCACGTTGGCTTTAGCGTTGATGAGCGGGTGAACGAGGGCCTCTTCGAAGCCAGCCAAGGCAGCCTGCAGCAAAGGTGTAACTTTGTGCTTGGGTGCCACTTTGTCCACATCACAGTTTTCTTGTTGGAGCTGTTATAAAGCGTAAAGAAGTAAGCCTACCAGTGAAGGAAATGGCCAGAGATAGAGAGAGAAAAAGAGGAGAGGAGGGGGAACGACTGGGAGAAAAAACAAAGTAACCACTGACCAAGAACTCAAGCATTTCTTCTTGTCCCTCTTCAATGGCAACGCTGAGAAGGGTTTCTCCCCTTTTGTCAACGCTGTTCACATCGTTGCCTCCCTCCAACCACTCGCGCACACGGTCCACATCCCCGCTTTTGACGGCACGAAAGACGACGTTCATCTTTTCTTTTTCTTTCTTTTTTTTTTCCTATGGAATTTTGTCGACAGTGAAGAGAGAACTTCGCTCCTGTCCACCAAATAACTCCTAAATCACTTCTTTTTTTGGGAAGTTTTAAAGCCCCGATTCGTCTAAAAAAGGCAATTCATCGAGGGATTAATTTTGAAAAACGAAAAGGTAATTCTCCGGGTTGCTTATAAAGGGGTGTCCTTACGCTCTCAAAACGCCGAGGCGCAAATTTGAAACATAAGCAGAACGGCGAAGCGAAAAAGCTACCAAAGAAAGCAAAAAAAAAAAAGAAGGAAAACTCGACTCAACGCGGAAGGAGGTTTTTTTTTTTTGGTTTTTGTGAACAAAAAATGGAACCACACGGGAGCGCGAACCCGCCGGAAGGCGGAGAGCAGAGGGAAGGGTGGACGCTGCGCGGCTCCCTTAGCAAGGAACAGGCACAAAAGCTGGCGGAGTTCCGGGAGCGCATATTGGGGGACACCGGCAGGGACGGGCTCCAGAACGACTGGACGGAGGCGCAACGGCGTTGGGTTGACGACATGTGCCTTTGCCGCTTCCTTCGGGCCAGAGAGTGGGACTTGAACAAAGCCGAGGTATGCAGGACCCTTTTGGTCCGCTAGTTTCTGTCGTGTTTTGCATGATCTTTTTGGATGTTGCGAAACGAGGGAGAGAGAGCTGAAGCACCTCTTTTTTTTTTGTTTTCGTGACGTGCAGGACATGCTGCGGGGGACGTTGAAGTGGAGAGAAAGCTTTGGCGTTGAAAGAATAACCTTCGAAGAGATCGAAGTTGAGGCAGCGACTGGCAAAGTACCGCTTATTCTCCTTTTTCTTTTGACTCCTCCTCTTCTTCGTCCTCTTCGTCGTTCTCTTCTCTTACGCTCCCTCCGTTCTATGCGTGAAATGAATAGCTGTACGTGCACGGGAAGGACAAGTACGGTAGACCAACGATCTACATGAAACCCGGCCGTGATAATACGACGGACCCCGGCCCTAAAGTCAAGTACCTGGTCTGGGTGCTTGAGCAGGCCATCCTCCAGATGGACGCCTCCAAGGGGGTGGAGAAGATGCTTTGGATCTGCGACTTTGCCAACACCGGCGTCAGCAACTTCAAGCTCAGCAACGTCAACGTCAGCAACGAGGTGCTGCGCATCCTCATGAACCACTACCCCGAGCGCCTGGCCCTGTGCTTCCTCATCAACACGCCCTGGATGTTCAACGCCTTTTGGCGGTGCATCAAGCCCTTCTTGAACGAGGTTACCCTGAGCAAGGTGCGCTTCGTGGGAGCCAAGCAGTTCTCTCAGATCTGCGATGTGGTCGGGGCGGAGTCCCTGGAGAAGCCCTATGGCGGCGAGAACGAGGAGGACTATGACCATGAGCGGTGGAAGGAGATGCTGTTCCAACAGCTCGAACAACAAAAAGCAGAGGAGAAAGCAGCAGAAAAAGAGGGAGAAGAGGAAGGAACAGAGAAAAAGGAACAGAAGAAAGAAGGAGACAGTACGTCACAAGCGAATGAGGGCGATACGGACACGGACGACTCTATTTCCTGCACCAGCTCCAGTGCTTGTGACGAGGACGGCGATGGGGAAGAGAAGAAAGAGAAGAAGCGGTCAAAGTCAACCGCTCGCAGCAAACGGAACAGAAAGAAGACGAATAGCTAACTTGCTTCTTTCTTAGCTCCTCGTCAACTAACGCAAGAAACACTTAAAATAAAAAAACAAAGGAATCTCTTTTTCTTTGTTGTATTTTAAACAGTTAAGAGAAGAGCGAGAGAGTGAGAGAGAGAGAACTAACTTGTTTCTTCCTTTTTTTTTTTACTTGTTCAGCTGACCATTGGCAGCCGTGGCACGTCTAGAACGCACAGCCTGAGCAAGGCAATCCAGCATGGGCAACGTCTGTTGCCAACTGACACAAGCGTCCGTGATGGATTGGCCGTACTTGAGCTTGTCGGCAGCTCCGGTGATGGCGTCCTGCCTGCCTTCCTCCAAGTGGCTCTCGATCATCAAGCCAAAGATTCCCATATTTCCACTTGCCACTTGTTGCGCCTTTTTGTTTGCGAGAAGAACAAAATGGTGAATAAAGAAAAGAAACGCAAGAGAAGAGAGAGAATACGAACGACATCTTGGCAAACTACAGGCTGGTTTCGGTGATTCTTAGAGCTGTTGCCGTGAGAGCAGTCAATCATGACGCGGGGATTTAACACCTTGGCCTCCTTCAACTCTTTGAGGATCGTGTCTACATCCTTTGCAGAGTAGTTTGGTCCTTTGTTGCCTCCTCTCAGAATGACATGGCATGCATCATTTCCCTATTTTTGTTTGTTTGTTAGATCTATCTGTCTTGGTTTGTTTTTTGTCTAGCTCTCTGTTCTCGCATCTTTTTTTTCTAAATGTGCATAGTAAAGAACGTACAGTGGTACAAACGATGGCGCTGAGGCCTTGCTTTGTGACTGACAAGAAATGGTGCGGAGCGGCCACTGCTTTTAGTGCATCGATGGCGATGCGCACTCCACCATCCGTTCCTGTTCACAATGTTGGTCGTGAGAAAGACTGTTTGCAAATGAAAGAAAAAGAAAACAAACAAACCATTTTTGAAGCCAACAGGGGAGGAAATGCCGGAAGCCAATTCTCTGTGGACTTGGCTTTCTGTGGTTCTGGCTCCGATGGCGCCCCATGACACCAAGTCACCTATGTATTGTGGAGAGATGGTATCCAGAAACTCTGACGCTGCTGGTACTCCCATATCATTCTGTGACGTGTTCAAAAGGGTCAGGAGAGAGACAGAGAGAGAGGGTAGAGAAGAGAAGAGAGAGCGAGAGAAGTCCAAAGGGATAACGAGACGAGATGAGACGTACCAAGTCGCAGAGGAGCTTTCTCGCCATACGCAATCCTTTGTTTATTTGGAAGCTGTCATCGAGGAAAGGGTCATTGATGAGTCCCTTCCACCCAACCGTTGTTCTGGGCTTCTCAAAGTAGACTCGCATCAAGATGACCAACTCGTCTTTGTACTTCTCCATTGCCTCCTTCAACAGTGAAGCTACAGTCGACGAAATGTAATGTTGTTAGTGTTCTTGCTCCCCTCTCAATGAAGGAAAAAAAAAGATGAAAAAAGAAAGAGCTCACACCATATTCAAGAGCAGCTTTGGTGTCATGGATGGAGCAAGGCCCACAGACCACAAGCAAACGGTCATCCTTGCCCTTGATGATGTCCTCTGCCATGGCCCTGGCATTCAGCACCGTGGTGGCGCCCTGCTCGGACAGAGGGAGGTCCTCCATCAAGATCTGCGGCGGGATCAGCGGCTTCAGCGCTTGGATCCGCTTGTCATCCAACTTGTTGAGGCGTTGGTGGTGCTCAGTGAAGAAACAGGTAGTCATGTTTGGCCTGTTTGTTGTGCGTGTATGAGGGTGTGGTGTGGTGGGGTGGGAAGCGAAAGGAAAGGGGAGTGAAGAGTGTGGAGCGAAGTGAGTGTGTTGTGTTTGAAAGAAAAGAAAAGAAAGAAAAGAAAATGGGAGTCGTTGACAAGTGAGAAAGAAAAACCAATGAGGAGAAACAAAAAAAATGGAGTGACAAAGTGTTGCTCTCGTTTTGAAAGGAGCGACTTGGTGCCCACTTTCTTTTTGTGCTGTGGTTTTCCGGAGGATTTAGAGGGGAGAGAGAGAAGAAAGTTATCCTCTCCCCCCCTCCGCCTCCCGCAATAAGAAAAGAGGGGTTTTGCTTGCCCATTCCTTCCCATTCTCCCGCTTCTCTCTTTTCCTTTTGGAAGGGCACAGGAATTCTCTCGAAGTTTCCTTCTTCCTTTCTTTCATTGCCCCCTACCTTATCTTCCTCTTCCTCCAAGAGGAGTGAAAAAAAAAAACAAAAAACAAAGCACGTTACCTCGCCGCGGGGGTCGACCAAGCAGCGACCGACTCTTCTCCAGAGCTCGTTGCGCCTTCCATTCCTTCCTGCTGCTACCTTTTTTTTTTGTTGCGATTTATTTTTATTTTCCTTTTTTTTTTTTTTTTGGGGGGGGTTAGAAATTGGTAAGGGACAGTCCACCTATACGCTTCGGCATGCTCGGTTTCTTTCAAGACTTTGGTCTGAAGTCTCCTTTTCTCGAGAGCCCTTCAGCGGCCAAGGTCTAAAATTGTCCAATTCGTTGGCGAGTACTCGACATTCAACAACATAAAAGAATCAAAGGTTGGCTTTCTTTGCGTCAGGGGATGAGGACGAGCCGCTTTGTCCTTGTTGCTGCTGCTGCTGCTGGCTTTTCATCTTGCGTACATATATGTGGAACACCTTGTGCGTGGGCTCAAAGCCCGGCAGGGCGTGCATTCTCTGCCACCATGCAGCCACCTTGGGTCTTCCTTTGCCCACATCGTAGTTCAGCAGGTCCAATTGCTTGAACTCGCTGAAGCAGCTCAAGTCTGCGATGGACACACGTTCTCCATTGATAAAGTGCTTTGGTTGTGTTGGGCCGAGATTGAGCCACACCGTTTCAAGATGGTCCAGAGCAGCTTCCACACGCTTGGTGGCAGAACGGGCCTTTGCTGGGTTCTCTGTAAGACCAAACTGACGAGCCAAGACTGTAGACACAAGTAAACTCATGCAAGGATCTCTTACGCTTGTGTGGTGCCTGCACGTAATGGAAAAAATGGAGCAGAGAAACGAGAACAAATGCATTAGAAGAAGAAGAACAACAAGAACAAGAAGAAGAAGAAGAAGAAGAAGAAGAAGAAGAAGAGGAGGAGGAAGAACAATACAACAAAAAGAACCAGAATACCCAAAGGACAAAACAACAACGAATAGCTGAAGAATAAACAAGAAAAAGTGCGAAGAAGAAGAAGACAGAGGGAAGACAAGAGCGAGAGCCAACCAGTCGAGGTACTGATCAATCCAAGTCCGTTGGACAAGGTCTTTGGGGTACCAGTGATCCGCAACCTGATAACGAGCTGCTAGGTAGCGCAGAATCGCGTGGCTTTGTGTTTTTCGTTTGCTGCGTAAGAAGAGAGCATGGCAAAGGGAAAAAAGTAGCAGTACCTTTCAAAAACACTGAGAAAGTCTCCATCTTGTATGGCAGGAACTTTCTGCATAGGGTTTCTGTAAAGAAAAAAAACAGGGTAAGAGGGAGATCAAGAAGAGCGAAAGATCAAAAAGAGCGAGGCTCACATCTTTGTGTACTCTGGAGTCCGATTAGCTCCTTCCAGTAGCTTGACCAACTTGAACTGGTACGGAATAGCATTATGTTCACAAAACCAAACTACCGCTCTGCTTGGTTGAGAGAGCCCATTCCCGTGCACAATCAAAGCAGCAGCGCTCATCTTTGTTTTTTGTTTCCTGACTTTTCCTCCTTGCAGGAGGAAGTCGCTTTGCCGGTGGCAACTGCAATCCATACTATATTACGTGTGCATTATTTGGATTTTTTCTCCAAGAAGCCCCTATAGCTCAGCTGGTAGAGCGTTAGACTGAAGATCTAAAGGTCGCTGGTTCAAACCCGGCTGGGGGCACTTCTTTTTGGTACATCTCTGTTATTTGTTTGTTGACTTGTTTGTTTTTTTTAATTGGAAAATTGTGTTTTGAATGAAACAGGATGCAGTCGACTTCGGGTGAGAGAATGAATTCAAAAGGTGCAAGAACAGCATAGAAACAAAATAGAAACATGCCTTGCATTCTCTTCTCTCTGGCAAGGAAGGACCTTCTGAAATTTAAAAAAAACGAGAAGTGCAAACGAGAAGTGCCCCCAGCCGGGTTTGAACCAGCGACCTTTAGATCTTCAGTCTAACGCTCTACCAGCTGAGCTATAGGGGCGGAATTGATAAATGGAAATTGAATTTAGATTCACAATAGATTTATCACTTTCTTTACGACGCCGAAAGATTTGGGATTGTCCTCAAGCAAAGAAGAAAATGCGTTTTGGTAGATTTTTCTTTGTGGTTATGCTTGTTCAAAACCAAGGTATATGCTTTGTACATCCTTTTCTCCAAAGGACTTGCCACAGCCAGGACATTTGCGGTGGCGCGTGCTGAGATTCTTTTGGATGCATGGACTGCAAAAGACGTGCATGCACCGAGTGATCACCGTGTCTTTGAGCCTATCATTGCAAACAGGACAACGCAATACTTTCTGTTGTTGCACAAAAAAAGGCATGAGTAAATTTGAGGATAAAAGTGGAATGGGGAAGGAAAAAAAGGGAGTACCTTCACTGAGGCAAGTTCTTCCTCTAACATACTATCTACAGTGCCACGGCCAGTTACTCTCTCCAATTTTCGTTTGACATTTTGATAATCCTCCTTTTGTTTTTGTGAATGTTCATTTGCAAGAATTAAGTTAAAGAGGAATATGATTAGGAAAGATTGAGTGGCAGTAGAGAGAAGGAGAGAAACCTCGAGACGAGAGTTCTTGTTTTCTTGAGATTCTAGGTTGGCAAGCGTCTCATCTAGCTTTTTCTTGAACTCTGCCATGCTCCTGTTCAAATGCTCATACTTGATTTTCAGTTCAGCGAGCTGTTCAGAGCTTTCTCTGGCCGCTCGTTTGTAGGTCTCCAACAGAGCGCTGGCTTGCTTGGCCTCCAAGCTCATGCTGGCAAGCTTGCTCTCCAGCGTCTTCATCTTTTCCGTTTCCTTACTGAGGACTTCCTTTAGTTTGGTAGTCTCTTCGGAGGCAAGTTTCATTTTGTGCAGCAGGGCGTTCTTCTCTTCTTTCATAAGATGTTGAAGTTGTTCTGATTTAATTCGCTATTTTTTTTAAAAAAAGTGAAAGCGTAAAAAGGTCAGAAAAAAAGATTAAGGCTGGATATAAAAGAAAAGAAATAGGGAACATACTTCAGCCATAAGTTTGGTATTCGCGTCGTCTTTTTCGGTTAGTTGGTTCAGCAGCCGAGTGTTTTGTTCTTGCATGTCCTCATAAGCGGAACCAATTGCTTCTATTTCTTGAACCCATGCCTCAGCTTGGCTCTTTTGGCCTTCAAGCTGACTGCTGAGCTGCGCAATAGTCTGTTCTGATTTTGCTAACGCTCGCGAAAGTTCCTATTTTAAAGATATGAAAACACAGGGCGTTGTAAAGAGTGAGAAGAGACGCAGAGATGCTAGCGAATGGAAGATGCGCACAAACCTTTTTCTGTTCAAGTAATTGTTGATATTTAGTGGACTCTTTGTCTTGTTCTAGGGCTTGTTTATCGTTCTCGCACAACTGCAACCGAGCAAGTACTTCCTCCTTTTCCTCCTTGAGTAACTTTTCACTTTTTCGTAGCTCTACAAGATCACGTTGCTCTTTGGGTTGGCTTTGATAACACTCGAGAAGAATTTTTACTTCTCGGTATTTCTCGCTCCACTCCCTTTGTAAGGACAAAAAAAACATTTTGATTATTAGGACAAGCAAAGAAGGTAAAGAGATAGTGAAGAAAAGAAAAGTACCTTTCTTTCTGTGTTAGCTCTTGTAACTGTTTCTTATAGTTAGTAATTTTACTCTTGAGATAGTATGCCTCTGCGTCCTGTTATTGAAAACATTAAAATGAAATGAAATTAAAACAAAATGCAAATCAAATAAATAGATAAGTGCCTGTGTCCCAGCCATTTCTGTTTCTTTCTCCTTATCTTCCTCGTTCTTCTTCTCGCCATTTTGTTGTTGTGACGCCGCCTCGCACTTCTGCTTGAGTCGCTCCACTTGGCCCTTTAAGTCCGTGATTGTGTGCTTATATTCTGCTATTACTTTGATACTTGGCTGTCGAGCTTTCTTTTGGTCCAGGGTGAAGGCCAAAGAATCTCGTTCTCCTCGAATCCGAGCTAATGTACTGTCTCTTTTGCTGACCTCTGACATCAACTCCTCGATTTGGGCTGTTAAATTTTGCTGGAGAGAGAGCAAGAATAAAGGGGAGGTGTTAAGCTGTTCTAACTTTTAAAAGAGTGTAATAAAAGAGGATTGTGCTGAAAGTTTTTAGTTTCAGACATACCTCCATTGCCTCTTTTTCTGCTCTCCACTGTTGTGTCGAAGTTAAAAGATTTCTTTGGAGCTGGGCGCACATGTTGCGCTGTGTTTCCAGGTCCATTACTGCCAATTGCGCCTCTCGGTGAAGCAACTGGTACGATTGAGATTGTACCACAACTGCATCTGATGGATTGTTGACCTTTTTAACGAATCTTGTTATTACAAATAAATACAAAGAACGACAAGAGAGAGAGAGAGAAAGGAATGAAGACAAAGGACAGAAAAAAAAATACGAAACGTAAAAAGAAAAACAATGTACCTGTGACCGTAACTGTGCTATCTCTTTAAGAACATTTGTGCGCTCATGCCGTAACTGTTTAATTTCATTCAGGCGTGTCTCTTCTCTCATCCTCGAATCTGATAACTCATCCCGAAGACGCTCCATCTCGTCATTTGCTATCTCTCCTCCTCTTTGCTCAGTGTTGCCACCCGAAGAAGCAGATGCAAAAGAGGATGCCGAAGAAGAGGCAGATGAAGAGGGAGCCGCAGCTCGTTCCTTGCGCAAGTACTCTACTTCTTCCTTCAAGCGCATTGATCGCATACGAAGGGATTGAAGCTCAAACTTTGCATCCTCGCACTCCAAAGATACTTCACGAAGACGCTGCTCACTCTGCAGCCACCCATCTCTGTACTCAGTTTGTTTGCCAGTCACCATGGAAAGGTGAAATTGGAGCTGCTCAAAGTTTTCCTCCAATCTCGCCATCCTGTTTCGTAAGCTTTCGTTTTCCTTTGCCAATTCCGCATCTAAAAATAATATTGAGAGAAGCAAACAAAACCAAGTTAAAATCATGGAGGAACAAGGATTGAAGAAAGTGACAACGAAACAGAAAGAGGGTTTACCTGCTGCTTTTTCTGCTAGTGATCGATATACTTCTTCATTTTTTTCTTTCGTGGCTTGCGAATAGTCGCACAATCTAATCAATACATCTTTCGTGAAGGCTATCCGTTCTTCCAAAGCGTTGTCCACTTTCTGCTGCAATTGTAGCTCTTTTACTTGCTCTTCTTTTTCTTTATCCCCCTGTTCGCCTTCTGCAACAACGTCCATTCTTTCTTTACCTCTTCTCCGCTTTTTTGTGGTTTTTTGTGGTTCTTCTTCTTCTTCCTCCTCCTCCTCTTCTTTTAATGTTTTCTTGCGATTTTCTTCCTTCTCACCCAAAAGCAGTTGCAACAAGCTACGTTTGTCCTCAGAAGGAGGTTTCTCGTCTTTGACTATAGTTGAACGAATGATGAGCTCAATTGAAATAAACCCAAGCCAAAGGAAAGATACCTTTGTTGGCAATCTCTTCAACAGAAGTATCACAACCATAACGAACGAGCAGAAGCTGTAACATTTCGTCCAGCTTTAAAAAAGACAATAGAAAAAGAAAAGAAGAAAGGTTAAAAAAAAGAGTTATTCAAGTAAACAACGTGACCGCATCTCCATATAAAAGAGAATGTTACGTACCATGTCCCATTTGCGTTTTACTAAACCGAGTGTGTTGTCAAAATGTGCTTGTCTCTCCTCCAGGTGCTTGTTTTGGTTCTTCAAGGAGGCGATCTCCTGGTTTTTGGCTTGTAGAGCATGGTACAACGCCTTATTTTGCTCTTTTAACAACTTTGTGTCACCGAAAGGATTAAAAAAGCATTAGTTCGTTAGCTCCTCCTCAAAAACAAAAGATTTAAAGAACAGAAAAAAGATACGAAAGAGAGCAGCAGCAAGAAAGAGAGAGAAGCAGTGAAGCAGTGGCGGGAAGAGAAGAGAGAAGAGAAGCGAGAATGGAGAGAGAGAGAGAGAGAGAGAAAGCAAGCGAGAAAAGTGCAGTGAGAGCGAGAAGAAGAAGGATCTTCGCAACACCTTTTCTTCGTTTGCATCAAGAGGAGCGTTGCTGCCAGACGCTTCGGTCTCAAAGCCGTTGTGCGCTTTCTTGGGCGGCCTAGGAGAGGACTGCGCCAACTTTCTTTTCATCATTTTCTTGTGATTTCAAGTTTTTTTTGTTTTGTGGTCGATCTTTGGAACGCAGCGAGTTTTTGTTATGGTGTTTTGAATGAAAAAAAAGGGGGGGAGAGAAACAACGATTGGCAAAGCTTCCTTTCTTGGTTGGATAGGGAGGCACATCATGACGAATGATCAAATGGTTAGTTGTGTGCAGCGCCAAATCGCTCAAAAAAAAAAAGCAAAGTTTGAAAAAGCTCTCCTCTCAAGGTCATACATCTTCGGGGGGAAAAAACAGGGTCTCACCTTGGTTTTTTTCTACGTAGAAAAATAGGAGGCCTAGCAACGCAGAAAGCGGTTCCTTTGGGCAGGAAAGAACTCAGCAACACACACAACAGACAACAAAAAAAAAATCGCCCCTCTCTTCCTCCCTCACAAGCAAACAAAATAAACGGACACTTTTTTCTTTGCATTTTTTTTGTGGGACTTTTTGTCGACCGATTATTTCCGTGGACAAAACGTGCTTGAGGGTCCTGAAGACCCGTTCTTCCAATATTGTCGACAAACATGCACGGGGAGTCTTCAGTTGATCATCTCCGATGAGATTAATTTTGATCTCTTGGAGATGCGCTCACCCCTCAAACATCTCGCTTCGCCGCGCGAAAGGGAAAGCCCAGATGGGCGGAGGGGGAAATCCACGGGCACAATCCAGCCAGGTTCCGTGGCGAACCTCCTCCCCGCGGGTCAAGATGGGTTCTCTCCATGGATTTCCTCGACAACACCCTCCGCCTCCTTTAGCGAACAACTATTTAATAGGCCTGCGCGTGGCCACTTTCACAAACAAACAACATCACCTCAACAAAGCAAAAGAAAAAAAAAACAAACATAAAACGCACAGCGTGTTTGGTTGGTGACAAAGCGATACATAGATGAAGGCATTTGCTGCTTTGCTTCTTCTTGGCTTGTTGGCCACTGCTGGCCTTGCCAAACCCTTGCGAAGGAGGGGCGCCATGGACTACGGCAAAGGTGACGTTACCTATGATGGCGAGGACGTGACCTACGACGGCGGCGACGTCAGCTACGACGGCGGCGACGTCTCCTATGATGGCGGTGACGTGGAGTACGATGGCGGCGACGTCATGTACGACGGCGGCGATGTCTCCTATGATGGCGATGTCAGCTACGACGGTGGGGATGTCTCCTATGATGGCGGCGACGTCATGTATGATGGCGGCGACGTGGAGTACGACGGCGGTGATGTGACCTACGACGGAGGCGACGTTTCGTACGATGGCGGAGATGTGACCTACGATGGAGGCGACGTTTCGTACGACGGCGGCGATGTCACTTACGATGGAGGCGACGTCGAATACGATGGTGGTGACGTGACCTACGATGGCGGTGATGTCTCCTATGATGGCGGTGATGTCATGTATGACGGAGGCGACGTGGAGTACGATGGAGGTGATGTGACCTATGATGGCGGTGATGTCTCTTATGATGGTGGTGACGTGACCTACGATGGAGGCGACGTCGAGTACGATGGAGGAGATGTGACCTACGATGGCGGCGACGTCTCTTATGATGGCGGCGATGTCTCTTACGATGGTGGTGATGTTTCCTACGATGGAGGAGACGTGACCTACGATGGAGGAGACGTTGAATATGACGGAGGAGATGTTACTTACGATGGCGGGGATGTCTCTTACGACGGAGGAGATGTCTCTTACGATGGAGGTGATGTTTCCTACGATGGAGGTGATGTTGTCTATGATGGTGGCGACGTCGAGTATGATGGAGGAGACGTGACCTACGATGGTGGTGACGTCGAGTATGATGGAGGAGACGTGACCTATGATGGCGGCGACGTGGAGTACGACGGCGGTGATGTGACCTATGATGGCGGCGACGTTGAGTACGATGGTGGAGACGTGACCTACGACGGAGGTGATGTTTCTTACGACGGTGGCGATGTTTCTTACGATGGAGGAGATGTTTCCTACGATGGTGGTGATGTTGTCTACGATGGTGGCGACGTCGAGTATGATGGAGGAGACGTGACCTATGATGGAGGCGACGTTGAGTACGATGGTGGGGATGTGACCTATGATGGCGGCGACGTTGAGTACGACGGCGGCGATGTCACTTATGACGGTGGTGATGTCTCTTACGATGGAGGAGATGTAACCTACGACGGCGGTGACGTCGAGTATGATGGAGGAGACGTGACCTATGATGGAGGCGACGTCGAGTATGATGGAGGAGACGTGACCTACGATGGAGGCGACGTCGAGTATGACGGCGGTGATGTGGCCTACGATGGTGGTGATGTCTCTTACGACGGTGGAGATGTGACCTATGATGGCGGCGATGTCGAGTATGATGGCGGTGACGTCATGTACGACGGCGGCGACGTTGAGTACGACGGCGGAGACGTGACCTACGACGGCGGTGACGTCGAGTATGATGGAGGCGACGTCGAGTACGGCGGTGGTGACGTTGCTTATGACGGCAATGCTTACGACGGCGGAGACGTGGTGGCCTACAACACCGGAGATACCTCCTCTGCTGCCTCCATTGGTCCCTTCAGGTTCTAAAAACAGCACCAGACACAAACCTAGAAAGAAGATGAGATTTTGATACTCCTTGCTCCTTTTCTTTCTTCAAAGGTTCACTTTTAACAACCCATGAAGGATGTTTTTGTGTTTTTGGTTTTAGTTTTACTTTAGAAACTCCTTTTGTTTTTCCTTTAGAATTATAAGACAAAACGCCTTCCTGTGGCTTTTTACTTTTGAAAAGAAACATGCGTTACTTTCATCTTGTCCTTCTCTATTCTCCCTCTCAAACACCACTCAGCAACTTCTTTTTTTTCACAACGAGAATGATTCGAGAGGATACTTCAAGTTTCGTTCCATTCGTTGTCTTTGGACCCTTCTTCGCCAATAAAGATATCCAGCGGTACCAGCTGCTCCAGAGACAAGTACCACTCCCGAACCGACTACTACTGGAGCGATGATTGCTGCCCTGGATGAATCTCCACCTGATAGTGAAGAACCCGAAGAAGAGGAAGAAGAACCTGAAGTAGGATCACTGGAAGAGAAAGAGGAGCCAGTAAAATCTGCAGAAGAAGAAGAAGAAGAAGAAGAAGAAGAAGAAGAAGAAGAAGAAGAAGAAGAAGGAGAAGAAGATGATGATGACGATGATGACGATGATGAGGAGGAGGAGGAAGAGGACGAGGACGAGGAAGAGGACGAGGAAGAGGAAGAGGAAGAGGAAGAAGCACCGCCGTCAGAAGAAGAAGCTAAAGAAGAAGAAGAAGAAGAAGCAGAAGGATCAGCAGGAGCATCAGAAGAAGAAGAAGAAGAAGAAGAAGGAGAAGAAGACGCAGAAGAAGAAGAAGAATCAGGAGAATCAGAAGAAGTAGAAGAAGTAGAAGAAGCGCCCCCGTCAGAAGCATCAGAAGACGAATCACCGCCATCAAAAGAAGAAGAAGAAGAAGAAGAAGAAGAAGAAGAAGAAGAAGGAGAAGAATCAGCAGCAGCGTCAGGACCGGCGCCTGGTCCTGTGGCAAAACGTGCCACAGGACCCGGCAATATATCCACATCGTAAAGCTGACACTCCCAATCGTCATTCCTTGAGAATGTGATAGCCTCCACGCTTCTCGGTTGTGGTGCTGCAATCCAAGGCCCACTTCTCTCCTCCACCGTGTAAAATGCATCGCAAAGGGTACATCCGATGTGTTCGTTGAAGGCTCCTAGTCGTGAAATCCCTCCAACGGTATTCTCCATAAAGACGCCTCCAAGCTCAATCAACCTCTCCTCCCCATTTGCCGTCTTGTGCTGCACCTCTAGGTACCATTCGCTGCCTTCATAAGTCACTCCCTGAAACTCGTAAGTACTGTCGAGAGCCGCTCTATAAAGACGAAAGAGGAAGACATCTCCGTCCGCGATAGTAAGCGAAACTCTGCATTGCGTGCCTGTGGTGTTTTTCCAACCGGGGTGCAGACCACAGTCCAAGCAGTGTCGTTTGCAGTTGGGACCCAACGGAAACGCGTGCCGGTGAAGGCACCAAGTCTTGTTGGGAGCAAAAGTGTTCTCACACTGTCCCGTGTCCTTCAAGGCTTCGTCCCAAAGAGACATCAAGAGTGCTCCTCCACCGTTGCCAAAGACCTGGCTGCCGAAATAGCCGGTGGGGCCATCGACCGTGCCAAAGGGCTGAGCAGCGTAGACGCCATTCTTGCCGTAGGAGTAGAGGTCCTCCACGGACGTCCACTTCACCTGCACGGAGAGGTTTGTGGCAGGCACTTTGGCCAAAGTAGGGTTCAGTGTGTAGCCTAGGTAGAGAGCTTTTTGTTTATTAGCGCCGGTGCATTGTTGTGACGCGAGCTGTAAGCAAGCGCTCAGCACTACCACGAAGAGCCACAGGTCCCAGGCGAAGCGCATGTCTCTCTTCAGGTTTGGCGGCAAGCTAACGAAAGGTGTGGCGGTTGCGGCTTTGAAGGTTGTGGAAGTCCTTATTTGGTAATAAAAATGTCCTTTTGCTGAAGAAGAAGCGAACTCCACAAACACGAGTCTTTCTTGAACCAAACCTTCGAGAGGGAAACTATTCCATAGCCACATGTTTTGTCAGCAACGAGGATAATGTAAAATAAAAGACATAAAACAAAACAACAACGACCAACACAAAAACACACACAATAAATACCAAAAGAAAAAGAGAGTGAAGCGATTCTTGGTTCATCGGCCAAACAGGATAGAGAAGTTCCATAATGGTTCTCATCCCCACTTCGTAGTTCTTCTCTACTTTCTCTATTGTTGCTTTTTTCTCCACTTCCTTCTAAGAAGCCGAAACAGAAGAGAATGCCCGCTGCGGAAGGAAAGCACGAGGGATACGGCCAACGCGATCCTCACAACACATGCTCTCCGCCAGCCGCTTTCCTGCTGCAAAGCACCGAGACATGCCGTCACCACAAAACCCAGCAATGACGTACTCTCCGTTTGGCACTTTTCTCTTGCTGTTGCTGTTACGATAAAGAGACGCTTGCAAGTCTTCTTCGTCCTTCTTCTCTTCTTTAATGGAGTCCTCCTTCCTGTTCGTTCGTTTGAATGATAAAGGACCAAGTAGAGGAAAGTCATCGCTTGTTTGTCCCATGATACCCGTCCACTGCCGTTCCACCTTGAACCGTAACTTCCCTTCCAGTTCATCCTCCTGTTCATCGTCGTCACTTGCCTCCTCTTCTTCACCAACAATTGTGATAGGAAAGACGCTTTTGACAAAGCTTTTGAGGGAGTTGCTGATAGCCACGTTATAGACGCTGTCGTTTAAAGTGGCTTCTTCCATGGTTGGCGAGATCCATCGTCTGCCTCCCACCACAATTCTTCCGTCCTTTCGTTGAATCATATACTCGTAGCCATCGTTAAAGCTTAAGTTGTAAGGCCATCGATAATACTCCGTCTTTTCTTCTTTTTCAGCCTTTCCCGTTTCCTTTATATCGTTTTCGTCATGGCAAGGAGCAAGCAAAAGGATCTGACCGCGATAATGAGTCATAAAGTTCTTCAACGAAGGCAACAGCTGAGTGGTCCATGCATTGGTTGCATACACGATGGCACCAGCACGTATCACTCCCCTCGATGTCTCCACCTCAAACGACATCTTTTCTTCTTCCTCTCCTTCTTCGTTTGTTGCTGTTGTCTTCTTCCCCTTTGTCACTCGCAATACTTCTGTTTGTGTTTGAATGTTAACTCTGGCGTCATCGCCCTCTTCGTTTTCAGAGGCCAAAAGCTCGTCCGTCAACGCAAAGACAAACTTCGCTGGCCAAAAGCTAGCCACTGGTCGATAATACAAGCCACCTTTCACTTTCTCCTTCCTCAATAACAACTCTCCAACACACTTGTCAACATCCCACCATTCAAAATCTTCTCCTTCTCGTTCTGTTGCTGATGAGATTGCAGTAGTTAACTTCTTTTGTTCTCTGAGTTCTTTCAACAGATCAGAAGCTGTTTTCAAGTGTTCTTCTAGTTGGCCAACTTCGTCTGAGAAGAAAGGAATCTCGAGGCCTCCGTTCTCGACCAAGTCGCAGCCAAAGTCGATGTACCTCTGCTTTGCCTCACTGTCGTTTGTTTGGGAAGCAGTAATGAAGGAACGCATCAAAGAGCAGTTCTCTCGGTCGAAGTGGATGATACGAAGGAGCTCCTCTTGGCCGTATTGTTGCAACCATTCTTCGGAGGGAGTTGGAATGAGCGGCCATTGATGACCTCCGTTTCTTCCTGTGGCGCCTTTATTTGAACGGAAGAAAGAATAAGAAGGAGCAAAGATGGAAATAAGAGAAACAAACGCAAAACAAAGAAGGAAGAAGGAAGAAGCAAACCTTCACAAAGGCCTCGTTGCTCTACAAGAACGATGCGTTGAAAGCCCAACCTCTTCATCCAATATGCCGTGCTAAGACCTGCCAAGCCACCACCTACCAAACGTCGTCACAAAAAGAACGACCGACAACAACAAACAAACAAACCGAACCAATAATAACAGTTTCAGCCTCTTCGGGAAGAGCAGCCGTGGAGCGGTGCTCGTGATACCGTTGCAACAACGGGTCGCCATCTCCGCACAGCCAAAAGGGAAGGTCACTCGGACGAGTCTCCTGTTGTTCTCGTTCTGCCATCACAACCGCGCTGTTTGCTTCTTGTTTGAATATTTTTCATTACTTCATGTCGTGTCGTCATGATAAATTTTCGTGTCGTCATGGTAAATTCGTGTGTTTCTTCACTCCATAGTGATGGTCTCATAGCGAAGCATGGTTTCCTGGCGGAAGAAAAAGCGAAAGGCAAACCGTTGGCCGGAGAGCATGATGGGCACCCTTTCAGTTGTGTCGCATCGTAGGGCATTTTCAGGATGATAAGAGAGGAAAGAAGAAAGCAGTAGTAGAAAGGATGTCGTCAAGACAAGAGCAGGAAAAACAAAATATACCGAAAAAGCAAAGGTTAGTTGCTTGTACCATATTTTGTCGTCCTGATGAAGGAGAAGGAGAAGGAGAAGGAGAAGGAGGAGGAGGAGGAGGAGGAGGAGGAGGAGGAGGGGAGAAGGAGAGGAGGAGGAGGAGGAGGAGGAGGAGGAGAAGGAGAAGGAGAAGGAGAAGGAGAAGGAGAAGGAGAAGGAGAAGGAGAAGGAGAAGGAGAAGGGGAGGAGAAGGAGAAGGAGAAGGAGAAGGAGAAGGAGAAGGAGAAGGAGAAGGAGAAGGAGAAGGAGAAGCAGAGGCAGAAGCAGAAGCAGGAGCAGAAGGAGGAGGAGAAGGAGAAGCAGAAGAGAAAACAGTAAAAGTGAGAAATGATTGCTTGTGTTTGCAAAGGGTTAAACGAGGAGGGGTAGGTACCGGCCACATCTTATCATACGGCAATGAGCCAACGTCCCACCATTGGGGTGCCATTTCTGTTTTTCATCAAACAAACCTATTTAGATGCCTCTTCTCCAACATTTTCAAGAGAGAGAGCAGAGAGAGAAGAGAGAAGAGAGAAGAGAGAGAGAGAGAGAGAGAGAGAGAGAGAGAGAGAGAGAAGAGGGAAGACAGAAGAGAAGCAGAGAAGCAATGAAGAGAAGACATAGAGAGAAGAGAGACCATCCGTCTCCACGGGATCGCCCTTCCACTGACTGGTGACAAAGACGTGACAGCGGTTGTCCCACTCGGGGTTGCCCTCAAAGATGAATTCCAGCAGGCCGCGCTTCTCGAGGTGGCTCTCCTCCACCACCAACCCGGACTCCTCCTCGCACTCCCGCTTGGCAGCTGCCACTATTGTCTCCGAAGCTTCGACCTTCCCTCCCAATCCTAATCACCAAAAAAAAAAGTAGCAGTGATGTTTTGTTGTGGAAAAAAAAAGTAGCAGCCACAATGTGTAATACAAAATGAAAAATATGCCAACCATTCCATTTGCCAAGCCCAAAGCCTCGTTTTTTCCTGCCGAGAAGAAGGTGCTTGCCTCCCTCTCGCAAACAAAAGCATAAAGTCGTCAAACGCAAACCTTGCTTGCCTTCCATCATCATCATCAGAGCGGAAACCGCGACCAGTTGATCTTTTTTTCTTTCTTTTGTCCACAAAAAACCTAAATTCCCCGATGGTTGAATAGGGAAAACGCCTATTGGAAGATAAATCCCGATATTTTTTCTCTACACGTCGACACGGAACGAAAACAACAAAGATGAAGAGAGCCAACACCCCGGAACCGACTTTTGTCTTTCGGTCCCATTTGCATCCTGTGTCTGCCTTAAGCTTTCATGAAGAGGGTAGAACCTTTGTTTCTGGGTACGCAACTTTATGTTTTTTTTGTGTGTGATTCCAGATCTGTTCATAACAGTTATGAATGCAAAAAGGGATGCCAATGGCTCTCTGTTTTTGTGGTCTCTGGATACGAAGCGAAGAGCCGCGTATAACAACAAAGCTCACTCCAACGGGGTTATTCAACTGAGTCATCTTCACGACGGCTCCCTCCTCTCGTAACCTTTCATCTCTTCTTTGTGCACTGGTGCTTTTGCTTTTTTTTTTTTAACTTTGTTTAAACAACTAAAGGCAAGGAAGGGATGGCTTTGTGCGGCTGTGGGACGTTGAAACGCTGTCAGACAAGTCCGAACCGCTCGCCTCCGTAGAATCCTTATCTTTGGCCTTTTGCAAATATTCATGTCTTGAGCCTCGTTCTTCTTCTTCTTCTTCTTCTTCTTCTTCTTCTTCTTCTTCTTCTTCTTCTTCTTCTTCTTCTCCTTCTCCTCCTCCTCCTTCTTCTTCTTCTTCTCCAATCGTTGCCCTCTACTGCACTGAAACCATTGAGCCTGAGGTACGTTTCTTGCCTCTTTCTATGTTTCTTCTTATGTATTCTTTTTTTTTTCAGCTGCGGATAGTAGACATCAGCAAGAACGAAACGGTGCGAAGGATTGTTGTCTCAGAACATGTGGAAGAAAAGACGGGCATGTGCATGGCCCTCAAACTCGTTCAGATGGAATCCACTGAGCTCTTTCTTGTTTCGGCATTTGAAAATGGTCACTTTTATGTTTGGGACATCGCTTCTGAATCCCTGTTCTTCTCTACAGTGGATGCACATCAAGCATTTCATACAGAACCTGGTATCTCGATGCCTTTCTTTCTCTCTCTCTCTCTCTCTCTCTCTCTCTTTCTCTTCATGGGTCGTTATGGTCGCTCCTCTGTTCCTCTTGAC
Organism: Balamuthia mandrillaris; assembly: GCA_031835245.1. NCBI lineage: Eukaryota > Discosea > Longamoebia > Balamuthiidae > Balamuthia > Balamuthia mandrillaris. The sequence goes on along the minus strand of JAVKOQ010000051.1, from coordinate 210,720 downwards.
ACAATTATTTTGCTTTCCTTTGCTCTTCATTCAGTTCTGTGTTTTGATCTTTGGAAGGATGAAGGAAAAGAAAAGTTGATTGGGCTCTCTGGAGGTGCTGATAAAACGTTATCCATGTTTTCTCTTGATATGACCGAAGTACTCTCTCTCTCTCTCTCTCTCTCTCTCTCTCTCTCTCTCATGCAAGGCTCATTTTATTGCAAAAGCGAACGTCAACAGTATTGCGAAAGGAGCACATCAACAACGCAGGGATATCCGACGTCAAACTCCGGCCTGATAGGAAGATCATAGCTACTGCCGGTTGGGACAAACGGTTTGCTTTTCTCTTGGTGTTTTTCTTGCTCTCTATCTTTCATTTTTCTTCTTCTTTACACATTTCTTCACGTCGACAACTGATTCAACAGGGTGAGAATATTCCAAAGAAAAGGAATGAAACCGTTGGCGATCCTAAAGTACCACTCGGATGTGGTGAACTGCGTGGCCTTCTCACCCGCGGACAACACATTGCTTTCCGCTGGGCAGGATAAGCGCATTGCAGCTTGGAATCTCTATTAAAACGTTTTTCGCTTGCAAGATATGTTTGCCGTGAAAGAATGTGTTTGTTATTATTTCTACAATCCAAAAATAAGTTATACAGGTTAAAAACTTGTTTTGCAAAGCGCATTTGAATTCACTGTCTCAGTTCGTTTCTTTCTTCTGGTGGAAATGTTTCTTCAAATCCTGAAAGCTCGAATGGAATCGATTGAAGGCTTTTCCGCTGCTTCTTGGAGATGAGGTGGCAGAGGAGCTTCCTTTCTTCTTGCTTCCGTTCTTTCCTCCCGCTTTCGTTGTCTTGGGCATTTTTTGACTGTTGCTAAGGTTTGATGACCTTTCCGTTTCCTTCTCCTTTCGTCGTTGACTCTCGATCTCGCCTCCATCAACAGTATTGCTCCTCGGTCTGTTTCTAATTTGTTCTTCACGTTCTCCTCTTCGTTCTTCTTTTCTTTCTGCTTCTTCTTCTTCTTGTAGGTTGTATTGGTGTTGACTTAGCACGCCGGAAACAAACTTCTCTGCGAGGCTTTCTCTCTGCTCTTGTCCCAAATGCTTCAAAGAGTACGTTCTCGTCATCATTGTCATTCGTTTGAGCTTCAATAGCTGCATTCGTTCTCGTCGTTGTTGCATGTTTATGCTTCTGTCCGAACTGGACTTTTTCTCTCCCATTTTCTTCTTTCTCTCTTCTCGTTGTTGCTGTTGCAGTGCCGTCAATGCAGTTGGCTCCTCTTTACCCTTTTTCTTCGTCTTCTTTGATTCGCTCTTCTTCGAGCTCTTCTTATGGCTGCTGCTCTTCTTCTTTCTTTCTGAATGTTCTTCATTATATTTTGTTGACGAGGGCCTTGACTTTCGTACAGGAACCTCTGGAGAAGAAGCAGCAACGGAACCTTCCCAACGAGAAGGAGTAGGAGAAGTAGACGGTGAAGAGGAAGCGCTCTTACGAAGAGAAGTAGAAGCCGGAGAAGAAGCAGGAGAAGAGGAGGTTCCACGAAGAGAAGAATATGAAGGAGAGGCAGTATTACTTCTACCGCGCATATAGACTGTAGAAGAGGAGGAAAGAAAAGAAGGAGAGGAAGAAAGAGAGGGCGAACTCATAGCCGTAGGCGTTGTTGGAGCGCTTTGCGAGGTGCCTGCGGTTGATCTTACACTCGCAGCTACTGCTTGGTGGGGCGGAGGAGGAGGAGGACGCTGCGGTCGAGGTGTTGGCGTGTGTACAGCGGCGAACGAAGGAGAAGGAGGGGAAGTTGGGGAGTTCAGAGGAGTGGAGGAGAAAGTCTTTGGAAGGCTTTCCGTGCGCAAAGTTGGGATGTAGACACCAATCAGACCTTTTGGACGAGGCTTTCTCGGTCGTTGCCGTTGTGGCGGAGAATCACCAGAAGGCGCGTTGTTGTCGTTGTTGTTTTCTTCTGTTGAAGGACGAGAACGTACGCCAATAGGAACTGGTCCACTCTTCGCAAGGTCCGCTCCTTCTTCTCCATTTTCCTCTCCAACGTTATCTTTTTGTTCTGCCCCTTCTACCTCCTCCTTGCTTTTTCTTGTACACGTCTTTCCAAGTCTCTCTTCCCCAACGACAACGTGACCAACCACGAGTTTGCTTCCCCCAATGTCATTAGTATTACAGCTTCTTCTTCGTTTGCTGTGGCGACGAAAAGTTGAAGTCTTCGAGGTTGAGGAAGTGGCAAGAAAGTTGTTTCGGTCATCGTGCACCCACGTTGGGTCGTCTTCGTCATCACTCCAGCCTTCGCTGTTGGTGCTCGTCGTTTCAGATTCGGTATTGCTGAAGTCCCAATCGATATCTTCGGGGGATAAAGTCATACTCAACGTTTTCCTTCCACGTAACATTTTTTTTAAGTTTCTCTGGTCTTTAACTGGATGTTATTCGTGTTGTTCGTGTTGTTTTGTGTGTTTGTTCGGTTGAAGCAGGTATTGAAGAAAAGAAAACGCAGAAGAGAAAGGAATGACCTGCAGTGGCCGTCTCCAACTTTTTTGCCCCTATGTGCCAAAGAAAGTTACTCTCCTTATGGGTATGGCGTGAGATTTAGCGGAAAAAAAGGTGGAAGGAAGAACTCCCGCAAGCGTTATCCGATCTTTTGTTTCCAAGTGCATTACACCTTTTCCCGACAGAGCTGCCCTAAAAGTGGAAAAATGCCTATAACGGTGCGTGTTTGCGGTGAGTTTTCTGCGTTACCTGGTTTGTTTGCCTTTTTTTTCTCGATGCTTTCCCTCAGTTCTCTGCGTGTTTTCCAAGCGAGATCTATTAATTATTTCATTTGGTAAATGCAGCCAACCGGGCAACGGCATGATGTAAGCGCGCCTATTCCACGGCTTCATTCCGGAAAAGCGCCAACATCTGATATCTTATCGAAAAGAGATAATGCGTTATCGGAAACAAAAACTAAGAAAAGAGGGAGGGATAAGCGAAACAAACGAACGGAAGAAAGGAATCAAAGAAAACGAAAAAGAAAAAGAAAAGAGAGAAAAAAAGGAAAAGAAATGTTCGAAAAGCAATTTCTTCATAAAAATAAATAAAACGCAACTTTAAAAAATGATAGAAGAAAAGAAAAAACAACTAACCACCTGCATTAACAACCCTTTCTTTTTCGTTTTAACTTAGATTAATGCTTTCAGTTGGCGAAATGCTTGTTGCGGTCCCTATTATTTGTTTTCAATGGTAAACAACAAAGGAAGAAGAAAAGCACATAAAATGAAAGAGAGAGAGAGAGAGAGAGAGAGGATGAGGAGAACAGGCGAGAGAAGTACAAACCTTGATAGCAGCATAGAGCACAGCAAGATACGAAACAACGGCCATGCTCAACAGCAGCTCAAAGAAGAGGGGCTTAACCTTGTGCGCCGCCATCACCGCCGTCGTCCCATCGTAAACAGTTATAACCTCATTCTGCGCCAGCACAAACTCCTCCTTGCCAACATCCGAAAGCTGATGATTGTCGCGTAACTCCCGCTCCAACGCCAAAATCAAATCGCTGCTCAGGAGAGGAGAGAACATTTGGGGGTAGAAGAAGACTTCTTGGTCTTGATATCTTGCTTGGTGGACTTGCAGTTGGTGGTTTTGCTTTTGTTGAGCCCATTCCGCCTCTTTTTGGGGGTGGCGAAGAAAAGGAGCGAAACGAGGGAAAGAGGAGATGGTTTCACTCCATGAGCGAATGTACTCTGCACTAAGTGAAAACGGCGATCCAAAGATGTCGATAGAAGATGTTTGGTCGTCGAGCGAAGAAGGAAGAGAGAAGATGTATTTGGCTAATGATTCGGCGATGATGCGAATGTTTCTTTCGAGAGTTTTGATGTTGTAGCTGCGGTCTAAAATGTTAGAGCGTTCAAAGGAGCGAAAAGCTTTGCTGTGGTGGGAGAGAGTGGCGGCCACGACCCGTTGGCGGGAGAACTGCTCGTGCTCCCACCACACGTCGCTACTGCTGATGTTGATTTTCTTGTGAACCAACTCAAATGCAACGTCCATGGACGCAGAGGTGGAGTTGAAAATCTTCATTTTTTTTTGTTTTGATGTCGTTTTAAGAAAAGCACACACAGAGAGAAAGAGAATGCGCAGGAGATAGGAAGAGAAAAACTGACCTGGAAAAGTTGACTGATTTTGGGGTCTTTAGGGGGACGCGATACGTGCATATAGAGCTGGTCGCCTTGAGAGAGGGAATCCAAGCAAAGCGCAAAGTCGATACTGCTCAGGAGCCGGGAGTCCAATCCCTCCAACCAGTGTTTGGTACCGGCGTAGTTCAAACGGCCTCCGCTTGTCAACACGAACAACAAGTTGAATCTACATCGTAATATTTTGTTTGTCGTTGAGAAATAAGAATAAATAGAAACGGGGCAGGAACACAAAGAAAAAGAAAAAGACAGCGAAAACGAAAACGAAAACGAAACGAAAGAAACGGGAAAAAGTAAATAATACCGGCCGCGCGTTCTCATTCCGGAATAAACTCGAGAGAAGAGGCGAGCAAGTTCCAGTAAAGCAACCACACCGCTGCCGTTATCATCTGCGCCAACGGCCAATTCAGGTGCCGCTGCCAATGTATCATAGTAGGTAACCACCGCTATTGTTGGCAGTGCTCCGCTTGAGGAAGATGTTGTTGTAGTTTGTCCGTTTGTGTCCTCGTTGTTGGTCGTTGTTGTCTCTTCGCCTGTTGCTGCCAAGTTTGTGCCTGCCAACCATCCCTATTTAATTTTTGTTGGTTTGTGTGAAACAAGCAGAAAAGAGGTCGAGAGAGGTGGCAGAGGCAGAGGCAGAGAGAGGGAGAGAGAGAGAGAGAGAGAGAGAGAAGAGGAAGGAAACAAAACCTGAATGTTAGTGAGGGTGACAGTTTTCAAGGGAGCAGGCTCGTTGGTGCTCACGATCAAGCGATAGCTATCCTCAAACGAGAAGAAGCCCTCACCAGCGGAGAGCTCCTGCTCCGCCTCCTCTCCCAACTTTGTCTCCGCAGAAGTGTGCGAGAGAGCGTGGTAAAGCTGCAGCAGCTCCTCGTCAGCATAGGCAAAGTAGACCGGGCATTTAAACTGCCGCGCGATCAGCTCTCTTTCCACCGCGGTCCATCGCTGCACCAGTTCCGAAGAAAGAGGAGAAGAGGAAGAAGGAAGAAGCACCAACAGCCCGCCAATGGAGGCGTCTGACGAAGAGGAAGAGGAGGATTCTTTGCTGCCACTCAAGCGGTCCAGATGAGAAAGTTTGAGCGCTTCAAGGGGCACCACGACCAACTTGCGGGCAATGTCCGAGGCCGTGAGGGTCGTCGCTTCCAAGCTGAGACTGGCCGCGCGGGAGCCGCCGTGAGCACCGCTGCCACCGCTGCCAGCAGTGTCGTACTGAATCATGCGATAGACCTCAAAGAGATGCACGCCCTCGCTGACCTCCAAAAGGGAGAGAAACAAAAGGCAAAAGGAAAAGAGTAGCAGCGAGGAGAGGCCGAGGAACCTTCTTGCTACCGTCTTTGCGGAGGTGAAGGAGGAAGAGGCGCTCACAGCCCCGTTATGCCGCGACACTGCCATCTTTATTTTTTATGATTTTTTTTTGTGTGTCGATCGAAAATCGAATTCGAATGAGTGCGCACACGCGACCCTCTCGTCTTTTGATCTCTCTCTCTCCCCTCTTTTTTCTCAGCGCTATCAAAAAAAAAAAAAAATATATTGTATGTCGACAGAAAACACCATGTCCACAAAAATAGCGACTTAAGGGCTTGATCTAACCTTAATCTACCTCAAGTGCTGACGTGGTACAGGGCGACCCATCGGGCTGCCCGGCGACCAATCGGAAGCCCTATCGTTCGTTGAATCAGCCGAATGCAATTCCATCGAAACGTTATACAGTACATTTTCCTAATCTCGTAACAAACTACCAAAGTAACGTAAACCCCAAAATATAAAAAATCAAAACCTACCAAACAAACCAAATCGCCGCAGGTTGCAGCAAACGGAACACGCGTGCTCGGTAATGGAAGAGGGGACAGCGGCGGCCGCGGGGCAGCTGGAGGAAGGGGAACCGCGGCCACCAATGGCCATTGGGGAAGAACGAGCCGCGCGCGAAGAGAATGAAAGCCAAGGGACGGAGCCGGGGCCAAAGTCGCCGCTCCACGGAAGGAAGTTCAGGTTCGATGAGGACGTGGCCTTCTCCCCTCGCACCAGAAGGGAGCTGCGCCGAGCGCTCACGGGCAAGCACTTTGTGCTGCCCACGAGCACCCGCCCGAGAAGAAACACCCTCTCGGGCACTGGACCCAGCGAGATAACCTCTGTCGCCTCCTCCAAGCTCAAAGAGGACTGCACCGCGGCGCTGGAGCCGTTGTTGAAGCAGAGCAGCAAGAAGAAGCCGCCCCCTGATCACACTTCTCGAAACTGCTATTTGTTTTTGTTCGTGGTGTTTGCGGTCTTCTCTTCCTTGATTATCCCTGAAAGTCTGCTAAACGGTTCTCTCTCTCTCTCTCTCTCTCTCTCTCCCCCTCTCCCTCTCTCACTTGCGTCTTTTCTCAAGTCGTTCTTTGCTGATCAAGGAATATTTCTCTGCTTCGCTTGTTCTCACTTCTCAATTCCCTCTTCTCTTCTCTTCTCTCTTCTCTGCTTTCACTCTTCGTACAGATAAAGCTTCACCGAACCAACTCACCTGCCCAAAACCAACAGCCCATTGGATCACCGAGCTCAAGAACAACCTCCTCTCTTCTCCTCTACAACCCAAAGCCAACAACAATCATTCCAACCTTCAAGCCCTCCTCGACGCCTTACAGACTCGAGAGGAATCCATGTCTCGTCCCTCATCCTCCTCCTCCGTCGCAAACAAACCTTTTACTCTTCTCTTCTCTTCCCGAGACGCCCCGTACATGTGGCACGTCGTGCAACAAATCGCTAAAGCACGTTTCCCCTCCACTTCTTTCTCCTCGGTTCCCCTTCTTCTCTCCCAACAACAAGAGCAAAAAGAAAAACAAGAAGACGGATGGGCGGTTCTTCTCAACGAAATGGGGCGAGAGGAGATCAGTCAAGCCCTTCAAAAGTGTCCTTATGCTCTCTTTGTGGTGGACGTTGACAACCTTTACACCAACACCAACAACAACAACAACACGACCACACCAAAGAGTCTAAACGAGATGGTGACAACATTGTTTGAGGGAGAAGATGTCGAAGAGGTAGAACAGCAGACCAAGAAGAAGACTATGGTGAAGAGAAAGAAGATGATGAGAGATGTTATCCTGGTGCTGTTGTCGAGCGTTGGGCAGGAGGAGTTGTCGATGGAAGGAGGAGAGAAGAAGGAGGAGATGGAGCGAGTGGTGAGAGTCGCCGCGGAGAGAGAATGGGGTCTTGCTGTTGTTCAAACGATAAGCCAAGTCATCATCCTATGAAGTAGGTTGCTATTCTCGTTTCTCCTCTCTCGCGTCTGTCTCATCTCTTGCTCTTCTCTTCTTTTGTAACAAATCAAAACAGGTTTTAAATATCTCTTTTTGTTATAAATATTATATACAAAAAAAAAAGTGAAGGAGGAGAGAACAAGCAAGACGAAGAAGAAGGAAGAAAGAGAAAGAAATCAAAAGATTAAGACTTGGCTGATGCGATGTATAAAACGATCAGCCCACTGTCCCTTCATAGCCTTCCTCACCACCATTTTCGCGTCCTCCTTCGCTTCTCCTTGGAGCTTCTGTTGTCCAAAGCGCGATAACAGCACAAAAATAGAGCGACTCGCATCGTGCATCTTCTCGTGGTTGTTCCATCCGTTTTGTTTTTCGTCCTGCATGATGGTTGGTAACGTATCGTCGAACAAAGCGCCCAAAAACTCTATCACTCTTGGATCTTCCTTGTTGCTGTAGTTATCAACGTCGATGACGAACAGCGCATAAGGGCATTGTTGAAGAACTTGCATGACCCGTTGGCTCATTTCCTCTCTGGTTGCTTGGTCCAGCAACACGAATCCCTCTCCTTCTTCTTTTCTTGCTTCTTTTTCTTGTTGTTGTTGTTGTTGATGTGCGGAAGAAGGAGACGAAAAGGAAGAAGAGGAAGATGGAAAACGAGCTTTAGCGATTTGATGAACGACGTGCCACATGAAAGGAGTATCGCTGCTGGAGAAGAGAAGGCTGAGAGGTTTGCCTGACGAAGAGGAGAACGAGGTAAAGCCATCTTTCATGCTTTCGCGGTGCATTACGTCGATGAGTTCTTGCAGGTTGTCTTTGCTGTTGTCATTGTGAGCAGATGAAGCAAGGAGCAGTTCTTCGAGAAGGTCAACCCACTGCGCATCGGGAATCGGGCATGCATACGGCCCCTTTTCTAGAGGCCTTGTTTTAAAAAAGCGAAATGAAAGGAGCAAAAGGAGAAGGAAGAAAGAAGAGAAGGAAGAAGGAAGAAAGAAAGAAGAAAGAAAGAAAGAAAGAAAGAAACGACAAGAAAGAAACGACAAGAAAGAAAGAAACGACAAGAAAGAAAGAAACGACAAGAAAGAAAGAAACGACAAGAAAGAAACGACAAGAAAGAAACGACAAGAAACGACAAGAAAGAAACGACAAGAAAGAAAGAAAGAAGGAAGGAAGAAGGAAGGAAGGAGAAAAGCGGACCTGTGGACTTTTGTTTCAGAACAACAAAAGCTGAAGCCATGAGCAAGGCAAGGCAGCAAATGATGATAACATTTGTTCTTCCGACACTCTTATTGGCTAAAGTCCCTTCTGGCATGCCACCTCTCTCCATCCTCGTCGTCGTTTTTGTTCCTTCGTCCTCCTCCCCCTGATTTTCATTTTGCTTCCGCCACAACAAGTCCTCTTGTTCTTCCATCTTAATCCCAAGGCTTTGTTTGCCCGATTCTTCTGTTATCGTCTTTGCCCCTCCACCTCCTCTCTCTCTGCTAGAACCTCTCTTCGCTTTGGAGCCAGAGGGCTCCGCCGTTGGGGTCGAGGAAGAAGACGGCGCAGCAAAGGTGTTGCTTCTTGGCCGTGATTTTCTTCTGGAGGTGAGGGATCTTCCCCCGTTGGCTCTTCTCCTTGGGGTTGGGGACAAAAAAAGGTCTTCGTCATCCATCGGTGGTTTCGTTTGTGGCAGCCGCTGCCCCCTTGGTCGCTCCGCGTTCTCTTTGCTCATTCGGCTTGCTTGTTGGTGCGGTTTTTCTTTCTTTCTTCGTTGTTGGGAAATCAAACAACCAATCAGCAATTAGTCTGAAAAATCAAACGACCAATACCTTTGAATTGTTAACAAGATCAAAAATCAAACGACCAATCCAATAATTTTGTCGACACCCAAGAAGAAAGTCACCAAGTTCACCCAAGAAGAAAGTCACCAAGTTCACCCAAGAAGAAAGTCACCAAGTTCACCCAAGAAGAAAGTCACCAGCTTCTTCCGTGAAACGCCGCAGCTGTTTTCTCTGTTCTCCCTTTGGTGGTAGGCTTCTTGGACGGTATTCTTCATTCTTCTCCCCCTAAACAAGGAAGGTTTTTTCTTTCTGTTCATCCTCTTTTTTTTCCAAGTTCACCACAAAGGCAGCATTTGCGAATACCAAAGGAGAAGCGAAGATGAGCGAACATCAAATTACTGCATTGCCGCAGGAGCTGCAATGCCACCTCATGTCGTTCTTGCCGACGGAGGCGCTGCTGTGGACCGTCAGCCTGGTCTCCAAGAGTTGGCACGAGATGGTGGGAAGGGGCCTCTCCCGCTTGGAACTGGCCCCGCTTCGTTGGAAGGTGGATGACCAGCGGCTGGTGCAAGTGGTTCGGCGTTGCCCCCACGTGACGCGCTTGGAGGTGTCTCGCTCGGATGACATCACGTTCCCGCAGCTACACAACGAAAGTCTGTTGATGACGAGTATGTTCTTCTTCTTGCTCTCTTCTTTCTTCTTTTTTTACTTCTTTCTTTGCGTTCTTGCTTTCTAGCTTTATTTATTCTTCTTCTCCATTCTCCATTCTCCATTCTTCTCTTCTACATTTCCCATTCTTCTGTCTTCTGTCTTCTGCCTTCTTTCTCTTTGTGCTCACTGCAACCTGTCTTCCAAATAGATGTTACTTCATCTGGTATAACGGCGATGGTGGATGCTCTGTTGCAGGGCAGAGCGCCAGAGCGAAAAGGAGAAGGAGAAGAAGAGGAGGATGAGGAGGACACAGGGAGCTCGTTGTTGGAGTTACGAGTATCTGGTTATAAACTGATCGATGACGAAGCTTTGGTTGCGCTCTCTCGTTTGTCTCAACTTCGCTTTCTCGACCTCACGTATGTCACCTATTCGCGTCTCTCTTGTCTTTTTCTTGGCTTTTCCTTCTTTCATGTTACTATGGAAGTGAACTAAAACGAACAGAATCCATCCATTAGGTTCTGTTTGGGAGTTGGAGATGAGGGATTGAGACATATCAGCAAGGGTTGCCGCCAGATGAGAGCCCTGTTGTTGAGCGGATGCAGCAAGGTGTCTGATGTTGGCTTGAAATACATAGCAGAGGGCCTTCCTAACTTGCGTATTTTGCACCTTTCCTATTGTTGGAAGGTATGCCTTCCTTCGTCTTCCTTTCACCTCTTCTCCCTGATAATATTCATTCTGTGTAACATTTTGTGGATGCAGATATCTGACGAAGGGGCCAAGCACATAAGTGCACTCTCCCAACTGAACGATCTTCAATTATTGGACCTTAGGTTTGTATTACCTGATTGCTGATTGTTTTTCCTCTCCTATTGCTCTTAATCCCTCTCTTTTGTGTTCCTGCTCTCTCCTCTCCCTCTCCAACAAGCGATGTAACGGATGAAGGAATTGAAGCTATTGCTGCTGGTTGTGGCCGACTCCATTCTTTGAATGTTGGCAAAACGGGAGACCTCGGCGATCGCTCTGTTGCGGCCATCTGTCGCTCTCTTTCAGCCTTGCAGAGGCTGAACTTGTCCGAGTCCTTTGTCACGGATGAAGGCCTCACGCTGCTTCGATCTTTGCCTCGACTCACCTCTCTGGACTTGAGGTACATATCTTTGATTTTGTTGATGAGTCTCTTTCTTTTTGTTATTTCTCAGCCTTCCTCCTTTCTTATACTCCATCTGATGATTCCTCGTTTACAGTAAATGCCATGTTATCTCAGACAACGGAGGTAAACTAACTGCTTCTCGCTTATTTCTTTTTTGGTTGTAACTGATGTGACCCTTATTTCTGGTCCAGTGCTGCCGCTGAAAGAACTTTCCACGTTGAAAGAGCTGAACTTGTATGGTTGCATGAAACTCAAGGCAGAGGGACAAAAGTTCTTCAACCAGTTCATGGGCTTGGGGCTGCATACCGTGTCAGTGCCAGACATCTACCGCTCCGTCGCCGACCAACAACTCCCTTCCCAACTTAACTAACAACGATTCTTGTGTTAGCATTGTGAAAGACTGTGCGCCTCCTCTTGTTTGTCTCTCCCTATCCCTCTCTTTTTTCTCCAGATGGCCCACAATCGTTTTCATGCTCCTCTCCTCTCCTCTCTCCTTCCTTTGCTCACTTCTCAAACAAAATAAAGAGGAAATGTTGTTGTTTGGAAGTTATGTCGGGAAGAACCATCCCCTTGGAAGAAAGAACCTTTTGAGAACCCACCTTCTTCCAAGAGAATGGAATGGCCAACCAGGAAGAACAGCCCTCCTCCTGCTCCCATCTTCTTCCCCCTCTTGTTGGCACCTGGCATTAACACATGTCCGCAAAAATATTATCAGGTCGACACGAAAAATTCAACTTAAAAAAAAGGCGGGAAAATGAACCGTTACATACCCGACTCTCATGCTATTTTGGTGAGATAGAGCGATAAGGGGAGGGGCAGACACTCAGCAAGCGAAACTCTCTCGTTCTCTCTTCTCGCTCTTTCTCCCCCTTTTTGGCAACCGACCAACGTGGGGTCTTATTATTTTTTTCTTCGGATCACCAAATCACCCAGAAAGAGAGAGGATTTAGAAAGGCAAGGCAAGCAAAAGCAAAAGAAAAAGAAATGACGGTGCTGCAAAGCAGTACCTTTGAAGAGCTTCTCAAGGAGGGCGTGATCACGCCGGACGACCCGCTCTTTGCGAAGGTCTTGACGGACACCAACGGGGACATCCTCAAGGAAGGCCACCTCTTCTTCAAGAAACGCAAGAGCAAGAAGGACGAGAAGAAAGTGGCCCACGGCAGGAGCTCCCTTCCTCCGCAGCCTTCTCCTCCGGACAAAGAGAAAGACAAAGAGAAAGAGGCTGCCGCGGAGGTTGGTGGCGGCGGAAAAGAAGAAGAGAAACAGTTGCAGAAGAACAGGAAGAAAAGCGGTTGGCAAAAGGCCTACGTGGTGCTCTACCCGAGCCACATGAGCGTCTCGATCTACGCCCCTCCGGCCCTGCACATGAAGAGCTCGTTCCTCATCCCTCTTAAAGCCGCTCGTTGCTTTCGCCCCAACCAAGAAAACAAAACGCCCAAAACCAACAACAACGAGTTACGCAAGCAAAACATCTTCGCCGTGCAAGTCTTTCGCTCGGGGCAAGTGCCTCCTCCTTCCTCGTCCTCCCCAGCCCAACAGAAGAGGAAGAAAGAGCAGGCCATCGCTGCTTGTCTCTCCCCGGCGATGATTGTGCATCCACATAAGAACAAGAACAAGAAGAAGGAAGACCTCTATTACTTTGCTCCGTGTGGCAACTCTCCGATGGAGGAGAGCGAGGCTTGGATGAGAGCCATTCAGAACCGAAACAAGAAGCACCTCTTCATCCCCGACAATGTCGTCACGACGGTGGTTAAGTGCTCGCGTCCCGTGCCTGGCCTCTTTCCTGCCTCTTCTTCGGCTTCTTCTTCCGCTCCTTCTACTCCTCTCCACCACAACCACAACAAGAAGAACAACAAGCAGGCAACCAAGGAACAAGCGACAGGATACAGGGCTCGAGGATCGCCTCTTGTTGTGGGCAAGACAGCAGCGGCAGTGAAGTCCCCCATTACTCTTAAACAACAGCCTCCTCGTCCTCATCCCCGCACTCCTCAGCCAAAGCAGCAACGACAACCACCAAAAGCATCTCCCATGAAACAAGGTCGTGGTGGTGCTACTCCTACTTCTGGAGCATTCACTCCACCTCCTGCTCCGTCTCGTCTTCTCCCGGCTCGCCCTTCTCCTACCACTACAGTGGTTAACAGCGTGGAGAAGCAGAAAAAGATGAAAGCCGTTGTGGGTGGTGCAGAAAGAGGCTTTCGTACTCCACCTCCGCATCGTCCAGCCCCACCTTCATTGATTCAGCAACTTGCAGCCGTAAGATCGCCGGCGAATGTTGCTTCTCCAACGACACCACCCACAACTTCTTCTCCAATGAACAGCAATCAACAGCACATGTCTGGAGGAAAGGGAAGAACGCGCACTGTGAAGGACCTGAACGAGTTTTGGAACAGTCCCAGTGCAGCGACTGGCAACTCTCCTCTTATTCTTGAGAGCACTCTCCGTCGCTTGGCCGCTCCTGATCTCTCTCCCAAAAAGTAAGTCTTCTTCGTTCCATGGCCTTACCTTCTGAGTTGCTCATTCTAAGCCGTTCTTTTCTTCTTCAAAAAAAAGGACTTGCAAAAGAAAGATATCTTTTTCCCAGGTAGTGCATCCCGGCGAACCTGCCTATGACCAAAATGAAGGTCCGTTCTTCCTCTCTCGCTCTCTCTCTCTCTCTCTCTCTCTCTCCCTCTCGCTCGCTCTCTCTCTCTCTCTCTCTCTCGCTCTCTCTCTCCTCTCATCTGTGCTTTTGTTCCTCTTTGCAGATGATTGGAATGAGAAGTATCAGCAACTGGTTTCGGACTTGAGACAAGTCGAGAAAGAGGTCCAAGAGAAACTAGGCAAAAACAACAACAAAGGCAACAACAAAGGCAAAGAACTTCAAACGCATGAAGACTCGGCGACAACAAAGCAGCAAGAGATTGTTTTGAAGCGAGCTGTGAAAGAGAAGCAGATTGCTCTCTTCAAGTTCCTCAACAAGTTTTTAGATGCAGCAAAGTATGTTAGCAAGACAATAGTGGATGAGATTCACTTATTGCCCTCACTGAAGACCTTTGCTCCGATGGAAGGCGAATTGTACAGTCATCACGGCCTCTTTGTGTTTATTAGCGGAGCTCTTTGCGAGTGCAGAAAAGATGAAATGGATGCCATGAAACTTGCTGCTCAGGTTTGTTATCACCATACTCTATTTCTTCCCCTGGTATTCTTCCTTCCTTAGTTGTCGTTGTTGTTGACTTGATCTTTTCTCCGTTTGCAAATAAACAAAAGGAGCTGAAGGGTAACATGGCGTTTCAACGAGCAGCTGCATCAGGACTACACACGGCGTTGACATGTATAGTGGACTATAAAGGCTTCCGCGTGGTCGTAATGGCGGTGTTGCCTAGTCTCTCCCAGCAGACTTTGGTCTATGGCCAACTCTCTGAGACGCAGTTCAAGGACGATCATCCACTCGTGAGAGAAAAGTTGGAAGAAGTCGGCAAAACGATTCCTTTGATGCCTCGTATCCTTTTTCCTCTTTCTTTCTTGCTCTCATTTCTTGTTCTTTTTTTCTTTTCTTCCTTGACTTTGAACGTACAAGATACCATTTACTATAGCGAAGGCAAAATCCTGAAAATAGCAACATCATCCTTCATCACAGTTCATCAAAGCAAAGAGGACAATAGATTCTACGTACTCAACTTGGCTCGCTTGTTTCCACCCGATCCTTCCCTCGCTCTTCGCTCTTCAACTGCTTCCTCCACTTCCTCTCCTTCAACCCACAAGCTTCCTGTTCCTCCTCTGTCTTGCCCTCCTTCATCAGCTTCTGCTTCTTCCTCAGAAGCGCGTCTCTCCTTATCCTGTTTTCCTGCTCTCTCTAACGCTGCTCCACGCTCCACATTCTCATCTTCATTCTCTTCCTCTGTTGATATCGCGTCTTCTCAACAACTCGCCTTCTTTCGTCCTGAATTTCTTCTCTCTCGACATATTCAACAAACAGAACGAGAACCTTGCTTCGTTCCTCTTTCAGCGGATGCCTTTCAAGAGAAAGAAATCGGCGGCTTTCGCGGGGCTTTAGGAGACGAGAAGAAAGTGGACATCATAATGGAGTACCAAAAGCATCAGGAGCGCATCGTTCAGGCTTCGACCTACTTGAAGGAAACTGTCATTCCAGCCTTCGTGGCTAAGCTCTGTTCGTTGGAGATCATTCCGACCAGCAGCGAGACCTTTACGCAACAACTTCATGAGTGCGGCATCAACGTTCGCTATCTTCCTCTTCTGGCCACTCACCCGATGTTGTCTCCTTCGGTTGCGTCGACTTTGTTTACTTCTTCTTCCTCATCGACTTTGTCTTTTGCGAGTTGCGATCCGTTTTTGCATGTTAGACAGTTTTTGGTGGTGGAAATGGTGGCTCGAACCTGCAAACACATCCTGAAGCAAAAGTGGAGGCAAGTCATTCGCAGGAGCAAATACGAAAGCTTGCAGTCTTCTGCCCTTGCCTCTCTTCCTTCGGAGCAACATCAACACCCGGTTTTGATGAAAAAGAACGAGGAAGGAAAGGCAGATGCGACAACGAACAACAGAGAAAGAAAGGCTCGAGTGGCGATTGCGGGAGTGGAGAAGGAGCTGCAGTGGACCACCGTCAAGTACTTCAACCTGGTATTGGGGCGTGGCAAAGAGAGCCAGAACTATTGGACCCAGACGTTGAGACTGGAGGTTAAGGACAAGTTCCACTTCGACCTGCTTCTTGCACGCATAGGTTTGTATTTGTTTGTTTGTTGTTTTTGGGAGAAAAGGAAAGGAAGAGAAAGGAATAAGCAAGAAGAAACACAGAACTGACTATCTTCATGCATTAAACAAGGTGGGCAAGGAGAAAATAAAACGTTGGCGATGATGGTGCCTCCTCTCAACGTGATCCGAATGCTATTCCTTAGCATGCAGCATCACTGCGGCGTTGATTTTGAAGACGATCCTACCTATCCTTTCGATACGGCCAACCACAACCCCATTCCCTTTCACAAGTTCCGCAAGTTTCGAGCTGGCCTCTCATACAACACTCCTATGCCTTCACTTCCTTCTTCCTCCTCCTCCAACAAAAAAGATGAGATAGAGGAAGAGGATGAAATGGAAACACGAACGCATCAGTTAGCATTGCATGCCGCAGCAGAAGGTCTTCTCAACGACAAAGCAGCTCGTTTGCTCACTCGTCTGGCCGCTCTTCATCTTAAACGACGCCACAGCAATTCAACGAACGCAGAGGAGCATGCCCTTCAATGCGGCGCGGCTGCTTTGGGCGTTGTCAGAAAAGTGTTTTGCGCGGAGACCTCCAACGTATATCGCCTTTTGATGAGGACGTTCTACTTCAAGTCGCTGCGTGAGCAAAAGCAGTTGTGGAGGGAGGTCTTGCTCTGCTATGAGAATTGCAAGTTGGTGGTGGAGTGGCATTTGGGAGCGAGGTCACCTTTGTTGCTGGCTGCTCACGTATGCCTGGCCGATTTGTACGTTTCTTTCTTTGTTGCTTTCTTGTCGTTTCTTTCTTTCTTTCTTTCTTTCTTGTTGTTTCTTCTTTTTTTTTCTTGTCGTTTCTTTCTTGCTTTCTTTTGTTCTTGTGTGAAGAAAAAAATGCTGACATTAGTTTTTCTGTTTACACAATAAAGGTATAGAGAAGATAAACAGTATAAAAAGGCAGCACAGTATTACAAAGAAGCGTTGACCCTCTCAGAGCTCATCTTTGGAGAGTTGCACCCGCTGACAGCGCCTTACTTGCAAGCCCTGGCGCAGGTCTATCAACAAATGGACGATCCCGCTCTCCACGACCAAGCGGAGCTGTATCTGTTCAAGGCCCAACAGGCGAGTGATACGCTGTCCTCGTCTTTTGCTGCTCTTCTTGCCTTGTAAGTGGAGAAGACCCCAAAAAAAAAACTATAAAGCACTATTTTTTATTATGGAACGAATCGACACATTCCATATAAAGATAAATTTCATTAAAATGGCGATTGCTGATTGGACGGAAATAATAATTAATACATATCTGATCAACCAGGAAAAAGGAAACAGCACGAAAATTCTCGTGCGAGCGGAGACACGAGGAAGAGGGAGGAAGAAGCTCTGCTGCTTTCTTTGGGAGTTTCTGTTGCTCGGTCTCCATTTTATCTTGTTGGCAAAAACGTGTGCAAAAATGTATGGCACAAAGAGATGTGCTATGTACTTTTGCACCACTGCATTACTCGCAACCCTCTTTGCAAACAACGGTTTTTGTTCACTCTTTCTCTCATTTTCTTTCGGTCTTTTTTATTTTTAACTTTCTTTATTTTTCCACAAAATAGTTGGAGCGTTTCAAGCCGGAGATGGAGACGACTTCATAGAGAACTTGCATTCTCTACCGCGTTACAACCTCAAATTCGAAAAGGTCTCCAACGACTTTGACCTTGAGTCCGGCGATTACATTCAAGTTTGTACTCCTTACCTCCTTGCTTTCCCTCTTTTTCTTCTTTTAAACTGACTGTTCTCTTCCTTTTTGTTGCCACCAAATGAAACCACTCAGTCAATGGTATCACTATCATTACCGGGTATTATTGTAACGCTATTGGTCTTTATCGGTTTAGTGGCTTATCTGTTCACGTTCAGTTGGTGTCACTGCATTCGTTGCTGTCGGTGTTGTCCTTGCTCTCCCAAACGACGACAAACGAACACCTATGAAGACGAATACGTTGTCTATTTGGATGAGGATGACGATGAAGAAGAAGAGGATGATGACAGAATGTTGATACAGAAGAAATTGAAGAAGAAGCCAAAGAAGAACAAGAACAGAAGAAGAAGAATATTAGAGCAGTTGAGAGGCTTTAAGGGTCAGCAGAAGCAAGGAAGAATGGAGGCGGAGCGAGTGGACGAGGAGGTCGTCGTGTTTAGCAGATGTCCATGCGTGAAAAACAGAGGACCTTTCTTCTGCCAACAAACATCTGTTCTTGTGCTTACTGCGGTTGCTGTGTAAGGGCTCTCTTTCCTTCTTCTTCTTCTCTGTTCATTGCTCGCTTCTTTATTTCTCACATTCATTTCTACTAGTCTGTTATCGTTTTCCGCCTTCGTTGTGATTATGGTATCCCATGCTGATGTTAGAGTCGCTTATGATCCTGTCTACAACGTTAAATGTACCTCTTCATTCCTTTCTTTCTTGTTTCTCTATTTCTTTCACTGGGATCTAACATCTCTCCGCTCTCTCTCTCTCTCTCTCTCTCTCTCTTTGTTATAGCACAATTAGGACAAGTGTACAAAGCATCGGAGGAAATGGCAGCTGCCGAAAAGCAGTTGACAGATGAATCCCAAATGGTCGCGACATTGTTTAGCGGCATCAGTGACGAAGCTCAAAGGCATGGCTTTCAATTACGGTCTCTCTATTATGCCATTCGACGAAACGTCCCAAACCACCGTACGTTACTGTCCTTTTGTCCTTCTCCCTGTCTCTGTCTCTCTCTTCGCGTGACAACAAAAACTAAAACAAAGAAAAATAACAAAGAGTTGGAACAGATGAGAACAATGTGGAGCGGTTAGGCAACAAGCGAAGTGGCTCCAAAAATAGGGTTTTTCAAGCAACAACTCATTTCTTTTGGACCCTTTTTCGAACACTTTGCCAAAAAGATGCCATCGGTTTGTTGCGTTGCTTCTTGCTGTTTGTTTTTATTTGTTTGTTTTTGATAACAGAATGTTAACCAAGTCTTTTTTCCTCTATAGGTTATCAAACAATATCATGTTGTGGATGATAAAATAACGTTATCTGCCATTCTTGACAAAACCGAATTGGAAAAGTCGCTTTACATGATGAAAAACTTTTCAAGTCCACCCGGACAAAGTACTTTTCTTTCCTTCCTCTTCTTTCTTTCTTTCTTTCTTTTGGTTTCTCATACTTACCATCACTTTGTTCTTCAGACCGTCTTAAAAAACTGGTCAGCTTTCTCTCCGACACACGAAAAGACATTCTAGATAAGCTCTTAGCTTTGGAAACAACTCTTATGGACAATGTATTGAACGGAGAGAACAACCTGAGTGAGCGCATCCTCGAGCTCGCCTCCGATATACGCTCCAACTACCTCTCCGAGGGCAAGCCCATTGCCGCTATCTCCAAATGTGGGCCTTTGCTCCAAAAATTGGAGAAATACAAGCAAAAGGGCCGGTTGACTCCTTCGCTCGTTGAAGCTATGGACGCTCTTAACGCGACGTTTGGTCAAAGTGTAACGCCGTTGCCGAAATCGTTGGAACGGTTCTTGGACAACCTCATCGACGCTTTCCCTTCTTCATACGTCTCCTCTTCGGATTCTTCGACGTCATCCTCAGATTCATCGTTTGCAGGCTCCTCCTCTTCTTCGTCTTCTTCATCATCATCCTCTTCTTCCTCATCTTCTGATTATTCTTCCGAAGACGGACCTGAAGACCAAGGTTTCGTTCACGTGTTCAACACCGATGCAACAGTGCTGTTAAGTATAGCAGCGATGCTTCATGTTCCGGATTCTTTTGGAGATGTGTTGAACCAACTGGTTCTTCAAGTCGCTGACCTGAAACAACAAAGCGATGAGTTGCAGGAGACAGCTGATGACGTTTACGAGTACGTCGAATTGATGGAGAAGATAACAGATGGCGCCGAAGGTGGAAGGTATAGTGTTTCTTTCTTCTTTCTTTTCTCGGTGTCATACACATTTAAGAATCGATTCACTTTATGTGTGCAGACTGGGTTACTTTACGCTTGCTTTGTTGTTGGCGATCGTCACGTTTGTAACGGCGACATTCCTCTTTAAATATCCGTTGATCTTCCAAGGGTTCCTATTCTTCTTTGCTTCTTTGCTTCTTTCTTCTTTGCTTCAAAAGCTAAGGCCTTTTTCTATAGAATTATATGGTTGTCTTTTATCGGTCTCTTCTTTTGCTGTTTGGAGGTATCTCTCCTCTTTCCGGTTTCCGTGATGACGGCCGATCTCTGCGTGGACATGGACGACGTCATCATAGAAGGAGTCAACACCGACAAGCCTTATCTTCCATATTATCTGCTATGTAAGGACGTGACTGCCAACCCCTTCCAAGTGAGCATTGACGAAGCAGCGGGAAGCGTTGCGATGCTCTCCGAAGGCGTTAAAGACGTTGGCCAAATCAACTTCATTCCTTCATTGAAGGTAATGCTCCAAAGTTTCATATTCTTCGTTTCCCTCTTTCTTTCTGTCTTTCTTTCTTTGGGTAGCTTACTCCCTTTGTTTTGGACGCGAACAGGAAACGTGGCTTTCGATGTCCAAGGACGTCAACATGACCGAGGATGCTCTTGCGCGACTAACCCGATACACCCAATGTACCGCCATTCACCGAGACTATAACCAAGTGAAGCATGAGATCTGCCACGACATTCTGTACGATTTCTCTCTCTCTCTCTCTCTCTCTCTCTCGCTCTCTCTCTCTCTCTCTCGTTCTCTCCGTTCCACGTTGTTTATCGCATTTGCTCTTCTCTCTTTCGTTGACTGGATCTTCAACTTTAGGGACAGCATTGTTGTGCTGATGATAATAAGAGCCATCCAAACTTTCTTCTATGCAGCAACAGTTGCAGTCGGGGTGTTTGTATTGTGGAGAGCATGGAAGAGAGCTACTGCCGCTCGTCCACCATCTATCACCATCCAACTATCAAATGTGGTGGAGATGTCTGACTATACGTCTTCTCTTTCTTCATCTTCACCATCTTTCTATACTAGCAGTAATGATTTGGATGAGCCACTTCTTCAAGAATGAATATAATAAACAAAATAATAATAATTTTTAACAAAGCAGAGAGAAAAAACGACATGGAATATTAATACCACAAACTTGTCCACAACGTTGCACCACCGTTTGTTTTAGGATGAAGAAGAAGAGGAAGAGGAAGAGGACGAGGACGAAGAGGCAGATGACGAAGAGGAACCACGAAGGGGAGGACGCATTGCACGACACTTAAATCCATGTACATTTGCTCCACAATCACTATTTGCAAATAATTTAGCAAAACAGAGGGAAAAAAGGGAACGAAGAACAAACCAGAAAAACTTGGTGTTGCGAGCGGGTTTCGGTTGAGAGAGAAGATGGCCCTTGTGGCAAACACGAGCGCAGACCTTACAGCAGCCCTCATTGCCAGCCAAGTTGCAGGTGTAGCAATGATACCACTCTTGCTCTGCAAAGTGAGGACCTGTTACAGCGTAAGTGCACACGTTGGCTTCTATCGCGCGTTCTACTCTTGGATCGACATCTGAAGCTATTGTTACAGAGAGAAGTAGAAGAAGTGAGAAGTGAGAAGTGAGAAGCGAGGAAGCAGAGAACTAGAAAAAAAAAGAGAAAAGAGCAAGCACGAACGAGGTCCATAAACTTGAGCAATCTTTTGCTTTTGTTCTAGAGTTAGAGGCGCATCAATGTCGCTGTCGCTTTCGTGTTCCAACAACCATTCCATTGCAACCTGCACGTTCATTCTTTAACATCAAGAGAGAATAAAAGGTAAGTGTTAAAAATAAAGAAAAAACATAGAATGAACAAAGTGAAAGAATGACAAACCCGCACAACAGAAGAGCCTTCTCTACTCTGTTACGTGGAAAACCCATCTCACACAATTGCGTTACAGCCTCTTCACTAACTTTTGGGAGAGCAGGTTCGTTCGTTGCTGTCTGTTGTTGTGGTTGTAAAGGTCTGCTCACAGCGGCTGTTTGCTCTTGTGATTGCTGTTGCTGTTGAGTAGAGGTCGAGGAAGATGAAGAAGATGGTGGAGGAGACCCAACAGCAGAAGTAAAGGAGCGAAGCATTTGTTCGAATTGGGCTGGCAGCAATGGAATGGTACCGCCAGGAGAGGCAACTGGCATGTGGGCTGTTCCTTGGGAAGATGGAGACAGAGGAACAGATAAACGAGCAGAGGAAGAGGAGGAGGGGGAGGAAGGAATGGCCATAGGAGCAGATGAAGTGGGGGCAGAAGAAGAAGTTGAGGAAGAAGAAGCCGGTTGAACGGCTGACTCGAGAAACGCAGCAAGAGCCTCCTCAAGATTACTAATGGGAGGTCTACTTGTGGGTGTTGTTGCTGCTGGGGCCTGTTGTTCTCCTCGTCGTAAAGAGGAAGATAAAGCACTAACAGCGGTCGGTTGTGGAGAAGAACGTACTTCTGTTGTTGAAGCAGGTCTTGAAGAAGAAGGTTGTTGTTGCTGCTGCTGTTGTTGAAGCAATAAAGAAAGAGCATCCAGTATGTTGCCTTGCTGGCCGGAGGCTATGGCTGCGGCCGCTCCAACTGGTGTCGTTGGTGTCGTTGGAGTGGTTGGGGTTGGAGCGGGCGTCGTTGGTTGTGTTGTATCCTGGTTTATTGTTTGTAAAATATAAACGTTAGTTGGAGAAAGGAGGGAAAAGAGAGGAGAGAGGAGAGAGGAGAGAGGAGGGAAAAGAGAGGAGAGAGGAGGGAAAAGAGAGGAGAGAGAGAGAGAGAGAGAGAGAGAGAGAGGGAGAGGAAGAAAAGAGAGCGAGAGGAGGGAGAAAAGAGAGAAGCGGAGAAGAAAGAGAATAACATGCAGAGGAGAGAAGAAAGAAGAGCCAACAGGAAAGAGACAGAGAGAGAGAGAGAGAGAGAGAGAGTAGAGAAGAGAGAGCGAGAGAAGTCCAAAGGGATAACGTACTTCACCGAAAGCTGGCGTTAACGCTAGGAACGGAGCCTCAAAGGGGAGTTCCATCTTTTTGGGGTCCACCAACTGTTGGAAAAAAAAATAAGATAAAAGAAAGAGAAGACAACAAACAATCAGAGCGTCTCTTTCTCAAATCTATGGGGAACAAAAAATACGAACCGGTAACAACAGAATAAGATGAGCGTTCTCGTGGATGGAGTGGTGAGAAAGGGAGGTCTCGTCGGACAAAGGCTTCCCGTTGTACACGAGCTTAGCTTCTGGGGTGAGCCGCACATTTCGAACATGCTCAATCCTTTTCTTTACCGCTTGTACCTTTTAATTTTTTATTTAAATTTTATTACTTCAATTGTTTTTTTTTTAAAAAAAAAGGAAGAAAAGAACGAACCTGTTCATCTTGCTCCACATCCAAAGGGAAACGCCCGTCTTTAATCGTCTTCACCCAAACCCTCATCTTCCTCTTTGGTTTTTCACTTCTTTTTTTTATTTTGCACGCTTATTACCATGTCGACATGAGACTTAGGCTGCACCTTCGCTGCAAAAATTCTAGTGAAAAGCAGCAGCTTTGCTGTTCAAATTTATTCGTGACGACATGGAAATTCTCATCGGGACGACTCGAAAATTTTTGATTGACGAAAAAGTGTCTCTTCGTGAAAGAAAAACAAAATATGTAATGGGTGACTCGTCCTTCTTCTAACTTTGAAGCGTCATGGAACGTCCATCCATCCATCCATTCTTTGGGTGTGGCTCGTAAGAATAAATGGAGCTGTTCGTTGGAGCTCGTAAGGGCTATAACGACACAGATACTCTCTTCTCAAACGACGCGTCAACACACAAAAGAAAAAGAAAAATGGGGAACCATTGCGCGCAACATCTCTCCATCGAGGAGCAATCGGGCCACCACAGCGACAACTGCATCAGGATCCGCTTCGACGGCCACGATCCTTCTTGTCCGTATCTTCTCTATGAAGGCGAGTACAAAGAGGTCCGCCCCAAACAAATCATCGCCCATCCGGTCTTCTCGTTCTTCCAACAAAACGACAGAGGAAGAAGAAGCGGCATCGAAGAGCGTCGATCGAAAAAGAACACCGCTTCTTCTGCTTCTTCGTCCTCCGACCACGGCGACGACAATAGACAGCTAGCGGTGGTGTTGCATGGCAAAGGCACGATGGTTTGGAAGAACGGAGACGAGTATCAAGGCCAATGGAAGCGCAACCAAAGGCACGGCAGCGGCAGCATGACCTGGTGGTGCAGTTCTTCTTCTT
Source organism: Balamuthia mandrillaris (assembly GCA_031835245.1). Lineage (NCBI taxonomy): Eukaryota > Discosea > Longamoebia > Balamuthiidae > Balamuthia > Balamuthia mandrillaris. Next base: position 186,918 of record JAVKOQ010000051.1, on the reverse strand, counting down.
TCCTGTCTGCTTCTCCAGTTCCTTCTGGTGAAAGGAAGGAGAAGAAGAAGGACGAAGAGGGAAGAGAGAAGCAAAGCTATGAAGGTCAATGGAAGAAGGATCAGAGGCACGGCCATGGGAAGATGATGTGGAGCGATGGCTCAAAGTACTTTGGAGAGTGGAGGAACGATGAGCAGCACGGCGTTGGTGTCTTCCTCTATCCGAATGGCCAGAAGTGGGTCGGCGCGTGGAAGAATGGTGAGAGAGTTGTTGACAGGGGTTGCTCTTCTTCATGTTTTGATCAGACGAAGAAGCATAGAAGGAGCAGGAAAGGAGGAGAAGAGGTAGAGTGGGAGAATGATGCAGAGTATGAGTATGTGGTGCAAGTGGTGTCTTCTAGTTTTGGCGGTTTAATCTAAGAAGTCGAAAGAAGAGCAAGAGCAAGAGCAAGAGCAAGAGCAAGAGCAAGAGCAAGAGCAAGAGAGAGAGAGAGAGAGAGAGAGAGGGGAGGCAAATGAAGCTAAAAAACAAATTGTAAATAAATGTCTTCGACGAACGAGTCTATTTTGAGGAAAATGGTTAGAAAAAAGTCACGAAAGAAAAAGCAAGTTTAAACAGAATAAAATGAATACATAATGCTTACGACCGAAGGAAAGTTGCTCATCATGTTGAGAAACTTGCCATGGAAAGAAGAAGTATTTGAAGCTTTTGAAAAAGGACGTGCAGTCCTTACTCATCGTTTTCTTCTTCACTTTCCGACGAAGAGGATTCTCCTTCAGCTGAACTGTCTCCTTTAGCATCTTCCTTGTTATCTCCTTCATCATTTTCTCCATCTTTCTTCGTGTCTTTCTTCTCTTCGTCCGACTCTTTCTCTTCGCTTTCTCCTTCTTTGTCTTTCTGCTTATCCTTATTCTTCTTTGTGTCTTTTACTTCCGGTTCTTCGCCTTCACCAGAAGAGGAAGATGATGACTCATTCTCTTCGTCCTCCTTTGCATTCTTATTCTTCTTCTGTGTCGCCGAGGAAGGTCCTCCCTTGCCTCCACCTTTCTTCCGTGTCTTTGGGGAGTCATCCACGATCTTCAAAGCTGAATCTAGTTCGCCAAATCGTTTCTATATTGAAAGGAAGAAGGAGAGGAAGGAGAAGAAGAAGAAGAAGAAGAAGAAGAAGAAGAAGAACAAGAAGAACAAGAAGAAGAAGAAGAAGAACAAGAAGAACAAGAAGAAGAAGAAGAAGAAGAAGAAGAAGAACAAGAAGAAGAAAAAGAAGGAGAAATAGAAGATATAGAAGAAATAGAAAATAAGCATAGAGACAGATTACAAGGAACTATAAACAGAGAGAACAGAGAAGAGAGGACGAAAAGTTAAACCTCGAATTCTTGCTGAAAGATGATAACGGTAGGCTTATCAAAGTTCGTAAAACGGACAAGGCGCAGCTTACTCTTTGGAAATTCCTTCATGTTTGAGAAAAAAAAATCATAGGAATTAGTTACCCAGAGAACAAAGTATAACATCTTCTAAACAGAGAGGATGAGAGGATCCAACGTTAAAAAAGTCGATGGTAGTTTGGAACATCAACTCTGCACAAAGCGGCTTTGGAAAACTAAAGTTAAAACCATAGTTAGCAACAAACGCTGAGAAGAAAAAGAAGACGACACAAACCCAAAGATGCCACTGCCAATGGCGGGCATGGCGATGGACTCCATCTTCCTCTTATGCGCCAACAACAAGCTGTTCTTAACGGACGCGACCAGTTCCTCCGGCTCTCCCTTCTTGCCGCCCGACCAGATGGGTCCTACCGCGTGGATGACGTACTTGCAGTACAGCCAGCCAGAGTGAGTGAGGACGGCCTCGCCGGTGGGCACCTCCTTCTTGCGTTTGATGATCTTCTCGCTCTCTTTCATGATGACCGGTCCTCCCTTATGACGAATGGCTCCTGCCACACCTGTTGTTTGTTTATTATGGGTAAAAAACAAGTGTTAGACGGAGGAAAGAGGGGAGAAAGAAGAGAACGAAAGAAAAGAGAGAAGAAAGAACGCAGGAAAAGAAGAAAGAGAAGAAAGAGAAGAGAAAGAGAAGAACCAGAAGAAAGAAAAGAGAGCAGAAAGAATGCAGAAAAAGAAGGAGAAGAAAGAGAAGAAAGAGAAGAAAGCAAGAAAGAAGAAAGAGAAGAATGAGAAGAATGAGAAGATAGAGAAGAAAGAGAAGAGAAAGAGTAGAAAGAAGAAAAAGCGAAGAAGAATGCAGAGCGAAGAAGAAAAGAAGAAGAAAAGAGAGCAGACTACGAGAGAAAATAACCATCTGTCTTTTAAAAAAAACAAAAGGAAGAGGGAAGGGGAGGTAGGAAGGCTACCAGAGCCATGAGCCAAACGAGAGTTGGCGGCGTTGACGATGGCGACGGTGTCCTCCATGGTGATGTCGCCGTGCCGCAGCTCGATGGTCTGCCCGTGCTCATTCTGCCACTTGCCCGCGAACACGGTTTCCTTGCGTTCCGGATAGTCTTCCGGCCTTTTCGGCGCCCAGTAGAACCAATCAAACATTTTCTTGCTGCCTTTTTATTTATTTATTTGTCGTCAAACCCGCTGATGAATGAAATCGAAACATACATGAGATATCGCACGCAAATGATTATATTTTTTTTTTTGGCAAAAAAAAAAAAAAAAAAGGAAGAAGAGGAGAAGAAACAACGAACCGAAAGAAGCACGAGATTTAGAGGCGAGGCGAGGCGCGGCGCGGCGCGGTGGGGAGCAATGCTTTCTAGTTCTTTAAAAAAAAAAAAAGAGAGAGAAGAAAGACTTTCTTTCAATTTTTTTGTTTTAGCTGAAACCGATGCAAGTGTGCACAGGATGTGCAGCAAGGGACCAGGTTTTTTCGGGTCGTCATGGCTTTGTTCCCCTGCAGGGATGAGAATAAAAAAGAAAGAAAGAAACACCTTCTTGGTTTCTCACTCCACAGCCCCTCCTGGCTTGAAGGATGAAAAGAGGAGGATAAAAAGAAAGAAAGAAACACCTTCTTGGTTTCTCACTCCACAGCCCCTCCTGGCTTTTCTCTTATGGAGACGAAAACGAAAACAACAAAAAGACAGAGATAGGATAATATGAAAAGAGCCGACAAACAAGCGGAGGCCGCGCCTGGCTTGCCAACGATATATGACCTACCAGCGGAAATGCTGGCCGCCATCCTGTCCATGTTACCTTGTGGCATGGCCGCCGTGGCTGCCAGAACGTGCAAACGTTGGTTCTCTTGTTTTCCACAAGAAGGAGAAGAAGACAAGCGGCATTTTTTCACAGCTTCAACGGCTTGCGCCTCTGTAAACATGTTGAAATGGTCGCTGCGAAACGGCTACTTCGTGGACCAACGTTCCTGCGCCAAAGTCGCTGCTATGGGCAACCTCTTTACCTTGCAATGGCTCCGCTGCACGCAAGACTGCCCTTGGGACGGCCAAACCTGTGAACAAGCAGCCTTCCACGGCCATTTGCATGTGCTTCAGTGGGCTCTGGAACAGGGCTGTCCTTGGAGTCCTTGCGCTTTCGCCATGGCGGCCAGGCAGGGCCACTTGCAAGTGCTTCGCTGGGTACTTGCCAACCAGCGCGAACTTGATTGCAAGAGGTGGTGCCCAGATACGAATGCAGCGTTGGGAGGGCAGTGGGAGGTGCTGAAATGGCTTCACACGGAAGCGGGGTGTGCTTGGAGTGGGGCTAGGACCTGCAGTGCCATCGCAGCAGCAACGAACGGACATTTGGTGGTGCTGAAATGGGCGTGGGAGCAGGGTTGCCCTAGCAATGAGTGGGGTTTAACAGGAGCAGCCCACAGTGGCCATTTGTCAATCGTGAAATGGGCCTACGACAACGGCTGGCCAATGAGCGAAGAACTGCCTATGGTCGCATTGTTTAGCGGCCGCCGAAGGATAGTTCGCTGGCTCAAGGAGACACCAGCCGTCTGGCGGCATGTGAAGGACAAGCTGTGTGACACTGCCGCCGCCCGTGGCCAGCTACATATTCTGCGTTGGGCTCGCGAACAAGGTGAAGCTATCCCATGGTCAGCAACTACTTGTGCCAAAGCAGCCAGAGGAGGGCATTTGGCGGTGTTGAAATGGGCTCACCAGAACGGATGTGAATGGGACCAGCAGACGTGCATCGAGGCAACGAAGGCCGGCCATTTGGAAACACTGACGTGGGCAGTAGAGAACGGCTGTCCTTGTAACAGAGAAGCATGCATTGCTGCTGCTATGCAGCAGGGGCACAGCGATATAGTTGCGTGGATGTATCAATCCGGCTTCGTGTGCTGTTAGAGAGATTCGACAAACCGATGAACAGTTTTATTCTTATTGTGTAGCCAAGGTATGATGGTACTCCTTTCCAACGGCTCTTGCTGCAGCCGTTTTGTTTAGCATTGTAGTTTCATGCAAAAACTCCACTTTCACGCCCTCACCATTGTCATCTGGCGTAACGAAGCTTCGGGAAGAGAACACTCGCTCTCTATTCACCGTCGTGCCATTTACCGACTTGTAGACTTCGATCGTGGCCGCAAAACGAGAGGCTAACACCTTTGGCTGTTGTTGGTTGGCATGGTGCTCGAAGACCTCATCCCAAATGAGCGTCCTGCCATCCGCTGCCCAAAGCCACCTCGATCGGTCGTGCGCCAATGGATCAAATGTGGGCTCCACGTAGATGGACTCTTCCCAGGCAACGCCATCCAAAAGGAAGGGAGAAGGAGGGGGTTGCACCAGTATGATGGAGGAGTCTGCATAATCCGGCTTGGGTTGGTTTGGGTCAACGAACCAGCGGGAACGATTGTAGTGGCCACAGTCCAGTTGTTGGGAGATGAAAAGCGTGCCTCCCAACTCTGGATGCTCTGTTTTTGTTTTTCTTTCGTATTAAGCAGCAGCAGAAAGAGAGAGAGAGAGAGAGAGAGAGAGAGAAAAGTACTTGGAATGCTGGGAATGAATTCTTCCCAGCTGAGGGTGTTGTCGCAGGTCACATCAGCGAAAGTGTTTGCGGACGACCCTATCTTCGCATTATGAAGCAGTCTGTGTTGATGGACACAAACCACGGGCGACACCAGTTGTGCCGTCACCAGCAAAAGCATGAAACAAACTCTAGAGAAGCTCATTTCCGCAGTTTCTTTTCTTTCTTCGCAGCTTTTCTAGTTTTAAAAACAACTTTAGAAAACGAGGACTAAGATAGCCTACATTACATATTGTAAATGATAACAATGTAATGAATTAAGATCGAGAAACAGAGACAAAAGAGAAAGAGAGAGAGAGAGAGAACAAGAAATATCAACACTCTTTTCAATTCTTTACAAAAGATTACTGACAGACTGTTATTTTCTGCTTTTCTTATTGCTGCTCTTGCTTCCATCTCCGTTCTTGTTGCTTGTTTTCCTCCTCGTTTTCGCCAGTAGTTTTGTGGATGGCCGGAGCTACCCTAAAGGACAACGCATAGGTTGCACCAGGTGCTGTCCAGTCGATGTGAAAGCTGCCTGGCCGCATGCATTTTTGCACCAATTGCTCATAGGTCTCATCTTCAAAGTAAGACGACATTGTTGCAGACATTGAACGCATTTGAGGTAACTTTTCCCATCTATTTAAAAAGTCAGTTGAATGTAAGCAACAAACAAGAAGGGTGGAAGGGTTGAGGAAGAAAAAGAAAAGGGAAAGGGAAAGAGAAAGAGAAAGAAAAAGAAAGAAAAAGACGAGAGATAACGAGATAGGAAAGGAGAGCAAGCGCGAGAAGAGATACACAGAAGAAGCAGAAGAGCAATAACAACAAGAGACGAACAAGAGGAAGGTGGACATCCACAAATACAAGAAAGAAGAAGAGAAGAACAAGAACAAGAAGAGGAAATGAAGCAAAAGAATAATGAGGAGAAGCGAACCTAACAATGGCATTCCCCGATGTAGTGCATCGCAAACAATCGCCAAAGATGGCCCATGAAACCGCTGAAACATTTTTAACAGAGCCAATGAGCTTAAATATTCAATAACCAAGTCAACAAAACAAAGGGAGGACACCCAACCAGCAAGTCCTTTGTCTTCTAGTTCTTGTTGAAGGTCCATGGTGATAGTGCGATAGAAGGCTTCATCTTGTGGAGACACGAACAGAAAGCCTTTGTTGGCATAAAGATACGCGTTGTGATAGTACTGTGGCTTATTCAATAACCCATCCCTTCCTGTTACAACAAACAGAGAACTAAAGTCAGGCAACAACTGAAAGCAACAAAAAACAGCAAGAAGAGCACCTTGTTTTTGAGCTAGATGTAACAGCATGTCCAAGAACTATTGCAACTAGAGAGTAAGATATGGAATGAAGAGAAGAGCAGAGCACGCAAGAAACATGAAGAGAAGCGGAAGAGAGAAGAAGAACAAGAAGCAGAGAAGAGGTCGCACCGGGCGAGCAACACCAAGGCCAGGATGGTCCTGCCCAGGCAACCGAGGCCGCTCCTCTCGAAACTCTTGCACGGGATTCTGCATGGACAGCCACTCAATGACGCTGATCTTCAGCTCCACCTCCTTCAGCCGTCCTTCCATCCACTCACTACACTCTCTACAGGTCTCCCTCACATAAAGCTGTTTCACCTCTCCTTTGCTTTCAGCTTGCTCTCCTTCTCCTCCTCCTCCCACTTGTGGTGGAGGTGATGAAGGACGAGCAACAAAGTCACAGACTCGCATTTGCTGTCGTCGAACAAAGAGGGAGAGCAGGTGACGGTCGGTTGGCGTTGGGTTGTGCTTCAGCCGCTCATCCGTGACCAACAGGTGGTGCACAAACGGGTCGGAGGTGTCCAGCTGGAACTCGAGGTGGTCAAAGCCAGCCCCATGCAGCCGCGGCGTGATGCCAAACTGCTCAAAGGTCTCCATGACGAACTCTTTGGAGTAAACCCCAAGAAGGAGGGGCGGCCCTTTGTGACCCATCAGGGAGGAGGCCAGCAGGTCTTCCTCTGTCAAGCCCAAGCCATCGTCTTCGTGGTGGTGGTGGCCATCCTCTCCATCTTTCCAGCTGCTTGCCAAGTCTGGCCCAAAGTCTAACACGCCCTTGAGCGTCGGTTTGAAGGACCTCATCCTCGTGTTTTTTTTGGCTCACCAACGAAAACAAACAACGCCACTGCTAGAAACAGAGAGAGAGAGCGAGAGAGAGAGAGAGAGAAAGTGGGTGGTGGGGTGGTGGGTTGATGGTGACGATGTAACGCCTTGCCAAGGGGTCGCCACTCTCCCCTCGGAGGATTTTTTTTCCAAGTAGTTTTTTTTTGGTAGTACTTACTTTCGTGTCGTCATTACCAGAAGTGGCGTGTCGTCATGGTAGGTTGCACCACCTGTTGGTGGGAGAGGGCCCAGCAAAAGCGAAGCAGCGAAGAAAGAGAGAAGTTTTTTGGCTTACAAAAAAAGGAGAAGGAAGAGAAGGTTTGGCGCCGCCTTGGTTGGATGTTTACAGACCGCCTAAATCACTGGCACGAAAACGGTCGGGCATCGGAGAATAAATGAGGGCCTCGTTCTTGAGCGCTTCGATGGTGTCTCTGATCTGCGTGTCGGTGGCCATGGAGGACAAGGCCGCCGTTATGTTCTGTACTGATATGCCCTTTGGGTCTCGCTCCCCGCGAATCACCTCCAACACCGCTTGTCCCACCTCTGTTCCTACATGCCCACCGCCTCGTTGTTGTTGAGGAGCATAGCCACCACCACCACCAGTAGAATGTTGGAAGGGACCTCCCCATCCTCCGCCTCCACTGCTGCTTGTTGTTGTGGAAGAAGAGTGACCATGAGATACTACCGCTCCTGGTTGAGCATCCTGAAGAAAAGTAAGTCTTTGGAGAGAGAGAGAGAGAGAGAAGCGAAAAGCAAGACGATAGAACAGAGACATGTCCGGAACAAAGAGAAACGATACCAAGGGACCACGGGTGTTGTAGAGGTGGACGTAGATAGTGTCCAAGAGGTGGAACGTGATTTCGTTAAAGTCCTGGATGGGGTGAATCCTGAAGGCGGTGATACTCCTGGCTTGCAAGAAAGAACGCAGGTGACCTATCACCCGCACGTAAACTCCCTCTCTGTTGATTGAAGTTCAATGGAAGAGGGGGGGAAGATACGAATGAGCCGAGAGAAAAAGAGAGAAAGAAAAAGGGTGGGTACCTCCATTGAGCACGTTGTTCGGCCGCGTATTCGTTGTTCTCCTCCAAGTTGAGCCACATGCAAACGTAGATCTTTCCCGTGGAGTCGTCCAGCTGCAGTTCCACCTTCGTGGACTGCACAGAGACAGAAACGATCTGACCTACCACCGTAATCTTTGTTTCACAAGTAGTAAACGCCGTGTTAATGCCACAAAAACTAAAAGCAAAGCGAGAGAGAGAGAGAGAAGGCTCTATTTTACCTGATTGAGCTGTTTGCCATCGACAGTGAAGCTGTCATCAGGGTGTGCCTGGCGTGCGTTGTAGAGCTGCCTCACCGTGACAGGGGTGAAGGTAGGGACGTTGCTTCCGCCGCCCTTACCAGAGGGGCTGCTGGGGGAGTCTTGGTGTTCGCTGGGGTTGAAGCCCCCGCCACCGCCAGCAAAGCCGCTGGGACTGCTGTTGTAGTGGCCGCCGCCGCCGCCGCCATAGTTATCCTGTGGGGGTGTGCGCGGCGCGCTCGTCGTGTCAAACGTGGATTGATGTCCTCCTCCAATGCGACCACCAAATCCTTTCAAAAAAAAAAAAGAGGGGGGGGGAGAAGGGGGATTGAGAGAGCAAAGAAAAGCGATCAGGTTAGGGCCACACACAGTTGGAGAGTAGCAGATCAAAAATCTTGGTGGTGGTGGCCACAAACCTCCTCCACCTCTGTGAAAACCGCTCATGACGATGTGTGTCTGTGTGTTTCTTTTTCTTTTGGTGCTGCTGTTTGTTAGCCGTTTGGTTTGCTTTTGCGCTCCAATTGTTATTTGGGGGAGACAAAAGACTTTTTGGCGGGAACTTTTTAAAAGAAAAAATTTCGTTGCTGAAATATTTTTTCTTGGAAAAATTTAAGCTCCCTCCGTAGGTTCGACTCCTAAGGGTGAAGATTTTGTTTTTCCCTTTGAGAATGGACAAGTTTCGGTTTTCTTTGTCGGTGAAACGCAACAACGACCTCATGCAAACAGCATTTCCACAAAGTTATGGAGAAGGGCGTTGTCGCTTCGAGACTTCAACATTCGTTGGATTCTAAAGTCAGGAAACTTGAGTTGTGCTCTTGCCCAGGCCTTTCTTTGCACGCGTTTCCTAGTGTCATGGTACTCCTCTGCCTCCTCCTCCTCGATGTACTTGCTCTTCCATCGAAAGATCCGCCAGTACTGATCCAAGACCTCGTCGCGTAGGTAGTGGATTATGCTGGAGGAGTCCGCGGAGGATAGCATGTAGAATCTCGCCACCCTGTTCAAATTCGTTTCGTCGATGTCTGCTAAGGTGACGGTTCTCTTGCCCTTCTCCTCTTCTCGTTGCTGAGCAATCAGCAGTTTTAACATCGGATATGAAGCACGAAAGCTATAAAGATAATCTCCTGAGAAAAAGCGCGTCAATAATGAGAAAGAAGAGGAAGAGAGCGACCAAAGCAGAACAGAAGCAAGAAGGAGCGTTGAACCTTCAACCCAATCCAGTTTGCCAAAGATTTGTGGCTCAGCAGAGCTAAAGTCCGGTTCAGGAAGGCTCATTGTCGAAAAAGCCATGGAGGGCCATTCATCTTCAGGACCGGGATAGCCCACAGGGTAGAAACCTTGCTTCCTGTGAATGACTTCGAAATGGAGGAACCGATGTTGCGGATAGAGCGTGGTGTTGAGGGAGTTTGCGCTTTCTTCTAATGCGTTCCCCGTAAATCGCTCCAGCATCTCACGCTCACATCTACACCATTCGAGGACGTGGCATTGCCCCAGTTCGTCTGAGAACTGAGAGAAAAAGAAGAAGACAGGTAAACGGAACCACAAGCAGGGAAGAAACGACAAGAAAGAAACAGAAAGAAAGAAGACTGCAAGATAAAAAGACAAGAGGGCAGATAAAGAGGGAATGCGAACCATAACTTTGCCAGAGTCGGCTCCTATCTCATCAACAAGTTGGAGACCAGGTCTGTGGAAAAGTTGGCACGTTGAGCAAACAGTATCAAAAAGAAGGAGTGCCATACCTGAGAAAATCGGGGAACGGGTATGAGAAAAGCCTGTTGGGCGGCTGATATAGCTCCATGATGCGAAGCGCAGGGAGCTCGCCGGGCTCCTCTGCAAAGTCTTCTTCAATGGTGCGTCCAACGATGGAATCCTTGTGGATACGTATGTAGTTTCTGTAGCCCTCACCCTCCGTAAGCCAACGTTTGATGAACAGGTCCAACGAAGAACCTTTTGGGTCTTTTTTAAAATAACAACATTGGGGTTAGACAACGATCCATTTGACTAAACAATAAACTAAAACTAAACAAAGTAGGACCAACGCAGCATACCCTTGTGATACTTCCAACTCAACGCAAGTAGATAACACGCCACCACGCTGCACCCTCCTATCCACGCACCTCTCTTCCACGACCCATTGCGCAACACCCCTGCCACCACAGTAACCGTCCCTGTCCACCACCCACTTTGTCGCCGCATTCTCTCGCTCTCTCGCTCGCTCTCTCTCTCTCTCTCTCTCTCTCTCTCTCTCTCTCTCTCTCTCTCTCTCTCTCTCTCTCGTTTGCTTGTTTGCTGAACGGTCGTCGCTTTGTTTATCGGTGAGTCAACGATTATCCAGATAATTTCCAATGATTCATAATTCATCGCAATAAAAAACGGGCTCGTTGGATCTTTTGTACTGCAGATAGTGCCCTTGCAGGATGCTCTCCACGGCGCTTCCGTTGCCGCGTTTGGAGCTCCACTCGTTCTTGGCGTTCAGGCTGGGGCTCAGGACCTGCTCTCCCCAACCGCCCAAAGGGTCTTGCGTTGCGGTTGTCATCCAAGGTGAGGAGTAGCTGCTCGATTCAGAGAGCTCTTCCTACTTGAGCTTTTGCGCAACGCCATCCACACACGCGATGAACACATTGTGCAAGTTTGCTCCTGTCACTGTTGTTATTGTAGTGTTGTGGTTAGTGGCATTTCCAGAGAGCGAGAAAGTTAACCTAAAATAAAAGAGAGGTCGAGGAACCTGTGGAACATTCAAGGTAGGCATAGGCACCAACGAGTTTGGCACATGCCAATGCCTCCTCCTTGCTCACTACTCTCTGTTCCGCATCACAGGATGAATTGTCATACAAAAACGTGAAATACAAAAAGATAGACATAGCAAAGAACACAAAGTGGGAGAAAACAGTAAATGATACCGTGAGGTCAGACTTGGTGCCACAAACCACCATAATGTATGGGGTATAGGGTGCATAGCGAATGGCTTCACAAGCCCAAAGGACTCTATGTATCTAAATGACTCCATGTCTGGTTTAACGCAAATCACGTCGGTCAATAAAAAAAAGAATAAGAGAGTTAATAACATGGAGAAACGAAACCTGTAAGGTCAAAGCAAAGAAGGAAAACATCAGTGTTTGGATAAGTGATAAGCCGCATCCGCCTGTAATCTTCTCCTCCTTCCTCAATTCTACGACGCCTGGTTTTCATGCAACGTGCCATTTAACAAGAAGGGGTCTTTTCCGTCAATGAAAGAGAGAAGAGCACATAGAAATACACACACCTTACGCCTTCCAAGGAAAAGCTAGTGTCCCACATTTCGGTGCCCCAAAGCGACACTCTCACCTCCTGCGTTCCATAAAACATCCTTGCCAACAAAATGCACAATTAGTACCGAAAACAAAAAAGGGATGAAAAAATGAGAGAGGAGAGAGCAGAGAGAAGAGGGAGAAGAGGGAGAAGAGAGAGCACACCGAACGCAGTGATTGTCGAACTTTTCAGGAATACTGTCAGTTTGGGATGGATCAAACCTTCTCCCATTGCTCAGCTTTGCAACCAAGCTCGTCTTGCCGACTAGGTTTAGAAGAGTCAGAAATTAATACAAACAGCAATGAGGATAAAAGTAGAGGAAAGAAGTACCGCCTAGATTGCCCATGACCACAACCTCCATTCGTAAAATAAAGCGGATAATATTAGTCTTGCATGGCGTATCAGACAAGAAAAGACATAAAACAAAGAAAGGCAGTCTTACCTTTATCAATACAGGCTTGTCCCATGCTGGACTTGCCACGACTTGCCTCAACAACGCTCTATAGTCGACGCCATCCTTCACTCTTCCCTCCTGTCTTGGGTGTCGTTCCTTGTTCGCCAGCTCCTTCCCGTCTTGCCTTGTCAGCGGCGACACTACCAATGGATGCTCGCCTTCGATGTCGTGAGGAAGAAACGCATCAAACATTTCCTGGTGGACTTCTACCTCTGAGCCGCCCCAATAGTCAATCTCTCCCTGTCCGCACTTCTCAAAGGCTTTCGCTCCTGTTCTCACTGGTTTGAACTGAGGTGAGAAGCAGAGAAGCTAGTAAAAGCAGAAGAAAAAAGAGAGAGCAGAAAGAATGCAGGAGAAGAGAAGAGAAGAGAACGACGAAGTGAAGAGAACGACGAAGAGAAGAGAAGAAGAGAACGACGAAGTGAAGAGAAGAGAAGAGAAGAGAAGAGAAGAGAAGAGAAGAGAAGAGAAGAGAAGAGAAGAGAAGAGAACGACGAAGTGAAGAAGAGAAGAAGAGAAGGAAGAGAAGGAAGAAGAGAAGAGAAGAGAAGAGAAGAGAAGAGAAGAGAAGAGAAGAGAAGAGAAGAGAAGAGAAGAGAAGAGAAGAGAAGAGAAGAGAAGAGAAGAGAAGAGAAGAGAAGAGAAGAGAAGAGAAGAGAAGAGAACGACGAAGTAGAAGAGAAGAGAAGAGAAGAGAACGACGAAGTGAAGAGAAGAGAAGAGAAGAGAACGACGAAGTGAAGAGAAGAGAAGAGAAGAGAACGACGAAGTGAAGAGAAGAGAAGAGAAGAGAAGAGAAGAGAACGACGAAGTGAAGAGAAGAGAAGAGAAGAGAAGAGAAGAGAAGAGAAGAGAAGAGAAGAGAAGAGAAGAGAAGAGAAGAGAAGAGAAGAGAAGAGAAGAGAGAAGAGAAGAGAAGAGAAGAGAAGAGAAGAGAAGAGAAGAGAAGAGAAGAGAAGAGAACGACGAAGAGAAGAGAAGAGAAAAGAACGAAGAAGAGAAGAGAAGAGAACGACGAAGAGAAGAGAAGAGAACGACGAAGAGAAGAGAAAAGAACGACGAAGAGAAGAGAAGAGAACGACGAAGAGAAGAGAAGAGAACGACGAAGAGAACGACGAAGTGAAGAGAAGAGAACGACGAAGAGAAGAAGAAGAGAAGAGAAGAGAACGATGAAGAGAAGAGAAGAGAACGACGAAGTGAAGAGAACGACGAAGAGAACGATGAAGAGAAGAGAACGACGAAGAGAACGCAGAGGAATATGAGTAGTAAAAGTTTACTATCATGCTCATTACTGGCGGCAAAATATACAGGCTTCCAGACGGCATTGCTAGAAGCTAACCTGTTCTCATGAAAAAGCAACCGCCGACCTCAGGTGAAACACCAAACTTTGTGTTTTTCGGTGGTTGGGGTGGGGGTACACGCACCTGTTCCATCGTTTCGATACCAGCATCAACGAGGCAAGGTCGCTGGGGTTGAGAAACATGCATAGCGCCTCGCCCAGTTCGTTTGGCAGTGCTTCCATCCTCCGTTTCTCTTTCTTTTTTCTTCCAGTCCCACCTGCACCCCAGTACTAACAATGTCCCACACCTTTCCCTGAACGCTGGCTTTGGGTGCCGGAGGGAGGAGTGAAGGGAATGGAGTTGAAGGAGGATGGAGAATTGCTGGAGAACGGAAACCGATGTGCAGAGAGTGAAACTCTCTCTCTCTCTCTCTCTCTCTCCGGCAAAACGTTATAAACAAAGTTCAAACAAAAAATAGCTCAAAGACTTTGAAGTATACTTAAATATCTTGCAACAGGGGTTCATCCAAACGATTCACTTTGCGAGGATCAAAGACGTCAGCAGCGTGCTTAACGCTTGGCGCTCCTCCATCTGCATACACATCGTCGTCATCATCGGAACCGCCGTAAATGCCATATGTCTTTTGGGACTTTCTCTTCTTTTTGATGGTATGGTTCTCCTGCAGAATGTGCCATGCATCCGGGCGATACATTCGGTGCGCGCTGTTTTGTGATGGAAAGAAGTGTGAGCAAAGAGAGGAGAGGGATGATAGGAGAGAGCGAGAGGGAACGAGAATAAAGCGGAGAGGAGAGCAGAGAAGAGGAGAAAAGCACTATTTTATGACGAGGTCAGGAAGAAGACAGATCACGGGGCCAACAAGCAGCCACAACCAAACGCTCGGAATAGCAAGCATGTGGACTAGCAATAATTGGGTTAAAGAAACATGCAATGCAAATAAATATATGCTAAGAGGAGGAGCAGAAGAAAAGGATACACCAAGCAAAGTATTGGTTGGGAATAACAGTGAGCATAACGTTTAGAACTGTAATTGTGACAACGTAAGTCAACAGTCCGCCCCATACCGCCACATGTGTCAACCAATTCCACAGACTGAGAACAAAAAGAATAGGATAAGTGGCAAGCAAAAACAAAGAGAAAGAGAAGAAACGTACTTTGTGATGAGGACCAGTTTAAAGAATATGACGAGGATACTTCAGAGTTTTTACGAAGGCAAGAACGAAAACAAGAGACATCAGGAAAAAAAATACAAGCGAAAAGAGAATAAAAAAAACATACGCCAGAGCAAGGATAACATTTCCCATAAGGAACAATCCAGAAGTTTGGCCGTGACTATTAATGAGACCATCACCAACCACCAAATAAGTGCCAAAGAAAAACACTGTTTGATGGATAAAGTTAGTTTAAACTTAAACAAAGAGAGAAGAGCAACTAACCAATGCTATGATATAGAGCCGATAAAAGCCATAAACCTAAAGTAGAGAGAGTGAAGATGTTTCCTTTTTGTGTTCGTCGATATGCTTGTGGATACTATCAAAGAAAAAAAAAACGATGAGAAGATTGCACAAGAGAAGGAAAGAAAGCAAACGGATACAAAGAAAGAGATATGGTACTTGTTCTATAATTGTGTCTTTGATGTCGATTTCATAAACACCAATCACCAAAGGAGGGAGCGACCTGTTTCAAGAATGATAAGATAGATTGCTTTAAATTTAACTGAAAGAAAGATAGACAGACAGATATGAAAACGTACGTGATAGTAATGTTAAAGAAAGTCATAATCCAGTCATCGTACAAGGTCTGCACAAAATGAGAAATGAGAAAAATAGGACGAAAACAACTTCAAAAGAGTCAAAGAAAGAAACAAGGCAAAAAGATACAAAACCTGAGCAGAGAAACCGCTGAAGAAGCCGAACCAGATGAGTACCAGAAAAGTGGCAGCGTTCTTGTAGAACGAGTAGTGAACCAACAAAGCATTACGCAAAAGAGAGTACCGACCTTTGCAAATGCAAAATTAGATGACAGGAGACGAGGGAATGGAAAGCAAAGAAATGGCACAAACCATGAACACAAACAAGACGAGTCAAATGTCTGAACTGACGGAGGGCAAAGTCGCTTGCACGAGCTGCTTGGTTTCCTTCTTTGCCATAAATACTAAAACACAAAACGCAAGAAGTGAGAAGAGAATAGAAATGAAAGAGAATGGGAGGAGAAGAGTAAAAGTGCAGGGTTCGAAGTCTTACCCAACACCGATATTAGCTTCTTGGATCATGCTGACGTCGTTGGCGCCATCGCCGATAGAAAGACATACACTTTTACTCTTCTCTTTGATCAACTTAACAACTTTCGCTTTTTGCAATGGAGTCACACGACAACAAACAACTATATTTATAACAAGTAAAACATGTCAAAGTCAGAGGGGGTGAGCGAAAAACAATACAAGAACAGATGGAGAATAAAAGCAAGAAACAAAAAACCGTACCAGAAGCACAAGTGGTGATAAAATTGTAAAACTCATCTGGATAGTCTCGCAAGGCAAACTTTAGAGAAGTTCCATCGATGACACACGCCAATTTGGGTGGCGTAGAAGAGTTGCCTCCTTCTGTCTGATAGCTGGAAGCAATATTATTGAGAGAAGCAGCCTCGTTGAGCTGTTCTATGAATTGTTCTGCGCTTTCTGCATTGATCTTAATCAAATGCATGTCTCGCGTCAACAAACGAGAAGAATAACCAATGTTGATGGCAGTGGCTTGCTGTTAGATGTATGGATCGTAAGATGAAGAGCAATAAAAAAGGTGAAATGGATACATGAGAGGGAGAGAGGTTTGTACTTTATCCCCAGTAATAACCCAAACGCGGATATTTGCCTGAGAGAGAGAGAGAGGTGAATTAACAACTTCGGAAAATAATGATTGAAAATGAAGTAGGGCTCAGTACTTCCAAGAGATAGTGAATGGCTTCGGGAACGCCATGTTGTAGCTTGTCTTCGATAGCAGAACAACCAACAATTTGCAAATCTCTCTCTATTTTATCGCAGACAGCGTCCACCTGAATGCGTTTGGTTAAAATCAACTTGAAAACCCGTGTAAAAAATAAATAAAGCATTACCGCCTCTTCCCGTCCTTGGATGAGAGTTTCGGCTTCATGATATTCCTCCGCAAAAGCCTCGTACTCTTCTTCTGTTAATTCCTTCTCGGCATAGACTAACGTTCTTAAGCCTTCCACTAAAATTGAGACAGAGATTAGATGAAAATGGTGAGCAAAAAAATAATAAAGGAAAAGATACGCAACTGGAAAACTGATCCAGGGCCTCCATGGTTCTTTTTTTCAGCTCATCGTCTCCAGAAGCTAAGCGTTCGTACATCACCGAATCAGCACCTTTGCTCAGCAATTTGATCGCTCCTAATGTACAATTTTTAGTGTAATTTGAGTTGCGCAAAAATAAGAGAAATGAGTAAGGATAAAAGTTTATGATTCTCGTACCATCTGGAAATCTAACAATTACAGACATTCGTCGCCTGTCAGAAGTAAACTCCATCATTGTCAAAATTTCATATGTAACTTTCTCGCCTTTTGTTTAGATAACGCAATTGAAGATATTTTGGTTCGTTATTAGAGAGAAGAAGAGAGAAGTAAATTCAAGAATAAGGTACCATCAATATCCACAATGGTTTGGTTGCTCTTGCGTGACAAGAATGTCACGCCATTAGCGGTCGCACCTTTGCAGAGCGCCTCTTCATCAGGAGAACTCGCTTTGTATAAAAGGGCTGAAAAATAGGAATATTAACATTTGTGCCTTTGGGTTAGAACACACGAGAGAGAGAGAGAGAGAGAGAGCGTACCGCCAGTTTTTTTGTCAATGTCAGTAACCGCGCTGTGCGTAATGGCCATGCTGACCAAAAAGTTCATGATGTTGTCAGCTTCTTCGGTTCTCATAGCCTGTTTATAAACAGATGGAAAAGTAATAAAAATAAAGTAAGACAAAAAAAGCTATTTAAAAAAAAAACAGAAAAAAGAAAAGGATACTAACCACAAGACTTTGCAAGCCACCGGCAGACGCACGATCATAAATAACGCCATTGACGGAACACTTGAGAAAGTCCATTTGGTTCTCGGTAAGAGTGCCTGTCTTATCGCTGAATATGTATTTAACGAGCCCCAACTCGTCGTTCAGGTTGGAAGTCTTCACGGTCATTCGTTTCTTCGCACTAATGGCCATCTTATCATCCCATTCCATGTACCGAGCTTGAAACACCTTCAAAATGAAGTATATGTATTGAACTAAGTTAGTTTATGTTGTTTTTTTACATGAAAAATGAGGCTCAATGAGAACGTACTTTGACGATTTCAAGAGACACAACCAAAGACAATGGTATGAGATAACTAAGCAGGGCAAAGTAAGAGAAAAACGTTTTGAGAGCAACCATTGAAGGGCCGTCTGGATCTTCCTACAAATTATTTTTAAAATAGATGAATGAACGTTACAGAGAGAGGGAGAGAGAGAGAGAGGGAGAGAGAGAGAGTTAGAGAGAGAGAGAGAGAGGGAGAGAATTACCATCAAGTACATATCTTTGCTTCTGTACCTAGACTCAAAGAAACCGGCTAAAACGGCCATCGTCGTGCACAAAGACAAGTTCAGCGCCAACAAAATGAACACATAGTTGTTTAACCGTTTGTCTAACGTTGACATCTATAAATAAATGAATATGGATTGTTAATAATGAATAGAGAGAGAGAGAGAGAGAAAGCAAATGAATAAGAAAAAGTGATGACCTTTGATGGTGGTTTCTTCTGGTTCAAAGAAAGCTTTGTTTCTGGTCCCGCATAGGCTACAACTCCAACAACCCAGGGTGTGTTTCGGAGGTTGGCACCCTGTTTCCATGTTTTCAAAGTCAAAATAGGAGAAGGATGAGACATGATGTGAAATTATGGAAAAGGGAGAAAAAGAGAAACGAGAAAACATACACGAAGGAGGAGTTGGTTCGTGTCCAATGCGATGGCCGTTGTGGTACTCAACTGGGCGTCAGGCTCGGAGTCTATTGTGAGCGTGCCTTTGAAGCTGTAAAGGATGTGATGAGGCACCTCGCATTTGAGCGCTCCCGATAGGTCTGCCAGTTGAGCCATACTCATGTTTTGGGTGACTTGCGGAGCTTTCCGCATCTTTAAATTTGTTTCACTATCCCGTTTGTTTTGTTTTTGTTTTTGTTTTTGTTTTTGTTTTTTTTTTTTTGTAATTTGTTTGAGAAATAAGCAAAACAGCAAGAAGCAGAGGAAAAAATACCCATCCAACTGAGCTGTCTCGATGTAGCCAATCCCGTCGTCATTGCCAGAGGCGAGGAGCACTAAGTCAGCTGGAAATGGTTCGTCACACGAGACATAGACCAACTCTCCCACCTTTAACCAACAACTACCCATCCAAACAAAAGAATGAGGATCATGCAGAGAGGCAATACAGAAGCGAAGAAAGAGAGCGGCTTATACCTGCGTGTTACTACCCGCTCGCCGTTTCCATGTGGTTCAACGAGTGTGTAGCGCCGCTTGTTCACTTGTCGATCTGCTTTGTGTCGCAACTTGAAGCCACAGTGTCAACAGAAAGATAAAACAAATAGAGGAGAGAACATGAACATAATCAAATAAAGTTTAAGAGAGCGCGAGAGAGAGAGAGAGAGTTGAGAGAAAGAGAGAGAGTTCTTACAAAGTCTTCATAAGCCTCACGAATGGCAGCCACAAGAATGATAAAAACAAGTCCAGAGACGCTCGTGTACGGCGTGAGCGGCGAGATCTGTGGGATGAGCGTGATGATGACGATCATGGTGAAGTAGAAGGTGGTGGCCTTGCGCAGCTGCTCCCAGAGGACCTTGAAGGGAAAGCTCCAAAGGGTGTACTTGGAGGTGGTGTAGCTGTTGCTCGGGAAGTTGTTCTCTTTGGCAGAGTTGCTCTCATAGTCATTGAGGTGGATAACCGGGTAGTCCTTGCGGCTGCCCTCCTTGTGCTTGCGGCGGTCCGCCCTCTTCTTGATCTTCTTGATGGGCTTGATGTTCTGTATGCCCTTGGTGACGGAGTGCCTCACGTTCTCCATTTCCATGTCCTGTTTTTCCAAGCCAAATCGAAAAAAAAAAAAGTAGCGGTGGTGGTTGTGTTGAGGTGTTAAAGTGAGGACGATGCGAAAAGAGGTTCCGCTTTAAATAAAAAAAGAAGTGGAAGGCAAAGAGGAAGAAGAAGAAAGAAGAGAAAGAGGATGGGAGAGTGAGAGGGTGAGAGAGAACAAGAAGAGGCCTTTCTCCCTTCCAGTGAAGAAAGTTCGCACAAAAAAAAAAGTAAACAAAAAATAATAAAAAATAATAATAAAAGGCAAAATTATACTACGAAAAAGCGAAGAAAAGAAAACAAAAGGACGAAAAGAAGAAGAGAGAGGGAGAGAGACAGAGAGAGAGAGAGAGAGAGAGAGAGAGAGAGAGAAAGGGCACGCTTTCTCCATGGAAGCAGAAGCATAGAACAACAACAAAAAAACACAACAGCGTACGTAAGAAAGCTTTTCGGCTTAGCCCGGTTGAAAAGAAAGCCAAACACCTCCGCTACGTTTTAAAAAAAAAAAACCTGGTTCAGACCCCCAGGACCTTCCCGCCAACTGCAGCACCAGAGAGCCAGAGAGAGTTTCGAGAGGAGGCAGTTTGCAGGCAGGCCAGATGAGCGGGTCTCTTTTCCTCCGCTTCTCCCTTCGCGCAACGACCTTTTGGAAAAAGTGTGAAAAAGCTAACAGCCACTACTTTTTCTTTTCCACTTTCTCTCTCTCTCCCACCCCACGAAACCCCCCAATTCAATTGGGCTCGTGTGTTTTTTTAATGGCCATTAATCGGGAAGAGGCCTCGATCGACCAATGGATGTGGAGCGTTTGATCTCATCCGTTTGAATTGACGTTGCAGCCAATGGATTTTCATACCGCAAGTCATTATTGGTTTTTCGAAAAAGGATTGGACCACATCATGGGCGTCGACATTAAAGCGTCCCTTTGCCAAAGAAGAGAAGAAGGACAGACGAAACGACGGCACACGGTTGCCCCCATCAGCGTTCTTGTGAGAAAGGTTTCTGTGAAGATAAGACATGAAGCTCTCTTTGGCACTCGCTGTTGTGATCTTTGGTTTTCTCTGCGTGGCTTACTGCAAACGCCCTTTGAACCTCGAGCAAGGCCACATCCACACTGCTAACGGTGAACACGCAGCAGGATGGAGCGACGACGTATGTCACACTCTCAACACATAGTTGTTCTCGTTATCCGCCTGCTTATGTTCTCCTTTTTAATAATACAAATATCTCAGCGTCAACAACAAGGAGCAACGAACTTTGGACTGGCCAAACCACCGACGCCTGAGCAGATCGAGGAGGCAGAGCGGGAGCTAAAAAAGAAAGCGAAAGGCACACCGCTTAACATTGCCCCTCCTATCGAAACTGAGGACCCTCCTCTACTCACCATCTTCACAACGCTAAAGCCAGCCGATAAAGGAAGCGCAGAATGTATGTCCCTCCACTCCTTCTCTGTTTCTCCATTCCCTGGGATTCTCTCCTCTCTTCTTCACCTTTCGTGGTTCCTCCCCTCTTTTTCCTTGTTTCTTGAAATAAGACCCCTAACGCAACGCCTTCTATGGCAGATCAAAGACAGAAGAACGCCCTGTCCAGCTGGCTTAGGCTGGTACCACAACCCGATGTTATCGTCTTTGGTGACGACTTTGGGGCATCCGTCCTGGTTGAGGAACTAGAAAAGGACTTTGAGAAGAAGATTTATTATGTCCCTGAAGTCCAAAGGAATCAATACCGTATGCCTTATGTCAATGACATCTTCTCTCGGTAAGCATCCATTTTTTCCACTTTGCTCTCTTTCCTCACACTTCTATGTCTTTGATGCATCAGAGCGAACAAGATGACATCGAGTCCATGGCTCATGTTCTCCAACGCCGACATAGTGCATACCCAATCCCTTATGGACACGCTCCACGTCGTCAACGGCAAACGCCGCCACGCCATCTTCCTCTCCTCCACTCCCACCGAAGCTCCCACCAAAGATTCCTCCACCGCAACTCCCGTTGTCAACCATCCCAAAGACAAGGACTGGCAGGACGTTCTCCTGGTCGGCAAAACGCACAAGGTCTCACTGGACAAGCCTCTCTTCAACGAGCACTTGGATACCTACCAGTTCAACCAAGAGTGGACAGCTCGGTTGTTGACCGATGCTCTCTCTCCCAACAGCATCGTGGGGAGCGCCTGGCAGGTGGATTACTTTGTCTTTACCAAGAACTTTTGGAGGGACATCGGACACAAGCAGCATCGCAGCAAGGACAAGCAGCTCCGAGAGTGGGACTTTGGGCTGCCGCCTTTCGTGATGGGAGCTCAGGGATATACCAACTGGTTGCTGCATCGAGCTACCCTCGAAAAGAAGGCCACTGTGGATGTAAGTTCCTTTGCCTTTCTTTTCTTTCCTCGTTTTCAACCTTTCTCCCTTGTTGATATCTTTGGAGTTAACTTGAACCAAAAACAAAACAGATAACCGAGACTGCTCTGGCGTTCAACGCTCAACACGAATGGGTACACGACGCCCCAGAGAAGAGAGAGATGAAGAAGTACAACGAAGAGCTGGCTGGCAGTTGGTACCTCGGCAACATCGACAAGACCGCGTGGTTGACGCAACCTTGTGCTCCTCCTGGAGAGGGGCCTTGTCTTCATTGGAGGTCGCACTATCAACAACAACAGCAACAACAACAAAAGTAAAACGGCATCAGAATAAATTATTTTTTCTTCTTCCTTTCAAAAGAAAAAAAGAGAGCAGGTTGCTCAGTTCTCTTCTTCGTCAGCAAAGGAGATATGTTTGCTATGGTTTCTACTCCGATACGTTGAAGAAGAAGCGAGTAGTTCTTGCTTGTTTGTTGTTGAGGAAGACGGTGTTTCTTCTTCTTCTTCATCACTTGCGTGACAATAAATAAGATCCTCTTTGCGGTGTCCTTCTACGTCGTCATCGTTAACCACACCATCGTCTCCTCTATCTTCCTCCTTTTCTTCTTCGTCATGATTTTCTTCTTCAGAAGAAATAACTTCCGCATCCTGATCCACTCCCTCACGAAATCCAAAGTATAAATGATCGTGAAACGGAGAGGAATCGCTATGTTCCTCTTCTGAAAACGGTTGGCTTGTCCTCCTTCGCCTTTCATGACTTAAGCTTTCTTTCGAACGTTCTCTCATAAAAGGAGGGGGTAGTGATGATAGTGGAATTCGTTCTCCTTCCTCTTCTTCTTCGCTACTTTCATCATCATCTTCGTCTTCGCTGTTGCTGCAGCTACTACCGCTGCTGCTGCTGCATTCATTGTAATGCTCGAGGATGTATCTCTCCTCTTCGTTCAGTTGATCGCGTTGTGTTTGTGTGACGGATGGTGATGTGGAGATGTCGTCAGGTCGTCGAAGAAAGAGTCTTAATGCTCCTCCTTCGTGTTGTTGTGCAATCTCTTCTTCCGCTGTTCGTAAGAAAGCAGGCGGTTCTGCAAGAAGAGAACGCCATCTTTCTTCTACTTCTCTGTCTTCTCGCTCTTTGTCGTCTTCTTCGCTTTCCGCATCTTCATCAGAGGAGTATGCTGCCAAGCTTGTAATATCATCATCTACGTAGTGTCCTTCTTCATCTGATTCTTCATCTTCAACAGCCTCAGAAAGTGACCGCCATTGTTGGTGTTGGTGTTGGTGTATCCGTTGAAGCAGGGAGAGAGGAGTCTCGTGATAGTGGTAGGGAGTGGTACCACTTGTGTGCCCGAACAAACGTTTTTCTATTTCTTCTCGTTCGCGTAATCCTGTTTTCGTTTCCAGAAGTGAAAGAAAGAAAACAGAGTGAGCAAATCATGGAGAGAGAGAGAGAGAGAGAGAGAGAGAGAGAGAGAGAGGGAGAGAGAGAGAAAGAGAGACAGAGAGACAGAGAGACAGAGAGACAGATTGAAAAGAAGGGAACAAAGAAGCAAAGAAGGAGAAAAGAGCAGAGAGAAGACAAAGACACTGAGGGGGAGAGAGCAGCTAAGAAGTTATAAAACCGAACAAAAAAACGAACCTCGGTTCGCCAGAAGAGAAGAACCATGCAAAGGATTCCGATGCAAAGTGAATCCTCCAGCCTGCCGTGCTTTCTTCGTCTTGTGAGCCACGCAGCCATGGCGCAACGCCCACTCCTCATCGATTTCAGCTTGCGACCGTCTCTTCGGAATCACAATCCGCTTGACGTACGTGGGCAGCTCGTGAGGGATTTCATCTGGCATTTTTAGGTTTTCTTTGGGTTGTGCACCGTGCAGGCAGGCAAGTAAAATCAATTTCAATCAAAGGAAGAAAGAAAAAAATAAGAGAGAAGAGATCAAATCAGATTTTTCTTTGATTTGATCTTTTTTCAGTTTTTTTTCTGCAATGAAAAATTGCAAGAAGGAAAACTCCACGAATTGTTGTCACCCAAATGCCGTTTATTTCGTTTATGGGATGAATTCATGTAGACATCATGGGTTCGATTCCCAACAGTTGCAAGTTTTATGCATGAATGAAATCACCCAACGGGCAATGTTTTAGTGTGGTGATGGTCCTTGTCGACACTGATTACCCCGCTATAAAGTAACAGGGGATCTGCGGGACGTTTTATGCTGCCCTGAAATCCCTGACCATTTCTTTTCAGGCAAAGGAAAAAAAAAACAGATTCGAGTAGCAAGGAGACGGAGGGGTGTGGTACACAACGGGCAGAGCGTCGATGGCTTTGGGGAAGGGGCGGAGAGAGATGGGATTCATGCGCATGGTCCTCGTTGGAGATACCTCGTTGCCGTCGCTGAGATGGAACGCGATTCGTTGTTGAACTCGGGTTAGAAATCTCCATCTTTTTCTTTTCTTACTTTCTACTCATCTTTTTCGTTTCTTTCTTTCCTTCTAGTGCTTCCTTTCCTTCCTTCCTTCCTTCCTTCCTTTCGGTCTTGTTGTGCGTTGTTCTTCCTTCTTTTTAAACCCACAACCTAATCTCGACCGATTCCAACGTGACCAACGTGACACCTGGCGAGCTCCGTTCCCGTCCCCTCCATCCTTCGCTTCACCTTCGTCCTTGGGCACCTCTCCGCCGATTCCTTCCCCCCCCCCCTCCGCATTCCTCCTGCTCCCATTCAATGGGAAACGAGAGACCTCTGCTTGGTGCGCCAAAGGAGAGACCGCCCTATTCGTGAACGAACCGACCCGGAAAAAGGAAACGAGGGAGATCTCTCCTACTCGTGTTGCTTTCCTTTAGGGCAAAACGTCGGCGAATTGCAAGCGCGCTTATCTTTAAAAGAGAATGTTCCTGTGGGCTCCTGTCGCTTGGCGTTGTTTGTGCCCGGCACGCTGGCTCGCCACAGACAACCAAGGCATACCATCTACTCCTTGCGGGCAGATGTTCGATTCACGTGTTTTGCTGCTGGTCTTGGCAGCGGGCTGCTTTGTGTGGTCGTGCACTGGACAGAGCAACATCGCCGCCGACTTTGCTGCTCTCACCCAATCTCTTTTAGGCCAATCCTTACCTTTACCCTCTGCTGTTGTTGGTGCGTGGCCACCATCTTTTTCTTCTTCATCTCTTCCTTTTGTTGTTCTTGTTGTTGTTGTTGTTGTTGTTGTTGTTGTTGTTGTTGTTGTTGTTGTTGTTGTTGTTGTTGTTGTTGTTGTTGTTGTTGTTGTTGTTGTTGTTCTTGTTGTTGTTGTTGTTGTTGTTGTTGTTGTTGTTCTTGTTGTTGTTGTTGTTGTTGTTGTTGTTGTTCTTGTTGTTGTTGTTGTTGTTGTTCTTGTTGTTCTTGTTGTTGTTGTTCTTGTTGTTGTTGTTCTTGTTCTTGTTCTTGTTCTCTCTCTGACTCAACTACAACGAACAGGCGGCGTGGCAATCAGCTCTCGTTCCTCTTTCCCTTTTGTGCACGTCTCTGGACGTGTAGCGGCCGCAGCCGGCTATTACCCCAGCTGTTCAGAAGCGGACGGTTGCTCCAGCCCCGCACGGATGGTCGTTCTCGCGCACACCGGGTTCGCTACCTACGCTAACGACTATGCGTACCTTAAGACCCTGATGCGGAACACACTATTGTAGGCAGGCAAAGCGGAGCAGCCGCAAGAGGTGAGGGTGGGCTTCATGCCCAGTACGTTCCCTTATGTAGCGCTCTTAGAGCAAAACTTTCAATATCTCCTCTTTTCCACACCTGCACAACTGTCGGGTACGTTTCTTAACGCTCTCTATGTTTACCCCTGAGGGACAAGCCAGCGCCCTAGGGCTTCATTGCCACTGAAAGCACAGAGAATTGTGGCAACACCCCAACCTTCATCGCATATGCGACCAGGGAGGAATTGTTGCAAGTTGAATCCCCACAAAAGGTTCTGGCTTTTTTGCTTTCACTTTTGGGTGTTTTGTTGACCAATTTCTTTGCCCCCCCACATATGCAGGTGGCGGACCATTGGCAAACAGTGGTGAAAACATTGGATTACTATACCGGATATGAGCCCTACCGCACAAGAGGAGATGCCGCCACTCCAGACCCTCGGCTCTCAATAAAATAGGCGTTGACGTATCATTACCCAATGGTCCCAGACACTCCATCTTTGGTTTTGAACCCCGGTATGCAAAGCAGGAATTGCTTCCTCAGTCTCAGCAGCAACATGCTGGTTTGTTTATCTTGCATTTTTTCCTATGCTGTTGTTCACAAAAAACCCATTTATTAACTATACAAACTTACAGCTACACTGGAACTCTGAATGGGAGATTCAGCCGTATTCCACCTTCAGCAAGTATATCTTGGAACAACTTATTTATTAGGTGGTTTACCGCCAATCCACATATCATCCAAACACCCCGTTTCCCAACGCATCTGATAGGATCGCCACCAGATCCGGATCCACTGGGAGTTGGTGGTACACGACAGGATGTGCCTTGCTGGTGGACTTTTTCCTAAACTTAGCGGAGGCCTTCGGATGGGACCTCTATCGCCAAGCCTTTGGTCGCTTGATGCATTGGAGGAAAGGTCAGACCTCCGATCCAGCCTTGGATGCATTCGATTCCAACAGCGTCAACGCCAAGAGAGACCGGCTTTTTATTCTGTTGTGCGATGCAGCAGAAAGGGACCTCAAGGCCTACTTCCTGCGTTATGGCCTGGGCCACAAGGACTATCCCATCTCGGAAGCGGTGTACAGCCATATTGCGGCCAAGCAATACCCTGTGTGGGATGGCTCTTCGCCTCCGCAGTCCCTGTCTCCACAACAAATCTTAGTGGCGGAGGATGATATCTTCTCCGTGGTGGGCAAGATCGGAGTGGTGGACCCGGACCCAGGGGAGATCTTTGACTTCTTCATCTCCGAACCTACAAGTCCATCCATCTTCAGCATCGACAAGGTGAGTGGAGAACTGACCCTCCACAAGAGAACCAACCAGCTGTCCAATGACCTCTCTTTTAAAGTCACAGCCCAAGGGTGGAGCATTCCACTCACTTCCGCCCCTACGCAGCCTAAGATCGAACAGGTGATCTTGATGCAAGTCCAAATGCAAGAATACAGCTCTCCAGTCATAAACGCAGTCAGCATTCGCATCTTTGGCGACTCTCTCCTTCGGGCAGCAGAGGGCAAGGTGGGCTCCATTAGTCAAGCAGTAATTTCAGCGTCTCCGATCTCTTCCTTGGAGATTATGATGGGTGATGAAGAGCAACAGTTTGAGTTTCGGCCGAATGGAGATTTGCTATTGAGAGGCGGAGAGTTGAAGTGTCCTTTTTCGCGGCAGCTGGTGGTGAAAGCCACCACCTCCAAGGGGGTGGTGGGGTACGGCAAGGTAGAGGTGGTATGCTGGCCAGCGGGAACGAGCACATTCAACGGACTGTTGGAAAGGCGATGGAGCGGGAGTGATGAAGAGGACCCCTATTCTATCACAGCTGGTATCTTCTTCTCTCTTTTTTTCTTTACTTGTTGTTTCTGAACCTCCGTTCGTTATTCTTGTGTTTCTTGTTCTTGTTTCTTTGTTCTTCGTTCTTCCTTCTTTGTTGTGCTTCTTATCCCATTCACCGATGCAAACATTTGTGCTAAAAATCTCCTTGCTCTCTCTCTCCTTCTTGCTCTCTCTCTCCTTCTTGCTCTCTCTTCCCTTCGGATGAATATTAGGTGCTCCATATTACCAAGGCTATGTCTTTGAGTTCCAATCAGCTAAGAATGTGGATGAGAACTTCACGCGAATGGTGACAGGATACATCAAACCCCCCGCGACAGGGGAGTACACGCTCTATGTTTCGGCCAACGATCTATTCTGGCTCTACTTCTCCATAGATGAGAAACCAGAGCATAAGGTTTTGGTCGGGCATATTTCGGAAGGCGTGCCTGTGGACCAGTTCACCACATCCGTGAGTGCTATTTTTGTTATTTGTTTGTTTGAGGAGGAGCAGTCTTGGTGGCTGCGGCAGCTGCTTCGACGGTGGGGTTCTTCATCTGGCGGCGGAGGAACCGGCTGGGCAGGTTGCTGGAAATACAGCTGCAGCCAAGGCGCTCCGTCCCCTCTCAGCGGGAGGAGGACGACGCGCTGTGATCCCACCATTCCTTTGTATTCTTGTTCCGTTAAGTATTTATCGTCTCATTGGTCTACATAAGCATGCACTTTTCTCCTTCTTGTGTGTCTCCTTCTGACCAAAGAGAGGATTCTCGGTGTTGCCTTGGCCCAAGCTCGCTTTGTACATTTGGGCGCTCCGAAACTGGCCGCTGCTCCTCGCTGAAAACATCCTCCCTGCTGCTTGCTCTCGCTCTCCGCCGTTCCACAGGATCCAACTCATCCTGCTTTGCTTGTCGCTCTTGCGCTTCTTTCAGCAGTAGCTCTCTTTCTCTTTGCTCTGCTTCTTGCAATTCCTGTTCTCTTCGTTGTGCCCAAAAACTTGCAAAGAACTGCATTCGTAGCAGCGGTTAGTCTGAACGAAAAGGCAAAAGGATAAGAAAAGAAAAACAAATACTTCGTCAGAGTTATATGCGAAAAACTGTTGCTCACAAGCCTGCTTCAATTGTTCTGCAGTTTGGGGGTCGGTAATGCTGTCGCACTCCTTCCGTTTTGTAGCTATGAAACGAAGTACCTCCTCTATCTCGTCCTCCAATTGTTTACACCAATTCCTGTTATCTACAATATCGGCCACTTTCAACCTTTGATGTATCCAGATCAGAATATAGTAAAGGAGGAGGAGGAGGAGAAGAAGAAGAAGGAGAAGGAGAAGAAGGAGAAGGAGAAGAAGGAGAAGAAGAAGAAGAAGAAGAAGAAGAAGAAGAAGAACTAGAACTAGAACTACAACAAGAAGAACTACAACAAGAACAAGAACTACAACACGAAGTAGAACAAGAACAACCAGAACCAGAACACGAAAAATAAGAAGAGAGAGCAAAGAGCAAAAGGTCAAACATACCCAAAGTCAGCAGCTTTTTCTGTCTCTCCAGCTTCAGCGATAGCGTCCAGCCATGCATATATCCGTTGCATGGCTTCTTCAGTGTCGTTTTCTTCACCTTCTCCTCTTCCTCCACTCTCTTCTAAATAGGCTGCTACAGAGGCTTCGTCTTGTTCCTCCCGTATGTGCTCATCAGTGGAAGAAGGTGCAGCAGCGTTGGTAACAAGAGCAGGTGGCGCTTGTGGCAAGCTCTCTCGTTGAAACGTTTCGACGTCATCAGGACAAAACTCTGCATGCTGAAGCAGCAGTCGGTGGGCGATGTCACGTTGCTTTGCGCTGAGCATGGACTTCGCCTCCCACTCCCTTAGGAACCCTTCCTCCACCGCCACCCACGGTTGCTGCCCATCAATGTGTGTGTGGGGGGAGGCCGCCAGCGGAGAGAAAAGAGGCCAACTGATGCTCTTGAGGCTCTTGCGTAGCTCGCGTTGTGGCTGTTGTCCTTCAGGGAAAGCCCCTGCCCCTTCCTTTGTCCCAATGATCTGCCAAACGTAATCCATCTCTCTTTCTCTCTTTGCTGCTTTCTTCTGTGCTCTTTTTGGTCTCGACTTGTACAGCTTCTGGTCAGTTTTGCTTCTGCTTTGCTGCAGCACTTTTTTGATTTTTGCGGACATTTACGCTCTCTCCTATCCTGGATTATGTCCATGCTCGCGACCTCAGATCAAAATATTTGTCGACTGATGTATGATTTACGATTGGACGCAGACGATCTGTAAAAATGAGAAAGAAAAAGAAATAAGAAAAACGAAGAATTGAACATAGGAGTCAACGTTGTCTTTCTCTCTTTTGTTTTGTTGAAGCTCCTCTCTTTTAGTTGCATTTCTCTCTCTCTCTCTGCTCATTCTCTTTCTCTCTCTCTCCTTCTTCCTCTCCTTTTTTTTATTTTCAAAACAAAAAATACTTTCCTTTGGAAAAACGATGGGCAATAAGGTCAACCGACAAAAGTTGAGCAGCCAAACCAAACGAAGAAGCTCCTCGCCAGCCTCCTTCCGCTACAGAACCAGCAATAATAGTAACAATAGCTCTGAAGGCCGCGAGGACAGCAACCCTACCGACGCCACCCACCACCCCAGCAAAGGAGACAAAGGCCTCATGGAAGAGCAACCATGCCAGCCAAGTAACTTTTTTTGAGTTATGGTCTCTTTTTTTTTTTCTTTTAAGGATTCACTTTTGCTCTCTCTCTCTCTCTCTCTCTCGCTCTTCTTCTCTGCGTTCTTCCTTCACTGCGTTCGTTCTCTCTGTTTGCCAAAGAGCCATGTCCACGGGCTGGCCATTGCGTGTGTCTCTCGCCAAAACAGGACGTGATGGTGGTGTATGGCGGCTACAATGGCTCGTACCTTGCCGACACTTACTTCTTACACCTTGGTATCTTCTTTCTTTCTGCGTTCATCAGCCTATTCTCTTCTCTGCTTCTTTGCTTCTCTCTCTCTCTCTCTCTCTCTCGCTTTCATCCTTTTTTTCCTTTGCTTGCTTTCTTCTTTTCTTCTCTCCTCTACTTCTTCCTGTTCTCACGAAGTTCCGTGTTTGATAACTGCCACAGGGAGCACCGAGTTTCCAACACTACTGGAGCTATGTTGTCAGGCCGTAAACCAACAATACAATGACTTTGAATCCCTCAACATTCCAGAGGAGCTTCGGTACCGGCTACATGAATCTCGTTTTGGTTGGCTTTAGCCTTTTCCTTTTTCTTTCTTTTCTATCGTTTTTTTTCTTTCTTTCTTGTCGTTTCTTTCTTTGTTCCTTGTAGCTTGTTTCAGTATTGCTTATCGTTTCGTTCTCCTGCTTTCCTTGACTTTAAATCTTCACATAAAATAGGGACAGGATTCATGTGGGAAGAGGCGACCGTCGACTGGGGAATCTGCAGCGTAGGACAAGTATGTTATAGCTTGTTGGTTAGAGATGTCGTTGCTTCTGTTTACTGACACCAAATCTTCATGTATGAAGTTGACCAGAACAACTGCACGTATGTGCATGATACACAAAAGTCTGATCATGTATGGGGGCACTCCTGCCTCCAACAATCTCTATTGTTTTGATTTAGGTTAGTAGGTCTTTCTTATTCTTTGTACTTCTTGCCAATCACCTCTTTCTTCTTCCTTTACAGAGGATGCATCATGGCGGAAACTTCAACAAAACCCCAGCGCCGGACTGCCGCTTGCGCGGCATTCCCATACATTAGACAAGCTTGAAGATGATCGCATGCTTATCTTTGGAGGCAAAAACCAGAGCGATACTCCCACCATTTGCTTTAACGATCTATGGTTGTTAACCATTCAAAGTAGGTTACTTCATTTGTTTTCTCCTACTGTTGCATTCTTTCTTGTTTCCACTCTTTTTTTTTCTTGCTACTTTACTTCTCTCTAAGTCGCTGCTCTTTTCTCGTGCACTCTCCTGTTAAACGATTAGACGAAACGGGGATGTGGCAGCAAATAGAAATAACAGGAACGACACCTCGGTGCCGACAATACCACAGCTCTGGAGTATTTGACAGACAATTATTTATTGGCGGTGGAGAGAACAAAGAGCAGTCCCTGTTTTCGTTGGACTCTTTTGATGTCATTGAGCTTTCTCCGCTCTACTCTGATGAAGTCTTACTCCATTCTCTTCCTTCTTCCTCGTCTTTCACTTCGTTATCACCATCATCAGCTTCTTCTTCTTCTTCTTCTTCTTCTTCTTCTTCTTCTTCTTCTTCTTCTTCTTCTTCTTCTTCTTCTTCTTCTTCTTCGTCTTCTTCTCTGCCGACTGAGATGAAGATCACATGTACATGTAAAACCTATGGTCCGATCAAGAACGCACCGAGTCCATGTGGACATAAGGGATTGCTTTTATTCCACGAGGGCAAGGCATTCTACCTCTCCGGGTCATCCATCTCCATGGTGGACCTTTTTTCCAATGGTTATCTTCCTCGCTTAGTCTCGCTTCTTGTTCACACCTACTAATATTTTTCTCTCTTCTGTAGAAATGACCTGGAAAAGCATGACCTGGATCGGAGGAGAGATTGGAGGTCAATACCGCACCATCATTGGGTGCAAACGACGTTTTATCATCTTTGGCGGCTTTGATGACCGAACTCATACTCACACAAACGAGTTATTTACCGTGGATGGTACGCAACTGCGATTGCTTTTTATCTCCTTCCTTTTGGTTGTTCTTCTCCCTTCTGCTAACCTTTTTCTTCTTCTTCTTCTTCTTCTTCTTCTTCTTCTTCTTCTTCTTCTTCTTCTTCTTTCAGTCTCTCCAGACTACGAAGAAGTAACGGTGCAACGAATCACTAACCTGTAACATCTTGCATTACTTTTCTTGCCACATTTTTGATCAACAAAAAAAAGAAAACTAGACAATACTATCGTGTCGACTCGAAATCCAACAACTCGATCGTTTTCTCTGGGATTTTGCCCTATTTTCATCCATTTTTCTAGAAGGATTTTATGTCGACACATACAAAAAAAACGACAAAATTTTTTTTGTATTTCTGTTTTTTGAATAGAAAAAAAACAATGTTGCGCAGTGCGGCTACCACTACTACCCCCATCCTCCTGCAGCGTGGTTTGGTGTTTTCCCCCTCCGCCAGGAGCGCGGCTCCCCTCCTCCTCCAAAGCAGGACCTACGTCGGTGAGACCAGCAGCCTGAAGGGCAAGCTGGGCGACCGCCAAAGGGGCCTTGAGGAGAAGGCCGTCAGGGAGCACGACGCCGAAGTCATGAGGAAGTTCAGAGAATCCCTTGGCTTGAGTGTACGCTTTTTTGCTCTTCTTATACTCTCTCCCTCTTCCTCTCTCTCTCTCTCTCTTCTCTCTCTCTTCTCTCTCTCCTTGCCTCTCTCCCTTTTCCTCTCTCTCTCTTCTCTCTCTTCTCTCTCTCTTTCATTTGTGATTATTTAACTTATTTTTTTCACTCTGTTAAAAAAAAATACAAACACAAAGGAGGATGAACTGATTCCAGAGCACGTTGTGGAGAACAAGACCAAGGAGCTGAAGGGCAAGAAGCCTGAAGATAAGGACGTGGTCAGCACCAAGGACTTTTTGGCCTTCAGAAAGGAGGTCATCACCAAGATCCGCCACCTCGAAGACGAGTTGATGGAGCTCAAGATCAGAAACCAGGACTAAACAAACAAAAACAAACTGGTCCCTCCTCCTCAAACTTATAATATAGATTTTCAATCTTTCTTTCTTTTTGTTCACTGGTTTGTTGCAACAAAACAAGAAAACAGTGTTAATACTCCCATTCTTCTTCGCTGCTCTCGCTCTCACTTTCATACACTTGTTGTCTGTTCGGATTAACCAAATAGTCATCTTCGTCGTCTTCTTCTTCATCTTCGTCGTCTTCTTCTTCATCTTCGTCGTCTTCTTCTTCATCCTCATCATCTTCTTCCAACGTTTCTTTCTCTTTCTGTTTGTGGGCACCTGGCCGCCGCTCTTCTCCTCTCCTTCCTTTACCTTTATCTTCTTCTTCTTCGCCATCCTCGCCTTCTATCTTTTGCTCGTCATGATCTTGCTCTGTCTCCCCACCACCTGGCTGGATGCCACTGCCTTCTTCTTTGTCTTTGTTGTTGTTGTTCTCGTCAGAAAAGGCACTGGGCCAAAGGTTTTGTTTTTGAAGGTGTTTCACTTGGTCGGGGAATAGGACGTGCACAATCCTCCCTTTGATCTTAGTTTTCTCTCGCTCGCCATGTTTCCTACAGAGCTCTGTGAAGGGCTCTATGATCAAGTAGTTTCCTGTATGAACGAAATAAAAACATGAGACATGAAGAAACAAACAAATCCACACAGCAAGGGGCAAGAAGAACAAGAAGTAGAAGAAGAAGAAGAAGAAGAAGGGCTAGTCAGAGACTTATATAAAGGTGCTCATGGAAAGTCACATAAAAAGTATGCAGACTAATTTTTCATCAGGCAGCCCAGAAGAAGAAGAAGAAGAGAGAGAACAGAAGAAAGTAGACGCAGAATAGGCGGATACAGACTGAGAGGAGAGAAGAGAAGAGAGAAAAAATACCTCGTTTGATCCAAAGGGTCTTTCTAAACTTGGCAGGCATGAGGCAAAGAGAGCGCCTGTCGTTGCCGTCTGCATGGAGGACCTGCACCAGGTTGGTGCCTCTCATTTCGGTGACTTGCACGACCTCCTGCCCAGGCTCCGGCACGGGAAAGGAATCCAAAGCCCCAATGGTTACGTGTTTCTTGGAACGGCTCATTTGCTTATTTTTTTTTTTTTGATGAACAAAAGGGGGAGTTCGTTGGTTGTGAGTTTCTATGATTTGTGACTTTTGATGATTTGTGTGGCAAGAAAAATAATGTATAATTTTTGAAGAAAACAGGGCTTCAAAAAAAGAACTAAGTTTGCTTTCACTCCCGCGCGAAACAAAAACGTATGCACCAAACGATCGACCTTAACAAAAAGTAGCGGAGGAAAGAAGAGCCCCCCTCTGCTGTGGTTGCTCCATCTTCTTTGCTGGAAGAAGAAGAAGAAGAAAGAGTAGCAGGAGGAAAAAATAAAGTGAAGAAAATGGGCAATGGGCTGAGAAAATTACGAGAAACGCCGAAATATCAAAAAAATTATGGATAATCGACGGTAGAATTTTTTAGCAAGAAATTATTGAAACTTTTCTATTTGTCGACATGAGGGGTCGCTATTTTCGCCATGGAACGAGAAGAAAGCAGATAGAAAAGAACATGCGC
This sequence comes from Balamuthia mandrillaris, assembly GCA_031835245.1. Classification (NCBI taxonomy): domain Eukaryota; phylum Discosea; order Longamoebia; family Balamuthiidae; genus Balamuthia; species Balamuthia mandrillaris. Next base: position 152,412 of record JAVKOQ010000051.1, on the reverse strand, counting down.
ACACCGCTGCAGCACTGCCTCCTCGTGGTCTGCATAGTGTGGCTGCTCTAGAGTGTCTTTTGTACTTTTTGCTTTCATCGTTCAGCCCCCTCCGCTCTTCCCCTCCGTGTGTAGCACCACCACCAAAACAAGAAACGAAAAATGGCCAAGCCTCACCCATCTCAACCTCCTCCTCCTCGGTCTGCTGCTTCTCCTCCTCAGCCTCAGAGCACAGTAACAGCTGCACTGCCTCCTCCACCACCCTTTTCACTGAGAGAGCTGTTGCACATGTATTCCTCTGGCATGATCGTGGGTTTGGCCAACGCTGCCGTCTTCCACCCCATAGACTCCCTGCGCATCCGCTACTTCTTCCAGAAGAAGCACCTGGGCTCCTCCTCCACCTTCTTCAACGGCCTGGTCTTCAACCTGGTCTCCACAGCTGTCAAGCAGATGGCCGTCTTTCCCACGCAGGACGTGTTGAAGCGGTTCTTTCAGACGCAGGGCTACACCCCCAAACAAAGCCAGTTCTACTCAGGCTTCATCTCTGGTGTCGGCCTTGGGTTGGTTGCCTCTCCCATCAACGTCATCAAAGTGAGTCATTTCCAAACCTCTCTCTGTTCTTTCATGTACTTTTTGTTGCTCATCAAAACAAACACGTTGGGGGGGAAAAAAGGTACCTCTTCAAGCCAGCAGGCAGCAAAAACGGACTCTGCAAGTCAGCAGAGAGGTCTATGAAAAGTTTGGGCTTCGAGGCTTCTTTCGAGGAGGCCTGGGCGTCGTCCTTCGGGATACCTCCTGGTCCATCACCTACTTTCCGCTCTACAGCTACTTCAATCGCCATTTGCAACCCCTCTTTCCTGCTGCTTCCGCTTCCTCCGACCCCGCCTCCTTCTTCTCCTCCGCTTTCTGGCACAACTCCACGGCGAGCATTCTAGCGGGCACCGTCGCCATGGCGGTGTCCTACCCCTTTGATGGCGCGAGGCTCTACCGACAACACCACAAGGAAAGCTATGCTTTCTGGTATGGCTTTTTGGAATCCTTCAAACCCTCCGCCAGCAACGCCAAGTCCTTCACCACAGGGCTGGTGCGTGTTCCCTTGGCCACCACCTTCTGCCACACCCTCTATCTATTCTTGCAACACCTCCACGGCAATCACTATGCACAGGAACCTCCACCCATGACGGCGCGGACAGACTTGGAGGAGAAGAAGAAAGAAGGAGCAGAGAGAAAAAAATAAATGTAAAAAAAAAGGAAGAAGAGGAGTAACTTCTTGCACATAAATAAGTTAAAAGAACAAACACAGATGAAACAAAGAAGAAAGGTGTCGGGAAAATCGCCTTGCTCTTTGAGCCTTCGTGCTTTTTTTTTGTTTTGTTTTTTTGTTTTTTTTGTTGTGAGTCCTCATCTCTCCACCCTCCCCCTTTTAACGGTTTCCTTTTTTTTTTTTTTGAAATCCGCTCCTTGGTCCCGAAATTGTGTTGCATTGCTCTTTCTTTCAGGCCTGATACAGGACAGAAAAGTTAGATACAAAGGAGAAAGAGAGAGAGAGAGAGAGAGAGAGAGAAAAGGGAGAGATTCTTACCTTGGAGCGAACCAAGAGGAAAGCCAGAGAAGAGCGGAGAGGGGATAGTCACAACGACTCCTTGCCCTTTTTCTTGTGCGGTTTCGTCTTGCTCTTGGTGTGCTTCTTCTGTCGTTTGGAGCTGCTGGACTTCTTTTTTTCTTTAAGATTGGAGGAGGAGCCTACTTCGTCATCTGAACTACTGGCGCTGCTTGATTCGGAACCGTCAGACTTGTGTATCGTGTCTGCTTCTTTGCTTAAGTTGTCGCTGCTGTTACTCTTTTTGATGCCCTCCTTACTTGATTCTGGTGCTTCCTCGATGTTCTTGCTATCGTTCTCCTTCTCCTTTTCTATCTCTTTGTCTTTGTCCTTGTCCTTGTCTTTCTCTCTGTCTCTTCCCTCTGTGTTCTGCTTTTTCGTTCTACGGACGCGACCTGAGTGCGAGCCATTGCTAATGCCATTGGCCTCTTCGGTACGTTTCTTGGAGGAACCTTTTTTCTTGTGGTCACTGTGCTTTAGGCTCTTCTTCTTCCTTTTGCTCGATGTGGAGGTCTTCTTCTCTCCGACCTCCTTCTCCTTCACCTTCTCCTTGTCTTTCCCTCGTTGCTGTTGGCCCTCGTCATCAGAGGAGGAGGCAGAGGAGGTGTTGGTGGAAGAGGAACCCGAGGTTGAGCCGGCAGGTGGGGACTTATAGCCATGCACCGTCTTGGATGATAAAAAGTTGCTGTCTGAGGCGGTATACGTTGGCGAGAGTTTCTTGCGGTAGATGCTCCTCTTTTCTTTCGTATCGGAGTCGAGGGTGCCAATGTGGCCATCCATGCTGTAGCGCTTCTTGTGCTTGTGCTTGCGTTGAGAGAGCTCACGGCGGGAGCTCACCAGGATTGGGGTGTTGGTAACGGACTCATCCTCGTGCGGCGGCATCTCCTCGTTGAGAATCTTGATGAGATTATCTTTCTCCAACCTGTCCTCCATAGCGTCCAACTTTTCCTTGGTGAGGTCCTCAAAAGCGGTGTGGATGAGGTTGGGCCATTCTTCCATGAGGCGGTCGATCTCATCACCCAGCTCGGTGATGTCGTTGAAGATCTCCATGGCTAAGGACCTCACGCAACGGTTCCAGAGGATGCCCAGCGCGATAGCGTGATTCTTCTGGGACTGGTGCTTGTGAATGAAGAGCATGATGGAGTCTCGGAAAGTAAAGGAGGAAACGAGGTGTTGAGCCACGTCTACGCCATAGAGGTTGCCATGCTCGCGGAATTGCCAGATAATGGAGAGGCGAGTGAGCATCTTGGCAGTGATCTTGACGAGGCTGCCCTTGCCGCGCACGCGCTCAAAGTCCTTCTCAGACTCCAGCAGGACCTTCTTGGCCTGGTCCTCTTTCAGGTGGAAGGATACGCTCTGAGCAGCGATGAAGGAGTCCTTTGCTAGCACGGGAAGGATCTTGATGGTAGTCTTGATAACCTTAGCGAGGCCGTTGTCGTTGGCGACACTCAGGGAATGCCCACAAGACTCGCACTCCAGCATCTTGGTCTTTCTGCGGATGACGATCTCCTCGCTCTCGCACTTGGGACACTTGTCAAAATTGTTGTTGCTGGTGGCTCGAGGGTTGGCAATAGTCTCAATCACGCCAAAACAGTTGTCCAGGTTCATGTCCTCAATAATCTTCCTGAGGGCGGCCCTCTCGCTCTCCGTGCTGATGTCGGCCTTGTTGAGGATGAAGACGATGGGCACGTGCTGGAAGAGAGACTTACAGATCTCCACCTCGAAGTCTTGGAACCTCGCCATCGCCGAGTTGACGATGTACCACACGACGTGGATGCAGTCGGTGATGTTACCCGTATCCGTCTTCTTGTGAGACTCGAAGAACTGCCTGGTGGTTTCCACAAACTCCGTGGCCTTGCCGCTTTCCAAACCCTTAGAGTCGTAGAGGACGATGGGCTTGTCCGCTGGAGCGTAGCGGTCAAAGTGTTGTGTGATGGGAGTGCCGGAGCCGACCTTGGCAAAGCTCTGGCCAAAGAGGGCGTTGATGAAGGAGCTCTTGCCGGAGCCCGTGATACCAGTAATAAGCACGTTGGGTTTTTGTAGTTCCTTCTGGATCTCGGCGTAGGACTCCTGGTAGACGTCCAACAGCTGTCTGGCGTCCTCTTCCAGGAACTGCTCCGAGGTAAGAGAGAGCATGGCGGATTGCGAGCTGGACTTCTCTCCAGCCGCTCCTCCATGATCGACAGATCTCTTGCTATGATGTTCCATCTGATCGGCTGATTTCGTAATGGGCGGAGCCCAGTGCTTCAGCGTACTAAACGAGGGAATGGTGTGGCGTGAAAAAGGGTCTCACAGCAACAGAGGCGAGGTGTTGCCGAGCGAGAACCGAGACGTAAAAAAACAAAGAAAGAAGCGGAAGAACTTGCTGGTTCCTCTGTTTTTTATGACCCAAAAAATAAAGACAAAGAGGATTAGGCACATACATTGGAAGGAAAGGGGGATAGAAGGGGAGAACAATTGAGGGAAAGAGCAGAAAAATGCATGCACACATACAAAAAAATAGGAACCCAATCCACACAAAAAAATGCACTAAACAAAGGAATTTGGTGTTTGTGATGCGAGGTGTTTTGATTTGATTTGATTTGATTTGATTTGATTTGGGGATTGAGTGAGAGCAACAACAGACAACAGTGCAAATGAAATAAAAAATAGGGATTGTTGAGAGGAGTTTTCTGCTAGTGCCACACGAAAAGAAGCGAAAATAAAATTTGAAAAAGGGGGAAACCCAGAGAGAGGGAACATCCAAGCATCAAAAAAAAAAAATTCGAAAAAAGGCAGAGCAAGTAGAGAGAAATGAGAACGAAGACTAGCAATCAAATCCAGAAAAAACAAGAATCAAGCCCATAAAAAAAGTGGGAGAAAAGGGGGGAGGTATTTGAAAAGCAAAAAAAAAAAATCTCCAAGTCGGGGTTGCGGTTGCAGAGGGATGCTCACCCCTCGGAGAAATAGGACAACAAGAATAATAAATAAATAAATAAAAAAGAAATCCCAATCGAGTGGTACCCTTTTTTTTTTCTCGCTATGTCTTTTTGATTTCAAAAAAATCGCTCCTGGAGCGAGGGGATGAGCGTGTGCTTCCGCACAGAAGCGTGGAGGGGGAAAAAAAAGACTCGAAAGTCTTTCGGCGGTGAAAAAAAAAAAGGCGGTGTGCTTTTTTTTAAACAAAAAAAAAAAAACGATTTTGAAAATAAAAAAAAAAGAAAAAAATGACTCCAACTATTTTTTTTTCGTGTGTGCAACTCCGCTCCACATCAAAAAAAACAAGGGAGACAGAAAACAAAAAAAAACATGCATACAGGATGATGATGATGAGCACAAAACATAAAAAATCAAAGTATAGCGTACCTCACTCAAACGGACGGCAAGCTCCGCAAATACAGTAGAGAAAGTGAAGTGGTGTGTGTGGGTGAAAGAAAAAAAAAGGAAAAAAGAAAAAAGAAAGGGACAGTAGACAAGAATAGCGTTGTGCAACAAAAAAAAAAGAAAAGGGAAGAGAAAAATAATAGCGGGAGAGGGCTTGCCAAGAATAGACGTAATACAACAAAAAAAAAGAGTAGTCTCGTTGGCCGACCCCACTACTCCCTCCCCTTTTGCTGTTCTCTCTTTGCTGGGGGAGAGGAGGAAGGGACTTCGATAGTTGGTGTGAGAAAATAGTTGGAGTCGAGGAGTACCAAAACGTGCCAAAAATGTATCAATTTTGGGGGGTGAGGTTGAGTGACTTGCAGTTTGGCTGCCCAACAACCCCTCGGAGAGGACGAAGGACGAAGACCGGAACAGAAAGAGGGAAATTACGTTGTCCTCTCTCTCTCTCTCTCTCTCTCTCTCTCTCTCTCACATGTTCTGTTGGTATGATAAAAAGAAGCAAATGCTTTCTTTCCGTCTCTTCTGGTGTTGTTGATAAGCTTATTTAAGGGTTTTCTTGTTTCTAAGAAAAGTAAGAAAGAGGAAGTAAGAACGGTGGTGCAGCGTTTTTTTTTTTATAGTTTTAAAAAACGCTTTCTGTCCAAAACTAAGCGATGGTGCTATCCGAACAAAGAGAACGCCACAAGTTCCATGTTTGCCTTTTGGGGTCTCTGGAGGTGTTGGTCGTTGTTCCGCTCTCTGCGAACATCCACCCCCACACGCACAAACAAAAAAAGAATAAAATCCCCGATACGAAAGCGAGTAAAAAGCGTCCCAGGTGGATAGGTGAATTTGAGCGATGAATAGCCTGGACAAGATCCTTCCGAAAAATGGACTCAGTCGTTGCTTGGTACCCTCGAATGCCCCCTCAAGTCACACTATGGGAGAATGAAAACGAGCGAAAAATATATGACAAGAAAAGAACATACCAAAAAACCATTACACGCATACTTTTTTGAAGGCCTGTTTCGCCAGCCAGGTTTGTTTTTTTCTGGCCAACGAAGCAGCAGCAGCTCTGAGAGAAAAAAAAAATGTTTGGTTTCTTCAAGAAGGAAAAGAAAAAGAAAGAAGAACCAGAGCGCTGCCAAGCGGATGACCCACTTGCCCTGACGACGTCAAACGTGGGGCTGCCAGCCGAAACCCTGTACCAAATATTCAGCTACCTTTCGCCCAAGGAGCTCTTGCAGGCCTCTGCCGTGAACACCTCCTGGAGGCAAGTGGCCTCGGACAACCACCTCTGGAAGAAACTCTACTTGGCCAAAGAGAGCGCCCTGAGCCAGCAGCTACAGCAGCAACAAGCAGAAGGAGGGGAAGACCTTTCTCCTGCTCGTCTTTCTCGCCGTTCTCGGGATCATCCGCAATACCCCAAGTGGTCGGCCCACTTCTTTGACGACCAGAACTGGAAACAGCTCTACCTCTACCAGCTGTTAGACGAGAGAGAGCAAAGGGTCTACTCCCAGTACGACTTCAAGATCCCTCGTCCCTCTCTCTTCTTCTACACTCATCACCGCCACTACCTTGCTTGCAGCCAACGCAACTCCCTCTTTGTGCTTCGTGAGCACCGAGGGCAAGGCAGAGGCACCTCCCAGCGACTCGTCTGTAGCAAAGAGGAAGAGAGTTTGCTTGCTGCAGTCCACAAAGCAGAAGAAGAGGAAAAGAAGAGGCAAGAGGAGGAGGAGGAGGAGGCAATAAGCAGTGCGTTGGCTTATCGACTGGAATACAGCAATCCTTGGAAGTTCCGACCGCAACCCACTCCTCCCTTTCGGCCATACCACCCCTCTTCTGTTGCTTCTCCCAACCAAAAGGAAGCCTCGCCCTCATCTTCTGCTTCTGTTTCTGCAACCCAAAGCAAAACGCCAAACACCCGTCACTACCGCCATCTCTCTTTCTTCAACCCGATGAACTATGTCCGCTTGGCCCACTGCTTCTGGCTCCAGCCGCATTGGTTCTGGTTCTATCTCATCGCTACCAACAAGAAGGACACCCGCGCTGCCCCTCAGGCCATTCGCATCCTCTACCTCCTCTCTGCCATCTTCTACTCCCTCTCCCTCTTCCCTTTCGTCCTGCTTTTTCTCTTCACTTTGTTGGCCCCTCCTGGCCAGAGCTTCCCTTCCAACGGCGAGAGCTCGTTCCTGCTCATCTTTGCCACCATCAACGCCGTGGAGGCGCCTTTTGCCGTCTTTGTCTCCCTCTTCACCTGTATATACGATAGAAAGTTTCTCTCTGCGCATAAGCGGTTACGGCCATATAGGAACTGGGCGCTGCGGCCTCAGTTTTTGAGGGCCTCTTTGCCGTTGGTCGGTGCTGTCATGGGCCTTTCCTTCATGACACTTTTGCCCGAGATAACAGTGTACGTTCTCTTTGCTTTTCATGTCTTTGTCCTCTTTGGTTCTCCGTCGTATCGTATCAATTTTCCTGACTATATATCTTCATTCGTTAGTGCGTTTCTTATATACCTGACGTTGTGGATCGGGATAGTGGTAAGCTTTGGGTGTGATACGAACCGGCCTTGGGCCTTGGCGCTGTACTTTGGAGGCATGTTCTTGGCCGCTCTTTGGCAGCCCTGGATCTTTGCCTTTATCTATTGCTCCGTGATCCCCATCTACATCACTGTCTCCACCGACCAGTTTCTGCGCAGAGCGGGCATCTTGTTTGCCCAGCAGAAGAACAGGCTTCAGAAGAGGAGGGACGCCGCACTGGCGCCAGGGGAGGAGGAGCTCTCCTTCGAGGAACGTATGGCCAGCGGACGAAGGAGCAAAGCGGACCTTGCCTGGTACAAGTACACCCAGGATGTATCGCGTCTTCACACCGTGTGCTCCATTCCTGTGGTCTACTTGCTGGCCAACCTGATCCCTTGTTACGGCCTCATTCTGCTCCACGGCCTTCGCGCTTTGCTTCCTTCTTCCTCCTAGACTTCTTCGCTCTTTGCCACTCCACCAGTACGGCGTTTCTCCTTAATTTATTTTTCGTGACGACACGAACAAATTTCATCGTGACGACCTTATGAATTTTTTGGTTGATAATTGTTTCTCATATTTTTTTCTTTACTTTAAAAGGATATACGCGTCGGTTGGAGAGACTTCTTGTCTGGAGTGTGCGTGTGTGGAAAACAGGCAAGAACGGGACGTGGAGGGCAAGGCAACTGAGGTTGGGCGTGCGTTTGTTCGTGCTACAACCGGTTTCTTCTTTAGTACAGAAGAAAAAGTAGCTTTGAAGGGTTTCTTCGGAGGCTCAAGAGAATGTCCAAATGGGCAGGAAAGAAGTTGTGGGGAAAGGAAGACCACGGTTCGTGTTTTGTGACATCTCTCGCATTCTATCTCCCTAGCTCTTGTTGTACCATATCACTTAACAAAGAATTAATAGGAGCGTTAGCGAAAGACCTGGAATTTCTAAAAAGACGCGTAAGAGACTTGAACAAGGAGAAACAGCAATTAGCCCAAGAGCGGGACAGTGCCATCTTGGACAGAGAGCATATTCTTTTGGCATGCAACGAGATGCAGGAACGGTTTCACGTATGGTCCTTCCTTTGTTCTATCGTTTCTTTCTATTTTATTTCTCAAACTTAAGCTTCAACATTGCGTGTAGGTCATACTGACTAAGGTTGTAACTGAGAGAGAAGCTCGTGAGCGTATGATAAGCCATCTCAAGGTTCGTTCTCCATGTGGTTTATATGCTCTCCTTGTAGGTTTGTCCTCTGTCAACTGATACCCTTCTCCCCCTTCCTCTCTCTCTCTCTCTCTCTCTCTCTCTCTCTCTCTCTTCTCTCTCCCTCTCCCTCGAAACAGAACACAGTCGTCGAATTGAGGATGGAGTGCGGTGAGCTCAGAAGCCAAGCAGACCCCAAAGTTTCTCCTAACCAAAAACACAATGACGACCAAGAAAAGATAAAGGCGCTAGAAACTCGATTGGAAGCTCTCCAACGAGAAAACGAGGCACAACGAGATGAGATAGAGCGGTTGAAAGAAGTCTCAGAGTATCAGCAACTAACCTCACTGCGTCAGCCTTTGACTTCTTCCTCCACAACCCCCTCTCTCAAACTTCAATGGACGTCTGCTCCATCAGCTTCTTCCCCTTGTTCTGACTCGGACTCTGCATCATCCTCAACAGAAGACTCGAAAAACGGCTTAAACACATTATCTCCTCGGAGACTGACTGTAGACGAAAGAAACCTCAAAGACTTCCTTTCCCGCTTCCAACAGTTCTTATCCGTTCAACAACGCCAACAAGAACAGCAACAACCAGCAGCCACGAAGACATGCTTAGCTTCAGCCTCAGCAACAATCCTGGCTTCGTCTTCTTTATTACACAAAAGGAATGGTGAGCGAGAGACAGACAACAACCAAAACGTGGATGCAATAAAGCAAGAGGATAGGTGGCTCATTGCCAAGGTGATGGAGGATGACCAGAACAAACGAGGCAGAGTGGAAGTGATTGGATTTTGGGAGGGAGAGGAGTATCCTCGGGCGAGAAGACGAAGCCTCAGTGACTCTGATATGACCAAGCCCACGTTCTTAGAGCAAGAAGAGGACGAACTAGAAACACATGAACAAACAGAGGAAACAGAACGTGGAGATGAGGAAGAGATTGCAGAACGACGACACCGAGATGATGACATGTCTGCTTTGCGTCGTTCTCAAGACAGAAGAGACCAACGAGAAGCGCAAGGTGGCCATCCACTGCCTCGCAAAAAGTTAACATCGTTTGTTTCAGATACGAAGCTACCTACAGTTAACTCTTCAAAGAGAACAATCGGCGGAGGCGAAAGAGAAAGCCGCTTTGTGCGCGCTCGCTCCAACTCATCCGTGCTTCGTCGGAAGAACTTTTTCGGACTGAGCGTTGGCAGGCAGAGACGACCCACTACCGTAGATTGGGACGAAGCCTCGGCTGAGCAAGAGGACGACGGTCGCGATACTACAGAACGGCACAAAGAGGAGAGAGATCTTGAAGAAGAAGAGGAGGAAGAAGATGATGAGCGTGATGTAGAAGCATCGAGCCAATTCTCAGCCAACGAACAGAACGAAGCCGATGTCGGACAAAAGCAACATGCGCCATCCGGTTCATTGCAGCGACCTCGTGGCAGTATGGTCACAAGCGTCACGACTACAACGACAACAACGGCAGCGGCAACCCTGGCCGCGGTGGGAAAGCGGACCAAAAACTTAACCGTGGAAGGCATTATGACCACTAGAAGCAGCAACAATTCGCTGGAAGAAGAGGCAACCACCAACAACCGGAAGCAAGTCTCAGGAGAATCAATTCCATCCCTTGATGCCCGCTCTCTTGCCACATCACCAGGGCTAACAACGCCATCTGCACCATCTACCCCTTCTTTTGGAGGAAGCTGTGCAGAGGAAGAGCCTGAGACAGTAGAGGAAGGACTCATCTTTCTGCCGATAACGCCCACCAGGAAGTACCCGCTTATAAAAGGCGGCACTCTTCCTAAACTTGTTGAAAGACTTACTTGGGAGGAAGAAGTTGGTATGTGTCTCCTTTTTCTTCTTGTCTCCTTCCTCTTCTGGTCTGTACTCTTTGTGTGTTTCATTCTTTGGCTTCTTGTATCTCTTTATGTTTTGCTCGCTCGCTCGTTTGCCAGTTATTTACCTTCTTTTCTTCTGAAAGATACAACGGGGTTTGTGGAAACGTTCCTGATGTCTTATCCCTCTTTCACCGATCCAATCCAGCTTCTGGATGAGTTGGCAAAGCGGTACCGGGTGGCAGCCCCCTCTGCCTCGTTCACGCAGCAAACGGCCGACCCGGGTGCCGTTGAAGCTCGCAGACGGATCATTCGCGTCAGGTTGGTTGCTTCTTCGTCGTCCTCTTTTTATTCTCTTTAGTGTCCATGCAAGTATAACCCAATCCTGCTTTATGTGTGTTATTGGTTTCTTTCAAATGAAGAGTGGGCAACATCATGAAGATATGGCTGGAGAAGCGCCCGGATGACTTTCTTTGCAACTCAACCCTCTGTGCTCGCTTCTCTCAGACGGTGGAGGAGTTGGTGTCTCCATCTCTACCGACGCTCGCCTCTCAAGTGTTAAAACAACTCTCCAGTTTACTTCAGAATCCGGTATGTCGTGCGTTACTCTTGTGTCTCGTTCATTCATGGCTTTCTCAGGTAACTGACCTCTCGTGCCTTCTTTTGCTCGACATGTAGAAAACAAAGCTGGTGGCTCGAAAGGGGCAGACTCCACCGCATCCGCTCACCCCCAAAGGACACACCTTCTTGGACTTTGAGCCCCTAGAAGTTGCAAGACAAATGACGCTCATCGAGTTTGAAGCTTTTGTTAAGATTCGGCCCTCTGAGCATTGCCTGCGCAAGTCATGGATTCTCCCTCCGGATGCATCCCCTTCTTCCCCGCCTTCTTCGCGCTCTTCCCTTTCCACTGCAAACATTTCATCTGCATCAGCTAGTATCTACCCTGCTTCTTCTTCTGACTCCTCCTCCTCGTCTTCGGATGAGTGTACTACTACCAGCAATAACGAGGCTACAAACATTAACCAACAACAAAGCATTGAGCAAGAGGAAGAACGACAACAACAAGAACAAAAGGGAGAATGTAGCAACTCTCCTACTTTACGAAGAGAGGTTCGGTCGTCGGTATCATCGCCACTTCCTGACTTTCGTTTTCAGCGAGGACACACAGTTGGAGCTGAGATTGGCAGCAACAACCTTTCAGGGGGAAGTCCTTCTTCTTCACCTTCCACCTTTCAAAAAGCTACTTTGGAGGACAGAGAAAGAGCCAAGTCGTTGGAACCTCCCCGCTGCAAAAAGAAGAAGGAGGGCCTTTTCGATAGTACCGTTCGAAAGAAAGAGAGCAGCAGCACTAGCTTAACGAGCCCGACTGGAGGAAGGAGGAGTAAGAGAATGGCGGTGCCGACGAGCCCGCTGCAAGTCATGACGCGACGATTCAACGCGACCAGCCAATGGGTTGCATTTGAGGTGCTTAGCGTCACCGATCATAAGCGTCGTGCGCTCGTTGTGAAGCACTTTATCAAAGTGGCGCAGGTTCGTTCTTCTGGCTGTTCCCGTTTCTGCTTCGTACCAACCGTTAGTTTAACAGTGTTTTTTTTAACAATGCAGCATTTGTTGGCTTTGAACAACTTTAATGGCATACAAGAGGTGCTGGCCGGTCTTCAGTGTGCCGCTGTGTATCGACTTAAACGAACTTGGAGGGTCTCTTCTCTCTCTCTCTCTCTCTCTCTCTCTCGTGGAGCAAGTCTAACCACTGTTCTTTTGCTATCTTCTATTCCACTGGAACAGAAACTGAGCCGAAATCACAAGGAGGTCATGGCTGCATTCACTCAACTGAAGGAGCTAATGAGCGACTTTGGCTCCTACAAGAACTACCGACAAGCCCTGGTGGCCACTTCTCCTCCTTGCATTCCCTATTTGGGTACATTTTCCCCTTGTCTCTCTTGCTGTCGTCCTTTGGTTCTTTCAACCTTTTGCTCTCTCGTCTCAACATCCCTGTTCTCTCGTTCTCTTCTCTCTCTCTCTCTCTCTCTCTCTCTTCTCTCTCTCCTTCGTTTAAACTGATGTTCTCTCCCTCTCTCTCTCTCTCTCTCTCTCTCTCTCTCTCTCTTCTCTCTCTCCTTCGTTTAAACTGATGTTAACAAACATTAAAAAAAAAAAGGTATTCATCTTTCAGACATACTTCACATCGAAGATGGCAATCCAGACTTTATCGACAAGAACAACAACGCGCCGTCATCCCCCCGTCTTCACTCTCCCCTAGCTCATACCTCCAGCAACAGCAGCAACAACAACAACCTATTCCGACTCATCAACATCGACAAGCGACGAAGGCTTTTGTTGGTCATCAAGGAGATTGAAAAGTTTCAAACGACACCCTACTCGCTCGAAACGGAGACAACCATTCGCGACTACCTATGCGAGTTTCAGCAGGAGAGGCTGCCGCAGTCCCTCGATGATGACGCCCTTTGGGACATGTCTCTTCGATGTGAGCCACAAGCTTCCGCTCTCCACGTGCCGTTCTCTCTATCCTCGCCCTCGCTTTCTTCCTCTTATGCAAACGTTGAAAGGAAGGAGAGAGAAAGGGAGAGAGAGAAAGAGAAAGAGAAAGAGAAAGAAATAGAGAAAGAGGGAGAAAACACTTCAAACGACAACAACAACGAAACAAACAACGAGAAAGAAGGAACGACCGCATTGTTAATAGGAGGAGGCGAAAAAGAAAGAGAGGTGGAAGGTACATCATCCGCAGCGTCAGTGGCAGAACAAGTGTTGGCGGCGGTGACGGCAGCCAGAGAGGCAGCTGAGACAGAAGGAAAGAAGAGCAATGGCAGTAACAGCGGACGTCGCTCGAGTCTTTGGCGCCGAAACAAAAAAGATAACTCGGGATAGCACAGAAAAAAGTGTTAAATGTGTATGTTTAAAGTAAATAGAGGAGAGTTTTTCTATTTGTGTGTGTGTGGTTAGCTTTAGTTGTTATGTACAAACACAAAGACACAAAGCAAAGGAAGAGGTATCATTTTCTGGTGAAGATGCCTCTGTGTTTGTTGAAGCCATCACCGTAGACGCCTGGCTGGCTGCTGTTCGACATATTGTTTGTTCTGTCCATGTATGACGCGGTGTGCGTCATTCCCTGTTGTTGTGATGTATTGTTAAGAGAAGCATAGAAGCAGAGAAGCAAAGATGAGACGAGGAAAGCAGAGAAGCAGAGAAGCCGAGAGGAACGAGGGGAAAGGAGTAACTAACCGTAGGAATGGGTGCGGTGGCATAGCCAGAGGAAGAGGAGAACGGAGGACGAGGAGCAGGAGAGGAGGTGGCAGAATAATAAGTGGTGGTTGTGGCAGGAGGCAGCGTTGATGAAGACACGTAAGGAGCGGCTGAAGAAGAGGCAGAGGAGTAAGGAGAAGGATAGTAGGAGGAGGAGGAAGGAGGAGGAGGCGGAGGAGCGAAAGAGGAGGAAGAAGATGGATAGGCAGACATGGATGGTGGCGGTGGCGGGGCGTACACAAAGCCACTATTATCCAATGGTGGCCCACCCCCAGAGGAAGAAGAAGAAGAGTAGGTAGTGGTGGTGTAGGTGGTCGTTGCGCCAACGGGTCCTGCGCTGCTGTTGGTGGCGCTCCACGAGTAAGACGGGGGCGGGTAGTAGGTGGTGGCAGAAATGGGGGCAGCAGAGGGAGAGGAAAGAGGAGGGAGAGGAGGGAGAGGAGGGAGGGACCCCGAGGAAGTGACATAAGGAGGTGGTAGCGTTGGCCCCATGTCGTAGGAGAGGGAGGGAGGGGCCACGACGTACGAGCTTGCTGAAGGAGGGGCCATGGTCGTCATTGTCGGCAGAGTGTAGAACGAGGAGGGCGCCATGGAGGTGGTGGTGTAGTAGGTGGCGGGCTCCACCTGCTCGATGATCCGCGTTTCGGTGGTGGTTGTAGTGTAGGACGTGCTTCCCGCGGGTTGGTAGTGATACATGGGCGTTTGTTGTAAAAGAAACGAAAGAAGAAGAAGAAGAAGAAGAAGAAGAGAAGGGAACCGGTTGTTACACAAAGGCAGGAGGGAGGGAGGCTGCTCGCGTGAAGCACTCTGCAGCAGCAAAGCGAAGCTCCTTTGGACTTTTCTTTCTTTTCTTTTTTGTCGACAATATTACTTTGATTTTTGATTGGTGCTTTGATTTTCGTGGTTAATTGTCGACGTAAAGGGTAAAGGCGAGTTTGAAATACTGTCGACCACCTTAATATATGTCGATGGTCAGAAAAGCTGCTTAAGTTGTGCAAGAATACAGTTAGTGGAAAAAAAAAGGGAATGCAGCAGCAAGGAACGGATCGGCCGGTGGACAAAGGCCTCGCCAAGAAGAGAACGGCTGCTGAGGAGGAGACGGCTGTTTTTCACTTGTTTGCAGGAGCTGCAGCAGGTACTCTCACTATTTTTTTTCTGTAAAATGGACTGGCCACCCAAAGTTTTTTGTGTTTTCAAAAAATAAACTGTGATCATTTTCACTGTCACACACACAGGCTTGTTCAGTGACGGTGTTGTTCATCCGATCGATACCTGTCGCACTAGACTCCAAGTTCAGGTTAGTTTCTCTCAGCACTTCTAATCCTGCAGTTTACTGACGAATACTCCTTACTGGTTGCTCACTTGTTATTTCTTCCTCCTCCTTCTCCTTCTCCTCCTTCTCCTTCTCCTCCTCCTCCTTCTCCTTCTCCTTCTCCTCCTCTCTTCTTTCTGCAACTTTTAAAACAAAGAGAGGCTCCGGTCCTTCCTTAGTCTACAAGAACACATGGGACACGTTCACCCAGATCATCCGCCACGAAGGCTGGCGCAGTCTCTACAAGGGCTTCCCTGTGGTGGCGGCCTTCACGGTGCCCGCCCACGCACTCTACTTTGGCAGCTATGAAGCCACCAAGAGGTTGCTTAGGCCCAACACGCCGCTCGAAGAGAAGGGTCCGTTCGTGCATTTCACGGGCGGCGTGGTGGCTGACATTGCGGGAGCTCTGGTGTGGACGCCGCAGGATGTCATCAAGCAGCGGTTGCAGGTGCAGAGGAACAGCATGAAGGGAGCAGCTGAGACAGGTGGGAAGAGCGGGGGAGAGGCGTCGGTGCCTCAGGTTAAGTACAGAGGGAGTTGGCATTGCATGATGACAATTGTCAGGGAGGAAGGCTTTCGTGCTCTTTGGACGGTATGTATGCCTTCCCTGTTCTGCTTCTTGTTTTACTCTCAGTGTAAAGTGAGTGTTGTGTTCATGTTGCCTCTTTCTTTGTTTCATTGGAACTTTCTCTTCTTTGTCCTCTGTTCCATTTACTTATTACCTGAATGAATGAACACAAAAAGGGTTTTGGGGCGGGACTGGCGGTGTATTGCCCTTTTGTTGGTATTTATTTTGTGGCGTATGAGCACGCCAAACTGCAAATGAAGAAATGGTACGGTTTGCCTTCCGTCGATGACCTTTCTCTTCCGCATCAATTTGGTTTGTTTCCTCTGTGCTCCCTTTTCCTTTGCTATTGTTATTGACTTTGAAACATAGTTGGAGGAGCTTATGCTGGTGCAGTAGCTGCTGCGGTTACTGGTCCACTTGATGTTATAAAGACTAGGATACAGGTGCGAGACTTCTTTTCTCCCGTCTTTCTCCACTTTCCTTTCCCTATGCCTTTTTTGAGAATAACTAACGTGTTGACCACAAAAAGGTGGGCTCTGAGTATAAAGGATGGATGGACGCTGCACGACAAATAGCTAAACAGGAAGGCATCTCTGCATTCGCAAAGGGAATGGGTGCCCGAGTACTTTGGATTTCAAACGCTACTGCCCTGACTATTGCTGCCTGTACGTTGCCCTCTCTCTCTCTCTCTCTCTCTCACACTTTCTTCCACTTACATGATGACAGATGAACAAATAAAGAAAGCAATGCGACTGTTTGGTGACAGTGGGAAGTCCTGATAACTGGCACAATAGAGATGTTCTTTTTTATCTTTCACTTCTTTCGTTCAGTTCGCTCCTCATCTCTCTTACTAACTACAGCTGAAAAACGCCCAGTGAAAGTAACTTATGAGTACGTATGACAATACAATGACCTTTGTCTGCTTTTTATTTTTCTTCTCTTTTACAAGTGCATTTACGACTGTACATCAGTTTGGATCTTTTGCTGCATCAACCCTTTCCTAAACGGTTGTGAGCAACTACGCTTTAATTGAGGATGGCCTGAATGCTGCCTTTCTGTCGAGTTATCTGTCTCTCTGTTCTCTTTTTCGCCTTGGCATACCGAAGCCCACACCGATTGCACAACCTGCTCATTCATCATCAGGAAGAAGCAAGATGATAGAAGTAACAAGATCAAACGAAATGAGCAGAAAGAAGACGGAAGATCGAAGGAAGAAAGAACATACGTCCTTCTGCCTTGTGGCCCTCTTCGCCATTCCGGAGTTTCAGAAGTGCCGCAGTTAAGACAAATGCGAGGGCTTAAGCCACCGTCCAAGGGAGAGGAAGGATACGAGTTGGAAGCCGAACTACAGCCCGAAGAGCTTGTTCCTGAGCCTCTTCTCTCAACTGTAGACAGAGCAACCTCTGCCTCTCTCACCAACGCTCCCATTTCGCTTTCTCCATCTCCCCATACGGAAGCGTTTTGGAACTCCATCTGAGTTCCATAATGTGCTGACGGCGAAGACGGTTCATCATTGTGGAGGTTAAGAAGCGAAGTTGAGGAAGGGGCAGAAGAAGAAGAAGAAGAAGAAATAGCGTCATCTGTATCATCGCTCTGCGAAGAGAGCTGAGAGAAAGAAAGTCTTCGGCGATCTGCCCCACGGCAGCTGGGACGTTTGTCGAAGGATCTTTGATGAGGAAGACTGTAACTTCGTAGACCATGCGCCCCACTGCCGCCACTTTGTTGCTGAATCTCCGAGACACGATGATCCCTCAGGGCAGGAGCAGAGAAAGAAGAGGCGGAGGAAGCCAAAGGAAGAGTAGAGGAGAAGGAGGAGAAGCTTTCAAAGCCCCAACTGTTAGACGGAGTTGATATTGATATGGAAGTAGGAACAGAGGAGGAAGAGAGTTCACCCGGTGTGGAGGTGCTTTCTCGAATGTTATCCATTGCCCCAAGAACTAACTGTTGGAGGTGGAGCGTTTGTGTGAGCATCCTTTGCCAGTGTTGCAGCGAGCAAGCAGCTCCCCCCGCTTTCATCGCCTGTGCAAAGCAGACCAAGTCATTGGCCGTGCCGAAGACTTGTTCCAATTGTTGCTCCCTTGGGTCACTCATTATTGGGTGGCCGCTGTAGCTCTCTCGAAGACGAAAACGAGGAGGAGACATGTTTTGTGGTTCACAGTGGAAGCGCATTTCTAGGGCGTTGTGGTGGTTCAGAAGAAAAGGGTGTTGTTGACTCGGAGTGGCAGGAGTTATGGTTGTTGCGGAAGGGTGATAGCCCATCATGGGAAAGATGTCTTGTGGAGTTGTGGGAGGGACCGAGCAGAATCCCGGAACCCGCAGTGCGGTTGTGGAAGCGGCAGTGCAAGCAGAAGAGGGAGCAGCGGTCAGGTGTTCCAACGGAGGAAGAGTTTTATGCATAACTCCTGCTGTTTTCCGCCTGTTTTGAAAGGACGTTCCTCCGAAAGAACGAGACGTACAACAGGGAAAGTGGAACACTATCTGGTGCCCAGGTGAACCAACGAGCCTGTCCAAAGGTAAAACATAGTTTCAAAAAAAACGTAAAACAATACAAAGGGTTTTTGCGGGGGAGAGCAGAGCATGATAACTTCGGGCGATCTACAGGGTGAATGAATGCCATCCAACACCCTCCTTCTCGTTCAGTTTCCTACGTAACATCATTTCAACGTGCGTCGTGGGTTAACGGATTCTCATAAACACCGCACCGAGATCGAACTTCACCCCGCACTCCACTCGATCCTAAAACCAAAGTTTTGCGAATGGTCGCATCACCCATGAACGAAAAACTTACCTTATTGCTCGTTAGTGGTCTCCTTGGCAACCGTTTACCCACCAATTATCCAAAAAACGGCTTTCGCTCCGATCATCGAACAATAGATCGGTTACCTTTTCCATTTGTTGCTATGATACATGAGCAAAAAAAGGGCTTCCTGTTGCTTAGAAACCTGCCGAAAAGTGATCTTTCATTATGTTTTATTTTATTTTTTGCGGTAGAACGGCCAAAAGATAGATAGGGCAGAGACAGGAAGAAGAGAGCGCAAGAGGGAACGAGAGAGGGGAGAAGAGAGAAGAGAGAGAAGATAAGAAGAGGAAAGTACAGAGAGAGAGAGAGAGAGAGAGAGAAAATTAGAAAGAAAGGAAGAAAGAAAGAAAGAAGAAGAGAGAGAAAAGCAGAGCATCAGCAAAGGCGATGGATGGTGTCAACGTCAGCCTGAGAGGCCAGGTCATCCCGAAGAAGAGCGTCCCACCACTTAAACAAGAATTTTTCCACGATGAGCTTGAACCATGGCGTTATGGCCACCCCGTTCCCTTCCGCCGTTTCCATAAACTCGGTGAGCTCCTGTTGGGTGACCCAACGATACTCCTTCACTTCGTTGGGACGAGGCACCACCTCCACGTCTCGCTGAAGGAACAAAATGTAGTCGACTGTATAAAGCGTACATGGGTGAGAAAAGGAGGGAGGGGGAGAGAGAAGACGAGAGGGGGATAAAAAAAGGTAGGGAACGAGGAGGCATGAGGGACAGCAGAGAACGACACAAGGACAATGAAAGCAAGAAGAGGAGAAGAAGAATAGAAGAAAATTGCGTTAAATGAAGTAAAAGCAGAGAAGTAAAAGAAGAAGCCGGAGTAAGAGCGGAAGAAGAGGGAAGAGAAGAAAGACGAAGCGAAAGAATAAGCGGAAGAAGAGGAAAGGAAGAGAGAAAAGAGAAATAACGAAAGAAATAGAACAAGAGAGAAAGAGAATGAAACGACAAACGTGCGTCGCACAGATTCTGAAAAACAAGAGGGAACCGCCGATAGACCAACAAAGAGAAACAAGACAAGGAACAAAAGCAAAAAAAAAAAAAGCATGACAACAAGAAGGAACGCACTCTCATGTTCACCCCAAACGCCGTCACCAGAGCCCTTCTCCGACATGTAATGTATCCTGGTGAGGAAGGTGAAGTCCCTCTCCACGTCCGGCACGTGATGCGCCGCAATGCCGAGCTCGTGCCAAAGCTTCCTCTTGGCGGCCCTCTTTACGCCCAGCTGACGGCCCTCCTCCAACTCCCAGTCCTCTTGGGGTATGCCCTCTCCCCCCTCCGTGTTTTTGGGGTCCACAAAGTAGACCGGGTGAGAGCAGCAGGTGTTGGTCCAATGCAGCGGGAAGGTGGGCTTCTTGTCGGAGCGTTGTTGGAGGAGCAGCTTGGTGCCGTTCTCCTTGGAGGAGAAGAGGAAGACGGAGAAGGCGCGGTGGAGGATGCCCTCGCGGATGGCGCTGTTGAGGTGGCAGTCCCGCTTGGCGATGGGGCCGAGCACCTGGTCCTCGTGGTCGATGCGGATGCACATTTCCTGGAAGAGGGGACGTTGCTCGGGGTCGCACGTGTTGTAGGCCTCTTCCTCCTCTTTCGTGAGGACCCGCGCGTTCACGGGCAAAGCGCCAGCCGGAGCTCCGTTCATCGCCGTCTTGCCTGCTTCCTCCATTGCCGTCTTGCCTGCTTCCTCCATTTTCTCTCTTCTCCGCTATTTCTTTCCTTTTGTGTTCTATTTTTTGTCGACGACACGATGCATTTTGACCAATTATTGACAACAAATAGTGCAGTTGTACCTCTACTTTTCGTGTCGACACGAAAACCCTGTAATGGCGTTGCCTCTCCTCTTCTGGTCTGCTGGACGGTTATTGGGAGGAAGGTGCTGCTGCGTCCTCGTGTTCGGTGCCAAGCGAGAGGTCCTTCCACTCCTCCAACATGGCCAACGAGCTTTGAATCTTGCCCTTGATGGCCTCCACGGCATCGCCGCCAAGAGCGAAACGAATGGGGATCTGCTGGCGGCCAGCAGCGCTCCCTGAGAGCGTGAGCACGTCCACGATGCGCTGCGCGCCCTTGACGGCGTCACCTTCCTGCTTGCCATCACGTTCCTTCACGACCTTCAAGGCGTAGCCTGCGGATGGCTTGTAGTCATCAATGTGACGGGAGGCCGCACCCAAGTTAGAGCCTTCTTTGAGGAGGGCCGTCCGAAAAGAGCCAGGTTCTATCACCGTGACAGCGATACCCAATGGTGCCAACTCTCCATGCAAGGCTTCTCCAAGACCTAAGCACGATGTTTTGTGGTTCACACATTGTTTAGTTTGGCAGGCAAGCATGGGTTGACGTGATGCGTATAAATGCGTTACCTTCAACAGCAAACTTGGAAGCGCAGTAGAGACCGACACCGGGATAACCTACCCAACCGACCATGCTGCCGATGAGAGCGATCACTCCGGCCTTTCGCTCGCGCATGTGGGGCAGGAAGGCGCGCGTAACGTTGAGCAGTCCAAACACATTCGTGTTGAACTGGGCGAAGGTTTGTTCGGGCCTTTTTTAACAGTTGTTAGCACTTGGCTTTTTCATTGTTGTGTGAATAGGTGCCAACTTACGTGACTTCCTCGAGGGCTCCAGTTTGAGTATAGCCAGCGTTGTTGACGAGGATGTCCACCTGGCCGTGGACCTTTATGGCCTCGTTGGCCAGGGCCTCCAGCTCCACCAACGGGCTGGTCACATCAAGCGCGAGTACATGCGCGCCAGCTGCCCTCAACTCAGCGAGCCTCTCAACGTTTCGTGCGGTGGCGATGACTTGGTCGCCGCGCTGCAGAGCCGCCAGGGCGATTGCCCTGCCGAAGCCGGTGGAGCAGCCCGTGATGAACCAAACCTTTGGGGAGGAGGAGGAGGATGATACATCCATTACCCGTGAATGTTTTGTTGTCGGTGTCAAGTCCCTAGGGTTGTTCGGAGCAAACAGCCTCTCAGGTCCGATAGATAGGTATTTGCGGTTATCGTTTTCGTTCAATGGGGCGAATCGGACTGTTTCGGCTGGGCAACCGATCAGTAACGTTATAGAAAGGGAATAACGGAAATGAATCTGCCCCGAAGAGGGCTTAATCGCAACGAAGACATCGTGACCGAGTGGTTAAGGTGATTGACTAGAAATCAATTGGGCTCTGCCCGCGCAGGTTCGAATCCTGCCGATGTCGATCTTTTTAATTTTTAAATCATAACATAAATTACATTCAGGATATTAGGTTGCCGCACTCCGTAAAAAGAGCAACCCGCACAAATAAACAAGTGCAATGGAAGCAAGACATGGCAGCAACAAGGGCAGCGAGGAGCAGCTGCGTGACTTCAAGGAGTATTTCTCTCTGTTCGACCGGGACGGGGATGGGCTGATCACTCTGAAGGAGCTGGAGGCCGTCATGAAGTCGATGGGCTTGCAACCCTCTGCCGCTGAGCTGAAAGCGATGATTGAAAGCGTCGACACAGGTAACGCTTGCGTTTTTTTTTTTTTTGCTCATCTGTTTAGTTTGATCACGTTTTTTGATTAATGTCTTTGTGGGTGGTGTGGTTTTTTGTTTTCCTGCTGTTTAAAAACAAAAAAAAATTAGATCAAAGTGGAGCGATAGACTGTGATGAATTTATACAAATGATGGATAAGCACATTTCTTGGCAGGCCCTTGAACCCGACCTCAGAAAAGCCTGGCAGGTACGTCACTCTTACTGCCCTCTCCCCCACTGTTTTGTTGTCTCTGTCTCCCTGTCTCTCTGTCTCTCTCTCTTCCTCTCTCTCTCTCCCTCTCCCTCTCTCTCTCTCTCTCTCTCTCTCTCTCTTCCTCTGTCTCTCTGTCTCTCTTCCTCTGTCTCTCTTCTCTCTCTCTCTCTCTCTTCCTCTCTTCCTCTCTCTCTCTTTCCTCTGTTGCACTGCTCAGATAAATCGCAGTTATTTGACAGAGGCAACAGCGGGCGTATATCACTGGCGGACCTTCGCGAAGTGCTGACAAAAGCAGGAGATCCAATTCGCCACGAGGACCTCGACGAAATGATACGAGAGGCCAACCTCGACGGCGATGGCCACATCTCCTTTCCCGCCTTTGTAAAACTGATGACGGGCACCTAACTTTTTAACTCCTTCTTTAAAGCAACGAAGTGGTTTTTAAACGTATAATGTACAATTGTAAAAGAAAATACAGAGAAAACATGAAAACAAAAAAAAATGGAAGGTGAGAAGTTTCACTTTAAGTGGAAGGGCCACCTTGAATGGGTCGAAGACGAATGGATGCCTGATAGAGCTCTTCTTCGGAGAGGACGTTGTGTTTGGAGGTATCCGCCAAGAACTGTTGGATTCGCGGGTTGGCCTCTTCAAAGTAAGGACTCTGCTGGAAGTAATAGATGACGCGAATAATCCTCGACACCATTTTCAACTTTGCAAAGTTGATCATCTTTTTCTTTCGTCTTCTTCTCCGTTTTGATGATCCTCATCATCCAAACTCGAGCGTCCACTCTCATCATCTCCATCATCATCGTCGTCCTCACTGCTTGCTCCTTTTGTCTTTTGCAATGATGTTGAAGATAAAGAAGAAGAAGGCGAAGGAGAAGGAGAAGCCAATCGTAACGCCTTCTCGCCACTGACAAAAGTGCTGTTGCCGTCATCGATAAAAGTCAAGTCTCCAAGAAAAACGCCGAGATAGGGCACGCAGGGAGGGCGCAACCGTTGCAGGTGGTTGCGATAGTTGCGTCGATTGTTCTTGGGGCTCATGAGCGAGTCCAGACGCTCCAAGCGGAGAGAGTAATCTCCGGGAAGAGCTAGCCATGTGCTCTTCAAGCGAGATATGGAGGTGTTGTTGAGAGCGCAGAGGATCTCTAAGACTCCATTGAAGTTGTTTAACTCCAAACATATCTGTTTGTGTGTTTTTGTGATGAGAAAGAAGCAAGTAATAAAGAGGAGTGAAGAAAAAGTACCTCCGCAATACGAATGAACTTTTTGATGAGCTTAACTCTTGTTTCTAGTTTTGAGTGTCGCACAATTTCGGAGGCCATCCATCCACTCATCTATTTAGTTGTTACTGACTATGAACAAACGAAGACAGGGAGAGAGAGAGAGAGAGAGAGAGAGAGAGAGAGAGCAGAGCAGCGGAGAAAAAAACATACATGATTGAAATGATGAGTAAATGCGACGATATGAGGAGCATCCTTGTTCTTGTTGCTCTTGGTCCATCCCATCTTCAACAACTCCGTAACACGGATGAGCTTAAACTTGGCATACTCCATTAGAGTAAGCTGCCTTGCTGCCTCCTCCGACTTGAACACCAATAAATTTTAGTCCATTGAAGCAGAAGCAGAGAAGAGAGGAGCGAGCGAGAGAGAGAGAGAGAGAGAGAACTATAGAATAAAGAAGGAAGAGACCTTAATGTTTCTCCAACTAATAGGTTTCTTAGAAGAGTCATTACCGCTGCTTCCACCGTTAATAGGTAGCATGGACGAGGAAGATTTGCCTTCCACTACCAAAGAGGATTCTTCTTCCTCAAATCGTTCTTCCTCCTTTCTCTTCTCCAAAAGACCGGTCAGGTCTCCAGTTTGTTTGGCGGTGAAGAGCTTCTCTTTGACGTCTTCTCTTCCCACAGCTAAAACATATTTACGAAAGTAGTTGTAGGTCTTCTCGTCTTTGTAAATATCGGAAGGTTGAAGGAAGATCCATTGTTGAAATATATAAAATAGACTGTTGGTTTGTTTTTGAAAGACATTAATGGTCATCATACCATGAAGGGAGAAGAAGAGGAATGAGAGTTACCCTTTCTGAAGTTCGGCTCTCGTAAAAGCTGAGGGATTTATAGCATTGCTTCTCAAAATGACAGCTTTCATCAACGCCAACGGGGAAAGAAACAGCTGGTAGCTTAACAAGAACTGTTCCAGAAAGTCAGGTTCAGGCAACAAAGAAGGCTGTTGCTGCTGCTGTTGTTGTTGAGGCTGAATGGAATTTGAAGAACCAAAGAGTTCTTTGGCTCCAGATATGCTGTTCTTTTTCTTTTTGGCAGATAAGGACGAGTGAGAGCGTGAAAGTGCTCCTCCTTCGGTCTGAACGAAACGTGCTCTTGGATCTTTTGAGCGAAAGAAAAATGAGAAATTGATTGTCAAATGAAACACTTTGAAGAGAAAAAGGCAAAAGTAATTACCAGAAGTTAAAGAAGGAACCGGAGAAGGAGAAGCCTTCTTTTGTACTGCAGTGGTAGTCACAACAGCAGACGAGTGGGCGAGAGGACGGAACGAAGGAGTAGATGAGGTCGATGTAGAAGAAGGAGGGGAGGTTGCCGCAAAGCGAACAGGAGAGTTGAGCACAGAGAAACTGCCGCCAGTGATCACGAACGAGTCCGTCTTTCCTCTTTCCCTCATTGAATTGAGTAACTGCTGTTGTCTGTTTTGCACTAATGGACTGTTATAACTGCTGCTGGTAACGTTGGCGCTATTATTGATATTGCTTTTGTCCAAACAAGTTACTGCCGGCGGCATGGAAGCAGAACGTGTTTGTAATGGTCGCTGTTGATCGTCTTTCTGCTCTTTAGGTTCCAGTTTACGAGGGCTTTTGAGAACTTTGGCTTCGTTGAGAATAGCTTCAAAAGACCAATCGTCTGAGGAAAAGTCATCTGATAAGCCTTCTCCGTCTTCTTCGTCGTCTGAGTTACTCTCTTCTACAATTTAAACACAGTTATAAAACGAATAAGAAGAAGAATAAGGGAAAGAAAGAAACGAAAAGAAAGAAAGAAAGAAACGCAAGAAAGAAACGATAACAAAGAAAGAAAAACATACCTTCGCCGGGAGTAAGGTTTTTCTTGACCTCGCTCATGATGGAACCCCACTCTAAGTCAAACGTAGAAGCCTCTTCTGCATCAGCTGTTTTCGTGCTGGTTAGAACTAAAGAAAAAGGAAGTAAAAGGGAAAGAAAAGGAAATAAAGAAAACAAACCAGCTTTAGAAGCAAAGCGAACAAGCTTGTCGATGAGTTTGGCCAAAGAAACAGCAACAATCTCGTTGTCCTTGTCATACACAATATTCGACGGCGACTCTTTTTCATCAAAACAAAGTTTCATCATTTCGTCTTCTTCTTCATGTTGTTTTTTCCAAACGCCACTAGCAGTTGTTTTTGTTGACGAGGAAGAAGACAACAAAGAAGAGAACACGTTCTTCTTTTTCTTCTTTTCTTTCTGGTTGTCTTTTGGCGATTGTTTTTTCTTTTGAGCTTCTCCCTTGTTGGTATCTTGTTCCAAAGGATCGACCAAGTGAAAGTTTTGTTTTGGTCGAGAATGATAATAAGTCTTCAGAAGATAAGAAGCGGAACGCAAACGGCGACTATCGTCTTGCTCCTCGTCTTTGTCCTCGTCCTCGTCCTCGTCCTCGTCATCATCGTCTGAATCAGTATCTTCTTCATCATCGTCGTCCTCTTCTTCTGTAGAGCTGTCTTCTGTTGAATCGCTTTCTTCTGTTGCATCTTTGGCCCTTATCTTCTCAAGTTTATCTTCTGCTTTTTCAACTTCGTTTAGCAAAAGACGAAGTTCTTCAACGTTTGTGAAAAACTCTTCCCTCTCTTCTTCCGTTAACTTTCTTCTGTTTCGAGGTCGTTGAAAGTGTTGACTGCCGTTATTGCTGCCATGTCCATTCGAACTTCGCTGTTTTCTTTCGTTTAAACTTTTTTGTCGTCTCTGTTGTTGCTGTTGAGGCTGAAGCTGAAGCTGTTGCTGTTGTTGCTGTTGAGGTTGTTGAGGTTGTTGGGGTTGTTGAGGTTGTAGATGAGCGGCAAGACGACAGTTGCGGTCGCTTTTCGTTTTTACTACGATTGGTTTGGCAAACATCGATTTCTTTGGAAGCTCGTGGTAATGTTTTTTCACGTCTCGTTTTGGCGATTGTTGTGGCTGCTGATCAGTTTGTTGCTGTTGTTCCTCAGGGTTAATAAACTCAACTGTTTTTGTTGTTGTTTTTTTGATGATGTCGTTTTGTTGTTGTTGAGGAGGAGGGCTCAGGCTTTTGAATTGCCCTCTTCCCTTCCGTCTTTGCTGCCGTTCAGCTCTTCTCGCGAGTCTAGTTTCTTCGTGAGAGGCGGAAGAAAGAGGAGAAAATGATTTTCTGTCTCGTCCTCTTCTTTCTTCCATTGCTCAGAGCTTTCACCCAAAAAAATAAAAAAAATAAAAAAATTAAAAATAAAGCCACAAAACACAACCAAAAGATGAAGTGAGTTGATATTTTAAAGAAACAAAAGGACACAAAACAAAATAAAAAAAACTCCGTTTAGTTACCCCTTTTTTTTGTTGTCTCTTATTCCTCCCGAAAGAATTTACGCTGTACTGGTCTTGCTCTTCTTTTTGTTTTTGTTCGTTTTTTTTTAAGTGGAGTCCTGAAGCAGAGAATATTAGTGGGCCCTTCTGTGTGCAGTTCGCAACTTTTTTTTTTGGTTACCTCTGTTCTGCAATTCCTGTATTTTTGTTTTTGTTTTTTCTTTTTTTGTTCTTTCTATCTGAAAAGTAATCACTGGTACAAAAAAAAAAAATGAAAAAATGAAAACAAGCGGTCAAACAAGAAGAAGGTAGGGAGCGGTCAAACGTTGCAAGCCTGGTCAGGGCTGAAGAGAATCAGTGAAGCAAGGAATCAGGAAGGCAACGAATAAGAACAAGAATAAGGAAAAGAAAGAAAGAAAGAAACGACAAGAAAGAAGTTGAAAGGACAAGAAAGCAAGAAGTCGAAAGTGAACTCAGTTGTTGGATTTACGGTGAGCAACAGTCGAAGAAGAACCATCCCCTCCTCCTCTTTCTATAACATGTTCTGAAGAAGAGGAAAACGAAGAAGCAGATGAACGAGGTAACATCCATGCTGACTTCTTCAGGTGTTGCAAGGGCAAAAAGTATCTCTGTAGGAAGAGGAATGTGATAAGGCCTATAACGCTGCACGCCATCGCCACAAGATAGTATCCATCGCTGACAATCGTACAAGTTCCTCCTAAAGCAACACAACTCTCTTGTTCTTCTTCCGAAGCACAAAAGTTGTTGTTCGAAAGAGAGGCTGAGGCACCTGCTGCATCGTCATTATCATTGTTGTTGAGTATGCAATGTTTGGTGGTGAAAAAGTCGACAAAGTAAAGAACGAAGAACTTGGGCCATGTCCCACCGAAATTGGAGAATGTGTTGAGGAGAGTTAAGTAGGTGCCTCCTATTGAGGAATCGCTGATTCGTGCAAAGAAAGCTCCCTTTTGCAAGTTATCGAAATTTGTTAGTGCGTGTTTTGAAGGTGATAAAAAGAAGATGAAGAAAAAAGAGACAAGAGGAGAAGCAAGGAAAAGAAAAGAGAAAGAGCAGAGAAGCAAAAAGGAGATTGAAAAAAAAGGTACCTGAGACACAAATTGAACAGTGCCAGCAAAGGAGGTGGCAAGCGTGACACCCAAAATCAAGAAATAGTAGCCATAGCTGATGTGTCCAGAGGCAGGGAAGAAGTAGATGACCAACACGCTCAGCGACGAAATTGCCAGCCGCATTTTATATGAAGTCAGCCACTAGTTACAATACAATCGATTAGTAATTCAACAAAGCAAAACAGAACAAGATGAACAAAAAAACAAAGAAACAAACAAAAAAAAAAACCAATAACAGGGAGACAAATACGTACTACTTTTAACGGTTGATCACCACTGGACCAACGACCAGCCAGTACAGCGGAGCATATCTGGAATGGAAACTCTATCAAGACGAACAAAGCCAAGTCCTCCTTCTTGAAGCCCTTTTCTATCAGCTTCAACGCGCCAACGCTGTCCGCCGCCATGAAGCCAATCTTGTACAACACCAATACTAAAAGCAACTTTCTCATGTGTTGAAGGTTGACAATTTGCCATATCTTGGTGTAGATGGCAGTTACGGTCAAACCATCTTCAACATAGTCTTCTTCGTGTTCATGTTCACTTTCATGTACGTCTAACAATCGTGCTTCTGCTTTTCCTCTTGCTTCTTCATTTTCGTCAAAGTCTTCATGCGAACGACGATAACTTGACGTAAATTCAATCTTCTCTTCTGGTTGAAGCGACAAAGCAGAATTGTTGTTGCGTTGATGGGGTCTCGTTATCGTCGTTCTTTTCTTGACTTTTTTCTCTGCTTGGAAGAAAGCCAAATAGAAGGTAACGAGCAAGTAGATGATAGCCCAGAAACGAATGTACATGCTCACTGACAAAACTCCTGTGGGTTGTTGATGGTCCGTGCTGCGAAGGTAGGCATTGCTGAACTCTGCCGAGTTTAGAGCAAGAAAGATGGTGAAGGAGAGAAAATATCCACAATTGAGGCCTATTGTCTTTTAGGTTGTTAATTTGTAAGGAAAAAAAGAAGATATAAAAATAACCGAAAGAAAGAAAAAGAAAAGAGAAAGAGAAAGAAAAAAGAGAAAGGGGAAAAATAAAAGGAGGAGGCTCTGACGAAATAAAGAAACAGAGGAAGAGAGACATGAAGATAACGAAAGATAATGCACCTGACAAGTAGAGGCGTAGCCTCGTTTTGCCCTCGAAAGCATTGTTAGAGCCCAACCTTTTCATTGACGCAACATTATACTCTCAGTACAAATCAAAAATACAAAGAAAGAGCACGAAAAGGAATAGGTGGCACAACAAAAACAAGACAAGAACGAGAGCGAGATACGAACCGTCAACAGCGATGTCTTGAGTGGCCACCATCACGACAAGCACAAAGAACGTGATTGTGAGTTGAGTTACAGGAACATGGGTACTGCTCAAGGCATCCTCTATCCAAAGGCTGATGTTGTACAAAAGCAAGCCTGACAGGAACTGTATGGGCACTATCCAACTCTTTCGCCGTCCTATCCCTGTATGTAAATTGTTTTTAATAAGGAATCGTAAAGAATAAAAAAATGAAGGAAAAAGAAGCACAAGTATAAGAAAATAAGAATGAGAATAAGAAGTAAAAGAAAAAGAAGAAGAAATGTTATGTACGATCTGAAAACACGCCATCAACAAGAGGAGACCACAACAGCTTGAGGCTGTAAGGATAGGAGGCCAGAGAAAATACTCCTATCTGTGTGTAGCTGCTTTTGTTTTGTATCAGGAATGGAAGAGAACCCAGCGTCAACCCCAATGGCACCCCCTGAATCATGTCTAGACGAAGTGGATGAGTTTAAACAAAACGGTTAAGAAAATGGTGGGGGAGTAACAGAAAAAAGAAATAGAAACATGGAAGGTGAAAGCAAGATCAAAGAGAAGCAGAGAAGAAAGAGGAGAGAAGAGAGAAGAGAAGCAGAGAGCATAGAGAACGAAAAAGAGAAGAGGTGAAAAAACGAAAAGAAAGAAAAAAAGAGAGAAAGAGAAAGAGAAAGAGAAAGAGAGAAAGAGAGAGAGAGAGAGAGAGAGAGAGAAGAGGACAAAAATGAGACTGTGTATTTTCGTACACAAAATTATCAAAATGACCATGCTCCAACGGTCTCTCCGCTCCTTCTCTTTGGCCAGCATCAACCCTGCCTTGCCACTTCCCTCCACCATGGCTTCCTGCTTCTCCTCCTCCGCGGTGGTGTCTTCCTGCGTCTCTCCCACCAACATTTTTCTCCGACGTGAGCTACCGTTGTTGTCGCCACGTTGCGATGAGGATGAGGCTGCTCTCCAACGAAGCGGGGACACTCCCAACGCTGCTACCGAATTCGCTGCCTTGTGGTTGGCCTCCAGCAGAACTTCCCTCGCCACGTTCTCCTTGCGGCTGCTGCGGTTCTCTTTCGAGGAGCTTTGCTGTCTTTCCTGTTCCGTAATATTTTTCTGCTCTGGTGGTGGTGGTGGTGGTGGTTGGTCGCCCCTTGGTTCCAAGGTTTGCATCACACACAAGCGTCACAGAGAGAGAGAGGTAGAGAGAGAAAAAGATAGAGTTACTCCAAAAATAACAAAGTCGACGACGGGTAGGCTAAATCTGCAGGAAAAAAGCGCGTTGGTTCTCCCCTCTCTTTTCTGACGATGTTGGATGACGTCACAAGCAGGAGATGTCGACACAAATAACGTCGACAATAATGTCCGCAAAAATTACAAAAAAACAGGGGGAATATTGCAGCTCCAATGGTGCACAATGTGACGACGAGAGGAAGGCTGCTGTTACGGGAGGAGGAAGGGGTAAGAGGAGAGAAGCGAGGAGGAGGGGCAAGGGGCGGCGCTGCCGCCGTCCACCCCGTCGGTGGCGTCAAAGTTGGTGTCCGCCTCGTGGATGGACTCCTCTTGGATCGCGTTGACCATGACGATGAGGCTCTCGCCGGAGACCTCGTTGGTGACCCGAACCTCCAGGGGAGCCTGAAAGCCCGGGCCGGACTCTGCCAGCCAGTAGTTGTAGGACTGGCGCTCCATGGAGATCCAGCCCGAGGCCCCGCTGTCCTTGACTTCTACTTTGCTGACGGTTCCACCCCCTCCCACGTTGAACGGCAGGACAGAGAACCACCACTGACGTTGCATCGGTGAGAGAAGTGAGAGAGAGGGCAGGAAAAGAAAAACGAACCGCGTTGGTACCATCCTTGAGCTTCAGCTTCAAGGGACCTCGGACGTCGCAGGCAACGCGCCTGTACTTGGTGAAGAACACGCCGGCGGAGGTCTTGGCAATCTCCTCAAAGGCCGCCAGGCTCAGGTCAAAATGGTCCATGTCGCCGCAGCACCAGCCCTCATTCCCTTCGCATGGGCACTGATCCGTTGCTACATGTTTTTTTTTAAGTAGAAAGAGGTGGAGAAGGAGGAGAGGAAAGAAGCAACGAAGAAAGAACCTTGCACAATGACGCTGGAATTGCCGTCAAGGCATGCGTCAGGAGACCTGTCCGCGTCGCAAACGACCTCAAAGCAAGCCCCGCAGACCTCAGACTCAGCAAAGAGGGCCTGGTTGGGCGCCACGATGAAGCCGTGGGGGAAGGCGTCGCGGGAGATGGGACCGTAGCCGCAGTTGCCCCCGTCGATCTCCAGGTAGTAGGTGGCCCTGCCGTCGTGCCATGGGCCGATGGGCTCTCCCTTGCATG
The DNA here is from genome assembly GCA_031835245.1 of Balamuthia mandrillaris. Taxonomy (NCBI): domain Eukaryota; phylum Discosea; order Longamoebia; family Balamuthiidae; genus Balamuthia; species Balamuthia mandrillaris. The sequence goes on along the minus strand of JAVKOQ010000051.1, from coordinate 121,030 downwards.
AGGAGAGGAGCAAGAAGAGCAGCACTAAATAGGAAGCGCCCATGAGTGTTACGTTTGGTTTGCCACGTTTGGTTTGTTCTCTTCACTGGACTGAATAGAAAGGAGCAACTTCTCAGAAGTCGGGAATGCTTGGGCCTAGTTGTCGCCTCATAACAGTAATTTAGCCTAACAAGCGAGCAAGCAATGATCATCATCTTCCGGTTAGGCGAAACGTCGTTTACATTTCGGGGGGTGCTCATAAGCGCAAAGAAATGAATGTTGTTGTTCTCGTCTTTTGTTTGTTTGGTTGCTATCCACATATGTTTTGGTTTTTTTGAAAGAACAAACCTTAATAAACAGTAACAGAAGAATCTCCTGTTGATGTCTGGCTAAAGGAGGGCTTTGGTGGTAGAGGCTGCAAACGATCCCTGAGTTTGGCCCCCTTCGTTTCCTTTGGGAGGAACAGGCCTGCCACCGCCCCAACGAACATGTTGCCGCTGGCAATGACGAGCAGGAGGAAAACGGATCGCTCCACCAAGTGTCCGTTTATCAGCTGGGCGGCGGTGGAGCCCAGCCGCCCGCAGGCGGAGAGGAGGCCCATGGCGAACGTGCGGAGGGCCGTGGGGAAGGACTCGGCAGAGAGGCAATCCAGAGCGTTCCAACCGCCCACAGAGATGGCGTTGAAAGCACACGCTATGGTTACCTGGGTTGGTGGAATATGTTGGTTGGGTTAGGGATAAATAACAGGTGAAAAAGTAACAGGAGAAGAAGAGCGATGTACAGTAGCAATAGGGTTGTGTGAGAAAGCAAAACCAACAGCTAAGCAGGCGGCGATGGCCATGCTTAGAAATAGTATCATCTTTCGACCCAATCGATCCATTAAAAGCGCAGATGCGATGTTGCCTGTTTTACACAAAAACGCACAGTAAGATGAAAGCGATGAAAATTGAGCAAGGAGCAAAGAACGTACCTGGTAAATTGGCAGCGGCCACAAGAAAAGCGTCTTGATAGATATTAACATCAAAGCCCGATTTCTCAAACAGAGAAGGAATCCACAAAATGAGGCCATACCATCCAAAACTCAACGTAAACCAAATGATCATTTGCAGTACTGTTGCAGTAATACCGCATCAGAATAAACAAGAAACGTGAGAGAGAGAGAGAGAGAGTACCAGTAGTTCTAGCAATAGAAGGATGAAATAATTGCATAATGGATTGGGAGCGTGCAAGAATAGGCGAGAGTATCTTGACTTCAGCCCTACGAGCTGCTTCCTTAATGCTTCGTGGAGGTATATCCTCTTCATCTCCACTGATCACCACATTGGAAGAAGAATCTGATGTCGCTAACCTCTTCTTCTTTCGATAATTCATACTATCATCATCATTTTCCTCTCGCTCGTACAAAGCGTAGTTGCTCTCTTCGTGTTCCGCAAGTGACAGGAAAGAAGGTTCCTGTCTTCGACCTCCTTCGTCTTCTTTTTCTCCTTCTTGATAGTCCATCTGGTTTGCTGCAGCAGCAAGAGCCTCTGCAGTTATACGCAATTGAGTACCTTGACCGTTGAGCTTGCTCATGAAGGAAAGCACTTTGAGGGTTTTATCAAAGTGACGTTTTGTGTAGAGGAAGCGAGGAGTCTCTGGCACGAAGAACAGGCAGAGAAGAAAACAAAGCAAGGATGGCATGGCTGCCACTGCCGCAAAATATCGCCACGACAAATCCCATACACCTGTTATGATGTTTTTCAACCATTTGTTAGTCAATGCAAAATAACGAAATGCACATGCAAGAAGCAGCAACATCCATGACATAACAGTATTGTAAACGGTTCTCTCTTTTTCCTCTGCTTTGACTCTCCCTCCTCTGTCTTCTGTTCTCTTCATCGTTCTCTTCTCTTCGTCGTACTCTACTCTTCTCTTCGTCCTTCTCTTCGTCGTACTCTTCTCTTCTCTTCGCCGTTCTCTTCTCTCTCAAAAAATACAAACGCGTGCACAACACAACACAACACAAAAAAAAAAAAACAAAACAAAAACAAAATATTGAAGGGTAAAGCCAAACCTATCATGATCCAAGCAGCGCTGGCTGCGAAGATGCTCCCCACCATCCACCACCAAGCCACATAAGTCACCCAGAAGCCCCGCCTAGCGGCGCACAGGAACTCGGCCGCCATGGTGAAGACAGAGGGCACGGAGCCGCCCACCCCGACGCCCGACAGCACGCGAAAGCCGATGAGGGTGCTGGCGTTGGGGGCAAACGCGGAGAGGAAGCCGAAAAGGAAGTTGGTGAAGAGGCAGACGAGCAGGCAGGGCTTGCGGCCGAAACGGTCGCTGCCGAGGCCGCAGGCCACGCCGCCGACCAGCATGCCCATAAAGACGGCTGCTGAAAGAAAGGCTGAGGTTTGCATTTAAATGGTTGTGTTTTGGAACAGGGGTCAGAAAGATCCACAAAGAAGAAACAAATCTTTTAAAAAAAGAGTACTGGACTGACATTTCTCGGTGCCAGAGACGCTGGGCAGTTCGGGTAAGATGTATCCGATGGCCAACAACTCGACCGCATCTGCAGCATTGCCGAGGCCGAGGATGCTCATGGCGAGGTACTGGAACCAGCCGGTGCCGATGCGTTCCAGCTCTTTGTCAAAACAGTCCTCCTCGTCCTCCCCATCGCCCTCCTGCCCCGCCGCAACGCCAATTTTATCGTCGTGCTCGGTGGGGTTGCCTAACAAGGACTCCTTCTCCATTTCTTGCAGCGATGCGGGGATAGTAGGGGACAGCGGGGCAACAGACGGCAACGTTCCTTCGTCCACCTCCTCGCCGCCGCCTTTCATTCCTCTTTCTTCTTCTCTTCGTTTAGTTTCTTTTTTTCCCTTGAGCTGTGCTCTCATGACGACATTATCGTTTCTATTTTCCGTCGACTCAATCACGTCGACAGAGCTCGCGTCAGCATTGTCGACGTTTAACGCCACGTCGGTAGAACGTCGACAACAAACCTGTTTTTGGAAAGTTTTTAGTTTAGTTTAGTTTCTGATCCTGGCCAAACGAAAAAAAAAGAGTAGTGGCAAGAGAGCAGAGAGGAGAACAGGACAAACAAGACCACCACCTCGCTACTTGGCCTTCTTCCCCTTCTTCTTTGCTGGTACCAGTAAGGCTTTTTTGGGTGGTTGTGTGTGTGTGTTTTTTTTTTTGGGGGGACTTGTGCACAAAAATGGTGCGTTCTCTTTCTCCCCCTATTTTTTTTTGGTGTTGTGTGAGTGATCAGAGATGCATGAGTTTTTTGACGCTTCTCTTTCTCTTTCACTTTTTCAATCCCTCTCGTGACCTCTTTCTTCATTTCGTCTCATTTTTTGAATCAATCAACACGCAACAAAAAAATAACAGCCTCTTCGTTTCGACATTAACGTGCGTACCCTTTTCAAATCTTTTGATTTGTTTTGTCTGCCTCAACACAATCATGCTTTGTCTCATTGAATCTCTCTCTTTTTTTTATTCCTGTTTGCTTCTTTCTCTCTTTTTTTTTCTCTCTTTGCTTCCACAGCGCAAATTCTCAGCGAGGTCAGACCGTGTCAAAAGCGTGGACTTTCACCCTACTGAGCCGTGGATCCTTGCCAGCTTGTACAACGGCCATGTCTACATCTGGAACTACAAGACCCAAAACCTCGTCAAATCTTTCGAAGTTACTGACTTGCCTGGTACACCTTCTCTCTCTCTGTCTCTCTCTCTCTCTCTCTCTCTCTCTCCTCTCTCACACATCTGTGCCGCTCTGCTTTTTCGTTATCTTTCTTCGCTGTTCTCTTTCGTTATTTTCTCCTCTTCTCTTTTTGTTGAGTCCTCACTCTCGATGTGCTTTGTTACTTGCAGTGCGTACCAGCAAGTTCATAGATAGAAAGCAATGGATCATCACAGGCTCAGACGACTTGTTCCTCCGCGTCTACAACTACAACACGCTGGAAAGAGTGGCCGCCTTTGAGGCTCACGCGGACTACATTCGTTCCATCGCCATCCATCCCACTCAACCCTACGTCCTCTCCTCCTCTGACGACATGCTCATCAAACTTTGGGATTGGGAGAAGGGCTGGACCAACATTCAGATCTTCGAGGGGCACACTCACTATGTCATGATGACGGTCTTCAACCCCAAGGACCCCAACACCTTTGCCAGCGCTTCGTTGGATAGAACCGTCAAGGTATCTTGCTCTGTCATTTTTTCTTGATGCTTCTCTTTTGCTTTGGCCTTTTTTATAGGGTTTACTCAACATTTTATTGTTTAAATGAAGGTATGGAGCTTGAGCTCGCAAGTGCCTAACTTCACTTTGGAAGGACACGAAAAGGGTGTGAACTGCGTGGAGTATTTCATGGGCGGAGACAAGCCCTATCTCATTTCTGGCGCTGATGACAAGTAATCTTTCATTACAATCCTTTTGCTATTGTTAAATATTCCTACTCACCTTTGATTGTTTTTTGTTCCGCCACAGAACGGCCAAAGTATGGGACTATCAGAACAAGTCTTGCGTGCAAACATTGGAGGGACATACCCATAACGTCTCCGTGGTGAGCTTCCACCCCACGCTACCCATTATCCTCACCGGCTCTGAGGACGGCACCGTACGCTTGTGGCACTCTAGCACTTATCGTTTGGAGAAGACCCTCAATTATGGCATGGAGCGCATTTGGGCTTTGGCCACTTTGAAGAACTCCAACAAAGTGGCGTTGGGTTATGACGAGGGTTGTGTTATGATCAAGGTATTTTTGCCTTTGCTTTCTATCCAGGTTTTTGAGCTAACTTGTGTTTTTTGAACGCATCTAGTTGGGAAGTGAGGAACCTGCTGTGAGTATGGATAGCAGTGGCAAAATTATATGGGCCAAGCACAACGAGATACAAACCTGTAATGTAAAGGCTGCCAGCGGTACACCTTTCCTTCAAACAAAGAAAGCCAACCATAAACTTACATTCTCGCTTTCTCTCTCTCTCTCTCTCTCTCTCTCTCGTGGATTGTGTCAAATAGAAATTGTGGATGGCGAGAGAGTAGCTCTGGCCACCAAAGATTTGGGCAGCTGCGAGATCTACCCTCAAACTTTGCAACACAACCAGAACGGCCGCTTCGTGGTAGCTTGCGGTGATGGCGAGTACATCATCTACACCGCGCTTAACCTCAGAAACAAGAGCTTTGGCAGCGCTTTAGAGTTTGTGTGGGCCACCGAGAAGAACGCCTATGCCGTGCGCGAGACTACCTCCAAGGTCAAAATTTTCAAGAACTTTAAGGAAACAAAGATCATTCGCCCCAACTTTACTGCTGAGGGCATATTTGGAGGTACTTTTTAAATCTTGTCTTTTGTTGTGTTTTTTTTTTTTCTTTACTTACATTCGAGTAAATAGGCGCATTGCTTGGTCTTCGTTCCAGTACTTTTGTTTGCTTCTATGATTGGGAAGGCAATTTTGTGCGAAGGATCGATGTCTGCCCTAAAGCTGTACGTTATATCCCGTTTACCTTTTTCGAAGTGTTATTCTATTTTATTTCGTCATTAACTTATAATGTGTTCTTTTTTCTTTAAATCAGACATTTTGGTCAGACAATGGAGAGGTGGTGGCCATAGCGGCAGACACCTCTTTCTACATTCTCAAGTACAACAAAGATGCGGTTGCTGAAGCCATAGAAAATGACTCTGGACCGAGTGAGGAGGGAGTGACTGCCGCTTTTGAACTTCTCTACGAGATCAACGAACGGTATGTTTGGTTTTTCATACGCTTCTCTCATTTTGCTGATATTTAGGCTTTTGTGATTTACCGTTTTTGCTGTTTCTCCGCTTTTAGTGTGCGCACTGCCAAGTGGGCTGGAGATTGCTTCGTTTATACCAACTCTAACAACCGTCTTAATTACTGTGTCGGTGGCGAAACCTTCACCATCTCTCATCTTGATCGGTGCCTATTCTTTCCTCTTTTTTTTTTTAATTTCATTTCCCTTTCCTGTTCCTGATCTCTCTCTCTCTCTCTCTGCTCCCAACAAAAACAAAAAAAAAAAATCAAGCCAAATGTATTTGTTGGGCTATATTCCTCGCGATAACCGCCTCTACCTCGTCGATAAAAACCTGAACGTGGTGTGCTATACCCTCCACCTCTCCATCATTAACTACCAAACCGCGATCATTCGTGGGGACTTTACCGCTGCTGAGGAGCTCCTCCCCTCCATTCCCACCGAGTCTCGCGATCGCGTGGCTCAGTTCTTGGAGTCGCAGGGACACAAGGAGGAGGCGCTCAAGGTGGCCAATGACCCGGACATGAGGTTCGATCTTGCTGTGCAGTTGGGAAAGCTGGAGATTGCACAGCAGATTGCCGGTGAGAGCGAGTCGGATCACAAGTGGAGGCAATTGGGAGACCTTGCTATCTCCTGCAACAGCGTATGTATTCTTGCTTTCCTCTTTTTTCGCGCTTTTGCTGTTATCCTTACCTTGCTTTTTTCTTTTGCTTCCCTTTTTAGTTCAAATTGGCAGAAGAGTGTTTGCAGAAAGCACAAGATCTGAATGGACTGTTGCTGCTCTATACATCTCTGGCGGATGGGGCTGGCGTACAGAAGCTTGCCCAACTGGCCCTTCAACAAGGCAAGAACAATATCGCGTTCATGTGCCTGTTCCTTTTGAACAAGGTGGAGGACTGTTTGGACCTCCTCTGCAAGACTGGCCGTATTCCTGAGGCTGCATTCATGGCACGGACTTATGCTCCTAGGTATTTTCTATTTCCTCTACATTCATCTCTCTTCCTGGTTTTCGATTTGTTTCCTGACTAGTCCAAATAACTTGAAAACTATTTACAGTCACGTATCGCGCATAGTGAAGTTGTGGAAGGAAGATCTCAGCAAAGTGAATCCAAAGGCCGCTGAGTCACTGGCTGATCCATTGGAGTATGAGAACCTTTTCCCGGATCTTCAATTAGCATTGCGCGCCGAGAAAAGCTGCCAGAAGGAGCGAGCCCAACAGCGCCTTGCCTCTGTTTACCCTCAAATCATGTCCGACATCCATCGAGATCTTATTGAAGGTTCTCTTTCGTTCTTTCCTCTGTTCCTCTCCTTCTATCGTTCTTCCGTTTCTCTTCTTTTTCTAGCAGCTCACTTTAAAACCAAACATACAGAATTTAAAGTGATGGGAGAAGATGGTCAAGTGGAGGAAGAAGAGGAACAGCCACAAGACAAAGCTGCAGAATCGCCAGCGGAGGAAGACTTTGAGATGGTGAAGGAAGAGAAGGAAGAAGTGGCGGAGGAACAAACACCCCCTGAAGAATTGGCGACGGAAGAGCAAGAGGAAGGGGAGTGGTCCAGCGAACAAGAACAAGACATCCGCAAAGCCGACTAAACAACGTTTCGTTTTTTTTTTTTCTTTCTTCTTCTTTCCGTTCTCTTCTTTTGTTTGGCAAACTTCAATATTATTTTTCTTATTTCAAAACAAATTTTTACTTTGTCTTTTTCTTTTCGTTTGGAGTCTTTCTGCGACGAAGTCGCAGCATGCGCAGGTAGTTCCCTGGGAATGCTGTTGGTTGAACAGTTAGAGCAGGAAAGAGAAGAGAGGAGAGAAATAATGGCGTCAGAGAATAGACAGAAGAGAAAGGAGAGAGAGAGAGAGAGAGAGAGAGAGAGAGAAGAGAATCGCACTGTAACAACGGAATGGGATGTAGAGGCAAACAAAGTAAAAGTAGTTGAAGCCAAGCCAAGGCAAACTATCGGGGAGCGGCGTCCAGTTGTGTACTCCTTTGCTGTAAATGTAGGGCAGCATCAACCACCACAAATACACTGTTCTCGATATAAACAAATATATAACGTTAGGGAAAGATGGAGCAAAGAGGAAGAGAAGCAAGGAGAAAGAAGCAAATAGCAAGAAGCAAAGAAGAATACGAAAGAGAACAGATGAAAGAAAGAAAGAAGAAAGAAAGGAGAAAATGTACTTTCAGAGATAAAACTGATGGGATAGAGGACGATGAACTCAGAGTAACGAAGCCATCGGAGCCAACGGGGACAGCAGCCATACATGTTGAGCAGGTAGAAAGGATACCGAATAAGATCCAACAGACCCCAATGCAAGAACAGAAACGGTGCGGCTGGATGGCTGTGAAGCTGGTCGTTGCATGGCCCCAAAGAGACATCGTGAGAAAGAAGCGGAGAAGAGAAAGGCAAGAGGCATAAAAAAAAACTACCTCCGGAATGAACATGAGGGCAATGTTGAGTATGTGCAACCGGCGCAATACTTTGCAGTGGGCAAGCACCAGCACATTGACGGTAGAAGGAGGGACAAGGCCACACACTATGTGCACCAACTCCAACGTGACCACCCATTGCAACGTAGCTGTTGTGGTGTTTGTTCATACTGATCAGCATACTTTTCTTTAAAAAAAAAAAGGAAGAGGAGAACAGAAGACGAACCGACAACGTCACAAACTTCAGCGAAAAGAAAGGGGAGAGCATTGCCGAGGCCTCCTCTGCGTATGCAGGAGTAGAGCATATGGGCGAGGACATAGCCCCAACCAACCGCGATGAAAAGGTTGTAGGCGGCGAGGTAGCACTTCCGCAGCTGAAACAGGAACGCGTTGGAAGTTCCACCGGAGGAAGAGCCGACGGCGGCTTTGGTCGATTGGAGTTGCCAACCCGATCCAAGGGTGTGGTCTTCTGCCGAAGGCGTAGCAGTGCTGGCTTCCGTAGCGGTCATGATCGTTCGGCGTTGGTCGTTAGCCCTTATTCTTCTTCGACGCAAGAGCCTTTACAAGTCTTGTAACTCTTCAGCTAAAACTGAATAATTTTTAACCATTGCTCCGAATTATCCTCAAATTATCGTTGGTCGAAAACGATAAATGTTCATTGCAAAAAAAAAACCGTCAAGGTTGGGAGTCGAACGCGATTCAATTTGTCATGTCGTCACGGAATAGCGAAATTCTTTCGTGTCGTCATTATCTTGGGAGAAGTTCTTGTAAAAAGGAGGAGAAAGAAGCAGAGCCGCTCGCTTCCCTTTCATTTCTTCTTCAAACTAAGCCTACTGCTGGTTTCAGCTGCTAAGAGATACAGCATCTGTCACAAGGGAAAGCAAAAAACAAACTCTTCTTTCTCCCAAACAAACATTAAAAGAGATGTTTTAAGTGGATTGAGAAGCAGCAACAGCAAAGTAAGGATAGGCAGAGCCTCCATGCTTCGTGTTGTCCAAACCGATGAGCTCCGTGTCGTGGTCGACCCGCAACATGTTGAAGTGAGAAAGGCCGAGAAACATCGGTATGGCCCATAATGAGACCCAGCCTATAACGCATACCGTGCCTAACAGTTGCAGGCCTAATTGTTCTCCTCCTCCCTTGTTTTTTGTTCGTTTGTTGTTGTGAAACCAAAGAAACTGTTAGACGTAGAATTTCTCAATTGGAAACGCACAAAAGCAGAGGGAGAGAGAAGAGAAGAGTACCCCAAAGAATATGCCATACACATCAGACTCGCCATAAATGAAAGAAAGCTCGTCTTTGGTGGCCACAAAAGAAATGCTGATTACGCCCCACATGCCTGCAAAGAAGTGAACGGGCACCGCGTTCAATGGGTCGTCTATTCGACAGATCAACAATAACTCCGAACTTCCCTTGTACACAAATGCGGCGATAGCTGAGTTATGTTTGAAATGTTAACAAAAAGTAGGGCATGAGAAAACAAACAATACAATAAAATACCTCCAATGAGGACAGCTGCCCACGGCTCAACAACGCCGCAAGCAGAGGTGATGGAAACAGCGCCAGACAGAGCGCAGTTCAGCGTCTCTTCAAACTGATACTTTTTAGTGAGAATTCGTAAGAACACCAATCCGGTGATGGAGCTGGCTGCCGCGGCCAATGCTGTGTTTACAGCGGCCCGTCCAGCTAGCTGCGTTCTTCCTTGTGTCAACCCTGTTTTGAAAGCATGCAAAAAAAAAAAATTAGAAGGAAGAAAGCAAGAAAATGGAAGAAAGGGAAAGAGATAGAAGATGGAAAAAGAAAAAAAAAAGAAAAGGGAGAAAATAAAACAAAAACGAAAGAATGAAACATGCCTCCCGTAGAGCCAGAATTAAAAGCAAACCATCCAAATATAAGTATAAAAGTGCCCAAAGCGACCAAAGAACTGCTATGTGGTGGAATCTCATTGACTTTTGGTCGCTTGCAGAACCTCGATATCCGCGAGTAGTCGAACCGTCCCTCCCTGGGACCCACCGCCACTGCTCCTATTAATCCAATCAACCCTCCTGTCATATGTACAACCGCCCCTCCCGCGAAATCTATGAACCCGTTCGATCCCAACTTGCGCAACCATCCATCGTCCGACCATATCCCTGTATAAAAGAGAACAAAAAAAGATATAAGCCTAGGCTGAAAGAGAGAGAGAGAGAGAGAGAGAGAGAGAGAGAGAGAGAGAAGATGAAGCAAAGAAGAGTATGTAGTGAGCAGTATACAATGAGTGATGACAGGATAAATCCAAGCAGCCACGACGATGGTATACCATACGTAGGAAGTGAACTGAGTTCGCTCTGCCAGACTGCCACTAGCAATGGTGGATGCAGTAGTGGCAAATGTGAACTGTAAAGCAACATGCCGTCAAAACAAGGAGAAGAACGAAAAAGGCAAGAGAGGAGAGAGAGAGACCGCGTACCTGAAAGAAAAAATGAGACCAATCATCAAAATTGTACAAGAAAAAGTAGGAAGAACCAATGAAGCCACCCGCGTTTTTGCCAAAGGCGAAAGCATAACCAATGGCCCAGTACGCCAACAAAGCCAAGAATGTTGTCAATAAGTTCTACAAAGCATGTGTTAAACAACAGGAACGCAACGAAAAACAGAAAAAACATAGAACATGCATTGCAGAAGAGGTAGAGAGAGAGAGAGAGACAAGTCAACCTTCAGCAAGATGTTTTTTGTGTTCTTTGGGCGTGTGGTGCCCGCTTCTAGCATACAAAAACCCGTTTGCATGACTGTTAACAAAGTGTAATGATAGTCAGCAAGAGAACAGCAGTGTCCCATAACGGATACGTGGCAAAAACAAGAAGAAAGAGGAAAAGCAGCAGCAGCGTAAAGAAGAAGAAGAAGAAGAAGAAGAAGAAGAAGAAGAAGAAGAAGAAGAAGAAGAAGAAGAAGAAGAACAAGAACAAGAATAAGAAGAAGAAGAATAAGAAGAAGAAGAAGAAGAAGAAGAAGAAGAAGAAGAACAACAACAACAACAACAACAACAACAACAACAACAACAACAACAACAACAACAACAACAACAACAAACAACAACAACAACAACAACAACAACAACAACAACAACAACAACATAAGACAACAACATAAGACAACAACAACATAAGACAACAACAACAACATAAGACAACAACATAAGACAACAACAACAACAAGAACTAGAAGGAGAAGGAAGGAGAAGGAGAAGGAGAAGGAGAAGGAGAAGGAGAAGGAGAAGGAGAAGGAGAAGGAGAAGGAGAAGGAGAAGGAGAAGGAGAAGGAGAAGGAGAAGGAGAAGGAGAAGGAGAAGGAGAAGGAGAAGGAGGAGAACAAGGAGAAGAACAAGAAGAACTAGAACCAGAAGAAGAACAAGAAGGAGATAAGAGGACAAGAACGACCATGACAACAAACGACACAACCACAAAGCAAGGACGGAACAACGTACAAAATATCAGGAATGCAGCGTCAAGGACCCACCCACTGTTGACAGCATAGTCAAGGTCATTGATCTGCTGCTGAACAGTGGGGCGAGCGAAGCTCGTGGACGAACCCGTTGGGCCAACGCCAAGCACAACCAACAGCCCCATCACCTTTACACTTTTTGTAAAAGCGCTGGGCATAGCCACTACTTAAAAAAGTGTAAAGGATAGGATAGGGAAGGATAGGATAGGGTCTCTCTTACTTCCTTAAAACAATTGTTACCCAAAAACAACCAGGCAGGTAGTTCACCAGCGGGCTGAGAAAGAAGAAAAGCGGTACAAGGTGGTGGTGCAGGCAGCGCGTCCCATGTCACACACACAGGCACACACACACACACAGGGACAAAAAAACGCACTTTGGGTCACCCACTTCTCCGCTTTGTCTGTGGCGTGGAATAAATGGCCGGAAAGAAACGGCAAGGGGAAAAAAGGGCAGCAAAACAGTCCCTGCGCTTCCCTGCCACTTTTAGCGGGAAAAAATAGTGTCGACAAGGACCACCGCCGGACCAGACCATTGCGCGTTGGTCAAATGCAAACGCGCAAATAGGCGACAAGGCCTTTTTTCGTCATCCTTTGTTGTCGACAAGTAGATGAAACGCATTAGCAGAAAAAACGTCCCAGATCCATAACCTTTTATGACCGCTCATTCGTTAGACACGTTTTCCATACTATCCTGCCCTAGCCTTGCACAACAATAACATTCTGTAAATGAACGGTGTTTCTTTTTTTTCTTCCTTTTCCTTCTTTCCTTTTGGAAATTAAAAAAAACAAGACCACCACGCAAAGATGACCGCCTCACACGCTAACGCTGCCGCCGATGAAGCTGTAGGCCGGAAGGACAAGCGGGTTCCGCTGGGGTTGGCCCCGCTGCCGTTCACGCTGTCCGACCTGAAGCGCGCCATCCCCAAGCGCTGCTTCGAGCGAAGCGTGTGGCGGTCGCTGAGCTACCTTCTCGTGGACCTCGTGGTCATCTCTGCTCTCTTCCTCTTCGCGACTCACCTCATCGACCCTCTCTCCTCCACCATCGCCGCCTCGCTCTTCCCTTCCGCCACTACTCCTTTGGCGGCGGGTCCGACCGACGACGTTTTTGACACGGCCTTTCTGACGCAAGAGACGGCACAAACGTTGGTTGGTGCGTGCTTGTGGGTGGTTTACTGGGTGGCTCAGGGATGCGTCATGACGGGCGTTTGGGTCATCGCCCACGAGTGCGGCCATGGCGCCTTCTCGGCCTACGAGTGGGTGAACGATACGGTGGGACTGGTGCTTCACTCCGCCCTTCTCGTGCCGTACTTCAGCTGGAAGTTCTCTCATGCCAGGCATCACTCAAAGACTGGCAACATGGACTATGACGAAGTGTTTGTGCCTGAGAAGAAGCAAACGACAGACCACGAGGCCGAAGCAAAGGAAAAGGGCAAAGCGGTGGAGGCGAAAGAAAGACCAAAGGGCATTGTGGAGGAACTCAACGAGGAGCTGCAGACAGTGTTGTACCTGGTCGTCATGTTAACTGTGGGCTGGCTGAGCTACCTCTTCTTCAATGTCTCCAGCAGAGACTACAGCAAGGCCAAGAACCTCCACAACAGGAGGCTGGACGTGCTGCACCTCAACCACTTCCACCCCTACTCCCCCATCTTCAGGCCCAAAGAAGCCAAGTTTGTGCTGCTCAGCGATCTGGCTCTTCTTCTGGCCCTTGGCTCCTTGGTCTACTTTTCCTGGACTTATTCGTTCACGGCAGTGACCAAGCTTTACCTGGTGCCCTACATCATTGTCAACTTTTGGCTCACCCTTATCACCAAGTTGCAACATACGGACGAGGCTTTGCCCCATTTCGATGATGAGAAGTGGGTCTGGCTGAAGGGAGCCCTTTGCACCGTGGATCGTGACTATGGCTTGTTGAACCATGTGTTCCATCACATCGGGGACACCCATGTGGCGCATCACTTGTTCTCCAAGATGCCCCATTACCACGCGGAGGAGGCCACGAGGGCCATCAAGCCTCTGCTCGGCAAGTATTATAGGATGGATGATACGCCCATCTTTGGGGCGTTGTGGCGGGTGGCGAAAGACTGCCGGCTTGTGGACGAGGATCCTGCTCAGAGGGGAGTGTATTGGTTCAAGTGACCGTTATTGTTATTTGTTTTAGCTGACTTCAACTATTTTTTCCCCTCTACCATTTCTTCTTCTCTCCTCCGCTTCTATCTTCTTTCTGCCCCTTCCTTCTTTCCCATCATCATTTCGAGTACTCCTCTTCTCTCTCTCTCTCTCTTCTCTCTTCTCTCCTCTCTCTTCTCTCTTCTCTCTCGCTCTCTTCTCTCTCGCTCTCTTCTCTCTCGCTCTCTTCTCTCTCGCTCTCTTCTCTCTTCTCTCTTCTCTCTTCCCTCTCCATTACTGACGAAGTTTGACGGCGGTGAGAGTCGAACCGGGAGACCCTGCTTTCCACGAGATTTCGCCTTCCCGAAATATTTCGAGAACAAGAAATTCGTTTGGAATAATACATTATTATTAACAGAATTCGTTCTCCCTCTATTCCTGAGCTCAAACAAGCAGAGGAAAGGGAGGAGGGAGGAGGAGAGGCCACCTTTGTTTCTTTGTATTGCATTGTTTGGTGTCTTTGTTGCAAACACTTGTTGGTTTTGTTGACTCCTTCCTGTTGGTTGCGCACCTTTTTTTTTTCTTAAATTTTTATTTTTTGTTTTTCTTTGTTGAGTTCGATGCTACTTTGCCCGAATCAAGGAGAAGCAAGAAGAAGAAGAGAAAGATGCAACAAGCAAGGAGTCATTACCGTACAAGCAACGCAGCAGCGCGAGAGTTTGCAACCACCGGAAACCGATGGGCCAGAGGAAGGCGACGGAAAGGCTGACGTTATGCTCGTGACAACCATGTTCTGCCTTGAGGGCAACCGTGACAAAACTTTGCTTTGGGCGGATCTGGTGGAACGAGAGGAGGACGAGACTGGCGTCGATCTGGTGGCCGAGGCTGCGAAAATCGTATCCAAGAGGAGGTTGCAACGCAGCGAGAAGAAGAAGAACGAGGCAAGGAAGGGAAAACCAAAACGGACGAAAAAGCAGGCGGCCGCAGATTACAAGAAGCAGCGACACCAACGAACGGCTCGTGCTACTGCTTCTCCTCGTGACCACAAGGAGGGAGAGGAAGAGGAGAAAGAAGAACAAACAAAAGACAATGGAGACAGCAACCCACTTCTTCTGTGTACAGAGAAGGAAGGAATTGGAAAACGTCTCGTGTGTAATACTAATAAGAAGCAGAAGCCCAAGAAGAAAAAGAAGAAAGAGGGGGACGAGCGCGGCCGAAAACTGTTTGTCGGGGGCGTGCTCCTTCGGGACTTGGAAGAGCGAGCCAAAAGCGAAGAAACGGTCGCCTCTAAGAAGAAGGAAAGGGCTGAGGAATGGAAACAACTTCGTTTGAGCTGTTTGGAAGCCATCTTTCGCGAGTTTGGCGAGTTGCAACGCTTTAATGCGGAGCACTGGGAGAAGCGCTACTGCCACGTTGTCTACCGCAGAGAAGCGGATGCCAAAACCGCCTTCGAGAGGTTGGGCTCCAGCAGCGAAAAACAAAGGAAGCAGTGCTTCGAGGCATCTGCCAAGCAGTGGTTGGAAGAACGTTCCTTGCCCGCCTTCATTGCACCCTCCTGTTCTTCTCTTTATGTGCGATGGCCAAAGGAGGAAGAACCAAAAGGAGGAGGGCAGAGAAGAATGGGCAAAAAGACCGTTGGCCTTGGAAAGAAGAAGCTGAAGAAGATGGCAAGAGTGATGCATAAGAAGAAGTGTGATAACGAACAAAACGCCAAAAGACAAAAGCAGAAAATGAAGCGTGTTAAAGAAGAGGAAGACGAAGATGTTGCTCGAGTGCTTTATTGGCAAGTTATTAGTACCAACAACGCACCCGATTGGGGCAAGTTGAACGCTTTTGCTGAAGAGGGCGAGAAAGGATCTAACACAAGCCTTGCACAACGAAAGCATCCATCTTCTCCCTTCTCCACCGTTCATCCCAAAGCTCTTCTCAAACTCAACCCCTTCATCATGTCCAGCACCTCCCTCTTGCTGGCCTACTCTTCCTTGCCTCTCTTCTCTCGCTTCCTCCTTCCCAGGTCCCCTTATTCTCATGCTTCATAACACCAACAACGAACATAATAAACTTGTATTTTTGTTTAGATCACTGTGACGACAACAGCTTCTTTTTCGCTGCTTCCAAAATGCTTCTGCGGTTCTTCTCTCTGGAGACTCGCCGGAGTGCTTCCTCCACGTCCACCCACGCCACTTCCAACTGCTCGTCCTGGTCCAGACAAACCAAGGGCTTGTTGGCGAAGACGCCAGGCAAGGCCCTGGCCACAAAGTACTCCACGGCGGGGTTGCCCTTCACGGAGAGTTCCAACAGCAAGTCTTCTTGTTGAGGAAGAAGCTCGTAGTCTTCCCCTGCGTTCAAACCTGTCTCCTCTTTCACTTCGCGAAAGGCGGTCTGAAGGGAGGTCTCCCCACGGTTGCGTTTGCCTTTGGGAAAGCCCCAACGCCCTTCCTTGGTTTTCACCAAGGCTACTTTGAGGGAAGCGCCGAATGAGCCTTCTTCTCCTCTTCCGTCTTCTTCCTCCACTCCCGCAAATATCACAACCCCGGCACAAGGAATGACCCCTTGTGACTTGTTCTTTTCCATCGCCTGGCTGTCTGTTGTTCTTCTTTGTTTGTTTGTTTGTTTGTTTGTTTGTTCTTCTTTGGTTATTGTTTCCTTCTGTTTAGATCTTAAGTTTCACAATGCACTGAAACAAGATGGCCAGATAGGAATTTAAAAAAAAAAAAACTAGCATGTTTTTTTTTTAAGTTTAAAAGTTTCGTTCTGTGCCCTCAGCCATTTGATCTCACTCCATAGGTTGCAAAGGGAAGGGAAATTGGTAATGGGGCACGTTTCTAAAGTTTTAAGTTCTTAAGAAAAAAAAAAGAAAAGAAAAAGCCAATTTGTTGGTTTTTGTAGGCGGAGCGAATCACTCTTTGATTGTGGGATTCTTTTGTTTTGGTGTCGACGCGGGGCGACCCGTCGTGCTGTTGGGCGATGCAGCTGTCCGATGTGTCTTGGAGGCGGAGGCGGAGGCGGAGGCAGAGGGGGAGGGAACGGGTTGGTTCATGTAGGGAAAGATGGGGTCCACGGCCTTTTCTTGTTCGCCGTAGAGTTCTTTCTTTCGTTGCACGTGTTTATGGCGTACGTACATCCAAGAACCGACTGGGGAGGGGAGGGGAGGGGAGGGTTTTTAGGGAAAGCAATAGGGTTCGAGTTACAACAAAAGAGACAAAACGGAAACAGGAAAAGCAAACACTCGCAAACGTACCTCCAGCAGCGGTAAACGCCATCCACCTGTTTTCGAAGACGCTCATTCGTTAGCTAACGATCCCACCTCTCCTCTCTCTCTCTCTCTCTCTCTCTCATGTTTTCTTCGCTCTCCGTACCCCCAGAATACGCTGGCCTTTGTGTTCATCTCTTTCTCTTGCGCATGCACGATCCGTTCACACCAAATGAGGGGTTCTCAAACCCAGAGCCTGGGGCCTTATTTTTTTTAGGCCCAGTTTTTAGGCCACAAAAGCGTTGCAAAGTCCAAGCCTAACTTTTTGGGAAACGAAATTTCTCCAGCAAATTTATTTATTTCACTTTATCGATAAAATTGTTGGTTGTCTTCCACAAAGGCTCGAAGCCCAGAAATCACGAAGTTGGCCTGGTCGTTGTTATGGCCAAGCATAAGGGCAACATTGTAAAGGTCACCAAACAGAGAGCAGGTGATTTGAGCACCAACAAAGTGAGTGTGCTTGTCACCACGGTAAAGGTCACCTTGTCGTGGATGAACTCGATAGTGAAAGAGAGGTGTGCCATCAACTGCGCCAACAACATTTTCAAAAGGATGAGAATGCCATACCGTAGGCCAATGAATGTAATCCAAGTTGGCGTAGAGAATAGGAGCGATGTGGCGGATTTCACGGCAAACATACGGCTGGGATACATGAAACAAGTCTGCAACTCGTTTGTAGTGTCCTCCGTCCCGCAAGTAGTTTAATACTAAAGCCAGTCGGGCTCTTGGAGCCAGTGTACATGCTGTACGTTGGTGTCTTTGGTTTCATGGTTGCTGGAGTGCGGCAGAAACACAACGGTAAATCCGATCGAACTGGAAGCACAGAAGGCCTGTATACGTGTGGGGATTTCGTTTACCAGCCAGTGGACCCAAGGAGTTGCGTGGTAGACTTGGAGATTTACGCCAAGGAGTCCTTTGTCAAGGCCTTCATGTGCCCATCTGTCTTTTCCACTTTTTTGTTGCAGGCCAGGTAAGTTGTTTAGTCAGCAACGCTATCAGCATCTGTTGTTGTAGTAACAATGAAAATAGGAGCTGTTGTTGAAGAAACAAAACAGAAATCAAAAGCAAAACAGCCCTACCACGAGTGTTCCCCTGCATCGTGTTCTATTTTTTTTCTCTCTCTTTCTCTCTTCCCTCTTTTTTTTTTCTACGGCGGAGAAAAAAAAAAGGATCGGAATTTTCTTGCGAAAGGAACAAGCCGAAGAGAGAAGGAGACAACTGCCTCTGCGATGAAGGAAGGAACAAGCCAAATAGAGAAGGAAACACGCACTCTTGGACAATAGAGAGGCAACGCCTCACGCAGGAGGAAATCAAACGAAAGGAGGCGGAGTTAGCGCAACGGCAACAACACGAAGTGGAAGAATGCCATGATGCGTTGGAAAAAATCAAAGAGGTAGAAAAACGGGAGACCCTTTTGTTGTCCAACAAAAGAAAAAAAGAGGAAGAAGTAAAAGAAGAAATAGAAGAGGAAGAAGATAAAAAAACGAGCAAAACGAGAGGAGCACTTTCAAAAATGGGAAGAACAACAACAAAATGAAGCCCACTTCAGAGTGATGGTCACCAAAAGCTTGGAAACAACCAACCGCGCCATTGAACAACTGGTTACGATTCAGCAACAGTTTTTAAATACATTGCCGCTGCTATTCTCTGGCTTTCCTGCTGCTTCAACGCAATCTTCATCAACGACCTCTCTCACTTCCTTATCAAGTGTGGCCACCCCCTTTCCTTCCACTGATGCTTTAACGACCAGACCCTCCACGGCTCCTCCTTCGCCGCAAGAGTAACATTTGACGATTTTTTTTATTGATAAACACGAATTTTTTTATCGTCAAAAAAATAAGAACGGGACTTTGAAACGATTTTTTGGTTTTTCTGGGCCTGGGCCTTGATTTTTAAGGCCAGTCGACACAAAACCCCGAAATCTCCCGGAAAACAACGAATACGGCCCAGGCCTTGGGTTTGAGAATCCCTCAATGAAAAGCGACCTCCGCCGTGACGCCGTGACGCCGTCCTCTGGCACGTCATCCCAAGGTGTCTACAACAAATAGGGCCGATGAACACGTCATGCCAGGGGCGGGCTCGCTTGCGTCTCCTCTTGTCTTCCTTCTCTCTCGCTCTCTCCGTTCGGCCTTGTCTGTTTGTCCTCTTTGTCCTTGTCTCTCCGTCTCTTCTTCTTCTTCTCTTTTGCTGCCCCTTCTTCTTCTCGAATAGCCAAGATGGACGTGAACCACTCGGATCAGCTTTCGGCTGGGGTGGAGCCCATCGGTGCCTCCTCCTCCTCTGCTGCTTCTGTCTCTTCCGTGTCCATGGTGTTGGGGCTGTTGATACTGTTCTTGCCACTGCTCTCTCAGTTGGTCCTCTGGATCCGTCGGCAACGCCAACGCAAGCTCGCCACGCGTTTTCCTGTCCTACAAAAGCTCTTTCCGCCTTCCCTCCCTCCCCCTAACGAGAAGGCTTTGAAAGAGATGACAAGGCAGAATAACAGCAGCAGGCAGAGGAGGAAGTGCTTGACAGCGGCTCATCGTGGAGGGGCCTCTTGCTTCGCCCCTGAAAATACGTTGCACGCTTTTCAGAAGGCTTTGGATAGCGGGGTGGAGCTGTTGGAATTGGATGTGAGGACTTCAAAGGATGGGCACCTGTTTTTGTTGCATGACCCTACACTTGAGCGCACTACCAATGGATTTGGCATGGTTCGTTCGTTTTGTTCCTTCCCATGCTCTTCTGTTTGTGTTCTTCTTTCTCACTTCTTTCCATCCACGCAGGCAGGTGATAAAACTCTCAAAGAACTTCAAAGTTTAGACGCAGGCCATCACTTTTCACCCAACCCACAAGACCACACAGCTTGCTATCCTCTCCGCAACAAAGGCCATCGCATCCCAACGCTTGCAGAGGTCTTCGATTTAGTGGACAGCAACACAAACAGGGAAGTTTGCTTCTTGTTGGACATCAAGGATGAGCGTGCCGTCGAGCCAACGCTAGCTCTGGTCAAAGAAAGAGGTTTAGAAGAAAGAGTAATCCTTGGTGCTGTCGTACCTTCCGTCAACGACTTGGTGCGACGGCACAAACCTGCACACGTGCCACTCTGCCCTCATTACAGAGCAACTCTTTGGTTCTTCCTGCTGTCGTTCCTGCGATTGCATTGGTTGGTGCCCTTTCAGCATGATATCTTTGGCACTATCTATGGCGCTAACGTTGACAAAGCACTTCAAGCTAGGTTTGTTTTCTTTCCTTGTCTATTTTTTTTCTTTGTTGTTTTGGTTATGTTGTTTCTTCTGCTTTAGTTTTTTCTCAAGAACGAGAAAGAGGAAAGGAGAAGAAAGACTCTTCTCGTCATTTTTTCTCCTTGTTCTTATTGTTATGCTTATATCTCTTCACAAAAGAGGAAACAAGCTATCATGGCGGATATTCAAGCTGATAGGCCGGGCCTTCCTCTTTGACAAGGAGGGCATCCTCGTGAACGACCGAGTGGTCAAGCACGCCCATTCACTGGGCAAGATGTTGTTCGTGTTTGGCGCTGATCTCGATGAGGCTCCTCACATCCGCCGATGCATGCGCTTGGGTGTGGATTGCGTCATGTCGGATCGACCCGATTTCCTGATGAAGATTGTGAAAGAGGAGGAAGAGGGAGGTGCGAAGATAGAGTGAAACAGGGTGGAGAGATTTGTACATAAAACAAAAAGTTAAAAGCTGATGTGGAGCGATAACGTGCCTCGTGCCCTCGTCATGATCCTTTTAACAAAGCAAAAAGTCAGTGTTGGACCAATTGATAATCAGAACTTTTAATATAATTATTTTATTATAATGCTCAGCAATTTAGCTGTTTTACACGGTCAAAAGGAATCCTGTTGAAAGGAGGAAACAATGAGCAACAATACACGCGTACTGCAGCTAAAGCTTCTTGTAACCTTCTTCTTCTTGTTGGCCAACGCCCAACAAGAGGACAACGAAACGTTTTTCGGCATTCTTCAGGACGAGTTGGGAATGTTTACAGAATGGTGTCAGGCCTTCTTCCAAGACGACCAATTCGCAGCAGACGTGCATCTCTG